>OX031021.1:3612475-4106475 GCA_943736025.1 Tenthredo mesomela
TTTTAGGAAAACTTAATGTAGAACCAGATTCTCAATTCAAGCAAGAATTGACCGACCCAAGCAAACTCGAACAGAGAACTAAATATATATAAGCAAGCAAATTTCAAGCAAGTAATTTTCATTCTTTAAAACCAGTGCCGGCCTTAGCCTCCTTCGCGCCCTCGGGCAGTATTTTTCGGAGCGCCCCTTCTAAAATGAGGAAATGTAAATAATCTATTGATTTTTAGTCTAACGAAAAAAAAAAACAGATCGAAGATGTTCATAGAGAAATCTATATAATTCTCAGGTACAAAAAAATGCAAATTTATTTGAAAAAAGCAAAAAAAAAATTTTTCAACCAAGTTCAATTATTTGACATTCGAAGTTAACTTCTTCGACTCTTTTTTTTCTTGCGAAATCTTTGATTAGAGCTGAAAAATCCAGATTCTCAACGATATCGTTTTCGATCGATAGCCTTTCTAAACTGGATAGTCTGTCTAGCAACATGGTAGACCTGAGATAGTAGGGTGGCTCTTATTTGGGGGTCAGTGGAATTTTGCCGCGACGCCTCTAGCTCGGTTCAAAATAAATTGAAAAAAATCTGGGTGAAACTTGGGCTCTCTAGCGTAACGGGAAAGCGTGCCGGTAAGTTCGTACTTCTTTCCGTTTGAATAACATGGGATTTTTCACCAACTGAATACATTTTTTTTCACAAGCCTGTCGTTCATTGAAAAAATCTGTCATTCCGTCACTTCATAGTATCATAGTGTGTAAGTTGGTCCAAATCTTTTACAGACTGTAGGAAATCATAAGTAAAAAATGATACGAGCCTTTTCGGATAGACAAAGTTGTAATTTTTCGAAATCGTCGTCTTGTCTACTGCAGTGACTCATAAGTAAAACATGATTCGAGGTGACCTACAAAATTTGCACTAATTGACACAACATGATGCTATCAAGTGACGGAATGACAGCTTTTTCCAATGAGGGACAGGCTTGTAAAAAAAAATGTATTCAGTTGGTGAAAAATCCCATGTTATTCGAACGGAAAAAGTATGGGCTTACCGGCACGCTTTCCTCTTGATCTAGAAAGCGCAAGTTTTTCCCAGATTTTTTTGAATTAATTTCAAACCGATCTAGGGGGCGTCGCGGACAAATTCGACCGACCCCCAAACAAGGGCCACCCTACTCAGATAGGTCTTGATTAACTTTAGTTTAAAAAAAACTTCGTTCCCCACTCGCTACTGTAACAGAAATTGTTGATAAAATTTGCATAGCAATCCATACATTGGGAATGTTATGAGACCAAAAGTGGCTTCGCCTAGTCACCATTCGGGCGCAATTCTTTGAATCGCTGAAATATGTCAATTCTATTAAACAATTCTTATAATGGGGCATCCATAAAGGACGTCCATGCTTATAGGGGGGGGGGGGGGGGGGGGGGGGGTATGGCTGAATGTGACGTCCATCGCAAGAATCCCTTCTTCGGAATTTTGAAAAAAATCCATGCTTCAATAATTGAATTGGTAATTTTTCTACTGATTTTTTTACGTTTATTCTAATTTTGGAAAAATAAGGGGGGGGTCTTTAATCGTGACCATCGGACGTTTTGTAAGAGGAAGTGGTTCAAAAAGTCATAAAAATTTGCTGACCTCTTTTATGGATGGCCCCTAACCATAATATAGAATAAAAGCTGGGGCGTCTAGCGCCCCAACTCACTCGGCGCCCTCGGGCGGCGCCCGACCTCGCCCCCCCCAAAGGCCGGCACTGTTTAAAACTGTACACTGAATAAAATCAAGAGAAGACGGGGTTTGGTTCGCAAATCAACTGTCGATAATCTATCATAGAGAATGAAGAGATCCTCTTTTTAATATCACATTTCGAAAAACCAAAAGTACAGTGTCGGAAAAGAATGTGCAAGTTCCCAAGAAATATATGAATTGTAATTTTTTTTTAAAGTTGACATATTTAGTCATTCTGTTTGTGATATTTGTATTTAAATAGCGAATGGATCTCGAATAGCTGTAAATCATGTAGTTGATATTAGTACGAGTTTTGAATCGTAAATATTCACGCTACTTGGACTGCATGGAACTAAATCAGTCAAATATATACATTTATACATGCGTTGTTTCAAAAACACATTGCATTTAATACTACATAGCATTTAATATATACTTCAATACCACTATATTATAAATAAAATACAGAAATGAACACAGTTCTTGTATCCAATACATAATAAACGGATTCTTCACTTCGAATGATATGAATCTCCCTTCCCTCCAAAGTAGAAGTCTTCAGCTTCGCAGAGTGGATACAATCGTTGTGAATCGGGGAAATTCTGTCGTCATCGATCATTTCATTGTACCGATTGACTCATCTCGCTGCGCCGATCATCCAGTTCTCTACTGATTCTGTTGTTGATATAATTCACCGTGATTTCAACGTGGATCGAAAGTAATGAGATCCTTGATCTTGTCATGAAAATAGGGGAGACTTGAAAATCAGATAAAGGCAGAGTAGATTGAAGGAAAAACCTCATGCCTATATGAACATGTATTCGAACGAAAGCTGAATTTTCGAATATCTATATGGCGCCGACAGGCAACAGGGTGAACATCTGAGTGGGTGAGTTTCAGGATACTTTTAGGGTCTTCAGGACTTCCGAGATCGCTGCAGTTGGACACTGCAAATCATGTTCAAATTCGATAAATATTTTCTATCGCAATAATATTATATTCGTCACCAATTTATAGATTTTTTATCATATGTACACTATATATTATACATATAATTATATAATATGTTTGATTATCATCCTATATATAATATGTCTCTTAGTTATGAATATACAGTACATCAAAATTCCAGCGTTCTAAAAACGGAATCACTGGATAGAAAAATATTTTTCCTTCCCTGCGGTTTTTGAAGCAAAGTTTTTCGAACGCTGAACGAAATTAGTTTTATCAGTAATTAATCGGAGAGGATAACATAAGAACTGCTACTGTCTGTTTTACAGATGGTAGTATTGCAGTTAGACTTTTGTGTGTATTTCCAAAGAGATGATACGTTATGTAATTAAGTAAGTATAATGTGCTAGCTGGAAATTAATTCGATATTATCATGAATGAGCTGTTCTTGAGTAATTGGTAATGTATTTGTTGACGTAAATACCGGTCAAAATTTTAATGAAGAACAACCCAAACTCACATTTGTAGTTGAGAAGATCGAAGATGTTGCAGTAGTCTACTGCTGATGAGAACTTATAGCGCAGCAAAATCCGAAATTCAATTATTTTCAAATTATGACGAAACTGCATCAATTTTATAACTCCTCTTTTCTTCAATCGGAAAGTTGAAAAAAAAATAAGAAAAATGAGCGCCTAATTGCATACAACCAGTCTTACACGCGTTTTGAACCGGTTGCATGGTTATTATTTATCGACGGAAGGTTCCAGCCGAGAGGAACATGCCGCATGATTTCTGCTTATCGCAACTTATCCGACGTCGATGCATGTCCAAAGAAATGTACGTTGATTCCCTGAATATCAAAAAAGTAGGATTTAAATTTGGTGTCTAGTAATCTTGATAGATGCGCGCGAAACCGAATGTCCGGAGCGTTCAGTTGCGCGCGCAACTGATGCTACTCATACCTTGAGCGGGGTCTCTATGAGTCTCCTGGTTTCAATCTGCGTAGTTAATCTACGCGTTGGATCGTAGTAACTTTTTACTACTCTTCGAAAGTCTACGTCTGTCAAGGCCTCACGCAATTGTATAATCCAATAATCGTCTGCTCCAGAGTCAAGGTAAAACATATCAGTGAAATATTGTATACAGGAATGTGCACTGGTCACTTTACATCAAACAGTCTAGTATCTTCAATTAAGCGACAAGGAAAGTGACAGTAGATAGCTATTTGAACAATTCTGAAACGCAACCCGGTAGTCCAGTCGAATTAGTTTAAGTTCTATTCTGGCATAACATAGGTTAGCCGATTTTTTCGTAGGTAGATAAGACCCCCACAAACATACCCTGAAAAATGCCAAAAAAGTTAGGTCCGGGTTTGGCCGTAAAAAATGTTTAAACTATTGAAAAGTCACATTTCGCGTATAAAATGTTTCCCTATGGGTTGTACATGAAAACTGTTCATACAAAAGTTGTTCGTCTCATTATTCTCTAAAAAAACAAGCCCTCGCGGGGTCAATTATCATTATTTGTTTATCTGCAAAATGCAAAAAACCATGAAAATTGAGCCTTTTCATTTATTGTTGTAAATTGATGAATAATCAACGCATGTTGTTAAAACTCATGGTATAGGTAATATAAACTGTCTCTCTGAGAACAGTGCGAAGCTTACTTACCTGTGTCATATAGTTGAGCAACAATCGGCGACAAGCCAAAATCCGTACAACGGCTGTCATTTCCGGCCATCTTGGCCTACGGGGTTCAAAAAAATCTTGGTGTCAATTCATTCGAAGTACTTTCCATATATTGAAAAAAAAAATTTTTTTACGAAAAAATGGCAATTTTATGATCATTTAAAAATTTTTGCTTTTAAACAAATAGAGATATTTATGCCAATTGACATATTATGGTAGATATTGTGATAGATTCTTCTTCCCCTTTCTTCAGCGTAGAATTGAAAAAAAAAAAGAAAAGAATATCTCGATTAGAACCTGAGATAACGGCGTTTTGGTTTTATTCATTTTGTTATTGTTTAAATTGATATTAAGAAACGAAAAAAATATGACAATTTTCTCAACACCTCAAGGAATTGCCGTGAATTTTTTCAGATCTCTAGGAGCATTTTATTTGAGTCAAAGAAATTATTGAATTTGGTCGAGCGCTGGCAGTCGATGAAATGAGGCCGGGCGGCGTGGCGGGGGCTCGACTCTCCGCGCGCCGAGCCGTACTCGCCGCTTAGTTAACTAATAGATAAGGTAAACGCCCCTATTATGAGAAACAGCACAATCTTGTTCCTATTATGGATCGGTAAAATAATTCCAGAAATTGAAATAGAAAATATGTAAATGAGGAGACGAAAAAAATTCTTAGTGAAAGATTAAATATTGAACTCCATTATTGACGCAGTTAGGAAATGAATCACAATAAAATATCCCGTAAATAAAAGTTCATGTGAGTGTTAGTCAATGACGTGAAAAGCTTCAGAGAGATGATGAGCGTACAGGGGGCCATAACTGCAAAATGACGAGTTTACAATTATTCTGTATATTATCTATTCAGAAGACTACTCAACAAAAATTGATTCTTCAGATAATTGTAGGTTTGAAGATTAATATGCACAATCAGATTTTCCTAATTTCATCGATTTTATATTTTTAAAATAGGTGTTTCACAATAGGTACACGGATTTTGGAATTGCCCCTATGTATGGATCAGCCGATCCATAGTTACATCCCATTATTTGTTAGTTGCACGTGTTTATGGAACGCACTTCCCCGTGTAGAAATTTTCCCCGGGCGCTAATGAGGGCCAAGTTAATTTTCCACAATAATGTATAGGCCCAAGTTTGGTCACCAATATTGGGCCTATATCGATTTGTCCCGCTTTTTTGTTGTGGCCCCATATACGGTGTCCACTTTGGGCCCTACTGGCTGTCCAAATTGGCCCCAGTTTGACCACGCATAGGGGGCCGAATCAAATACGTGGGACAATCCAACATTGGCCCAATACAGGCGACCTTACTTGGGCCTGAATAATATCGAGCCAAATTAACTTGGCCCCTGTTTGCGCCCAACAAAAATTTCTACACGGGATATATATAATATATATGGGCTGTCCAAACTCGGAGCAACATTGGGTATAAAAGGTGGGCCATTATGGGATACCGAATTTGGGCCAATATTGGTTTTAAAATTATCCTGCGAGCCTGGATAAACCCTGACTCGGGCCAACTTTGGCAGAGGTTAGGCAAGCCCAGACAAAATGAGTCCAAATGCCCAGTTAACCAATTTTGGCAAAAATTAGATAAGCCTGGACAAAATGAGTCTGAATGCCTGGCTACACCCCGACCCTGCTATATCCAGAGAGATAATTTTTCCCAGATTAAATGCTATTCTATTGCCCGACTAGTTAATTTCCGTAGTTACTTTGTTAGCGAGAAAGATTTTTAGACAAAATGGCGTTTACTGTAAGTTGACCGCGCCGTGGTAGATGGCGTCTGATATGGTTGACCGAATGCCTAATTAACCCCCGACTTGGCCCGAGTTTGGCACAGATTGGGCAAGCCTGGACATGATGAGTCTGAATGTTTGGCTAAACCCCGACTTGACCCAAGTTTGGGACAGGTTAGGCAAGCCTGGACAATATGAGTCCGAATGCCTGGCTAAAGTCCGACTTGGCCCAACGTTGGCACAGATTGGGCAAGCCTGGACAAAATGAGTCCGAATGCCAGGCTAAACCCTGACTTGGCCAAAGTTTGGGACAGGTTGGGCAAGCCTGGACATGATGAGTCTGAATGTTTGGCTAAACCCCGACTTATCCCAAGTTTGGGACAGGTTAGGCAAGCCTGGACAATATGAGTCCGAATACCTGGCTAAAGTCCGACTTGGCCCAACGTTGGCACAGATTGGACAAGCCTGGACAAAATGAGTCCGAATGCCAGGCTAAACCCTGACTTGGCCCAACGTTGGCACAGATTGGGCAAACCTGGAAGAAATGAGTCTGATTTCCTGGCTACACCTCGACTTGGCCCAAGTTTGGGACAAGTTAGGAAAGCGTTGACAAAATGAGTCCGAATGCCTAATTAACCCCCGACTTGGCCCAAGTTTGGTACAAGTTGGGCAAGCCTTGACAAAATAAGTCTGAATGCCTGGCTGAACCCCGACTCGGCCCAAGTTCGGCAAAGGTTAGGCAAACCTGGCGAAAATGAGTCTGATTTCCTGGATACACCTCGACTTGGCCCAAGTTTGGGACAAGTTAGGCAAGCGTTGACAAAATGAGTCCGAATGCCTAATTAACCCCCGACTTGGCCCAAGTTTGGCACAAGTTGGGCAAGCCTGGACAAAATGAGTCTGAATGCCTAGCTATACCCCGACTTGGGCCAACGTTGGCACAGATTGGGCGAGCCTAAACAAAATTAACTTGGATGCCAAAATAAACCCTACTTATGCCCCAGTGAGGCAACAGTGAGGATGCCTTTATAGTGGATGCCCTGTTGACGCCCAGAAAGGGCCTCTTTTCTAATTGGGACGCCCTAACAATTTTCTACACGGGTCGCTGTACAGTTTTTATCAGTGTTTGAATGGAATTCATCGTATTATCAACGTTTTTTCGGTTCAATTAGAGACATCATTAGATAAATTGAAGTGATTTTGTAAATATTCAAGTGACTATCCAATTTACAGATTCCTATCACAGTTTCATCTGACCTAACCTGAAAACTGCGAATGAACACTAACCTCTTCTCCGACTGTGGACGAATTATTCATGTAATTATTCAATACTTCTTTTAGGAATGGCATCAGACAAAAGTAAAAGTAAAATTAATGATAAAGCTGCAAGGATAGAGACATAAAAATAAAAATAAAAATAAAAATAAAAAAAAAATAAATGAATAAATCAAATTCAGGTTTGGTATTTTTATTTTATCATATTTACGAACTGTTTTGTATTAATAATTAGATAAATGAATTGTCGCGTCACTCAAATATATTTCATTTGCATATCTTTCTTTTAACTACCCGAAATAATGTTTGCCGAAAATTGTCTCTTGGTTTCCAATAGATTGAGATCACGTATATTATATATACTTATCATCATATCATAAATGGTGATCCATAATACAGACATCCATTATGGATCACAGGTACATCGGAGGAAATGCCGACCCATAATATATCCACCGACGGGCTTCCGAATTTTCTTTATGGAAAAATTAATTTTCATCGAATTTGACTTTTTCAAGTGATTTTAGGTCCTACGAAAGTAGGCCTATCGATCTATTGAACTTTTATCATGATACATTCATTTATTTTCTCGTAAATGATGCGAAAAGACGAAGTAAACCGAAAAACCTTCCATAATAGGGGCGTTTACCTTAACTCCGTTCAAAATTATAGTAGAATAAAAATTTTTTTTTCAAACTATGCTGTTTTTTTCTCAAGAATTCGAATATGCAATTGGATTTCAGATTTTTATAACACTTTGCTTTCTTTTCATACTCTAGTCATATGCTTTGGAAATATTGCGGTAAATAATTAAAAAAACGTACGGTAATGGTGAAGAAAAATAAAACTCATCCAAGTGTCAATGGTATTTAATATTACAATGCTTAAAATTATTGTGGACATGTACATTACGCTTGTAACCATAAATATGCATGCATATCGATATTATTCGTTGAAATTGTGTATACATTAGGGTGTCCGTTATTTCCCGAATTGACTTTTTCTACTTGGGTATGGGTCAAATCATTAGTTTAGAGCCTAAAAAGAATTATGCTTTTTTTTTTTTTTTTTTTTTTATATAGTGCCATTAACCCCTGCCTGTAGGACGATACTTGTCCCAATTGATTAACATGGGATTTTTGCCCTTTTTAGACTTTAATTTTTTTTTCGCTTACTACTTTCATTACCTCACCAAATATTGTTGATTCTACTACTGTTCTGACCTCTTTGGATGGACGTATTTTTATATTGGTGAAAAAAAAAGTTTTCACAAGTTTTGATGTTTTTTTCAAAATTTATTTTTACTGTATTTTTCAGTAAATTTCGAATATTTTCGAATACTTTTGAATTTATTGACTTTTCAATGCTTTTTCTTCAAATTAAAAAATATTCGAAAGATGTTAAGACAATATGGTAAAAAAAAAAACTTTTACCGCTTCAAAACTCAAAATTTTTTTTTCTATCAATATAAAAATATGTCCATCCAAAGAGGTCAGAACAGTAGTAGAATCAACAATATTTGGTGAGGTAATGAAAGTAGTAAGCGAAAAAAAAATTAAAGTCTAAAAAGGGCAAAAATCCCATGTTAATCAATTGGGACAAGTATCGTCCTACAGGCAGGGGTTAATGGCACTATATAAAAAAAAAAAAAAAAAAAAAAAAAAAGCATAATTCTTTTTAGGCTCTAAACTAATGATTTGACCCATACCCAAGTAGAAAAAGTCAATTCGGGAAATAACGGACACCCTAATGTATACACAATTTCAACGAATAATATCGATATGCATGCATATTTATGGTTACAAGCGTAATGTACATGTCCACAATAATTTTAAGCATTGTAATATTAAATACCATTGACACTTGGATGAGTTTTATTTTTCTTCACCATTACCGTACGTTTTTTTAATTATTTACCGCAATATTTCCAAAGCATATGACTAGAGTATGAAAAGAAAGCAAAGTGTTATAAAAATCTGAAATCCAATTGCATATTCGAATTCTTGAGAAAAAAACAGCATGGTTTGAAAAAAAAAATTTTATTCTACTATAATTTTGAACGGAGTTATCTATTAGTTAACTAAGCGGCGAGTACGGCTCGGCGCGCGGAGAGTCGAGCCCCCGCCACGCCGCCCGGCCTCATTTCACCGACTGCCAGCGCTCGACCAAATTCAATAATTTCTTTGACTCAAATAAAATGCTCCTAGAGATCTGAAAAAATTCACGACAATTCCTTGAGGTGTTGAGAAAATTGTCATATTTTTTTCGTTTCTTAATATCAATTTAAACAATAACAAAATGAATAAAACCAAAACGCCGTTATCTCAGGTTCTAATCGAGATATTCTTTTCTTTTTTTTTTTCAATTCTACGCTGAAGAAAGGGGAAGAAGAATCTATCACAATATCTACCATAATATGTCAATTGGCATAAATATCTCTATTTGTTTAAAAGCAAAAATTTTTAAATGATCATAAAATTGCCATTTTTTCGTAAAAAAATTTTTTTTTTCAATATATGGAAAGTACTTCGAATGAATTGACACCAAGATTTTTTTGAACCCCGTATGCCAAGATGGCCGGAAATGACAGCCGTTGTACGGATTTTGGCTTGTCGCCGATTGTTGCTCAACTATATGACACAGGTAAGTAAGCTTCGCACTGTTCTCAGAGAGACAGTTTATATTACCTATACCATGAGTTTTAACAACATGCGTTGATTATTCATCAATTTACAACAATAAATGAAAAGGCTCAATTTTCATGGTTTTTTGCATTTTGCAGATAAACAAATAATGATAATTGACCCCGCGAGGGCTTGTTTTTTTAGAGAATAATGAGACGAACAACTTTTGTATGAACAGTTTTCATGTACAACCCATAGGGAAACATTTTATACGCGAAATGTGACTTTTCAATAGTTTAAACATTTTTTACGGCCAAACCCGGACCTAACTTTTTTGGCATTTTTCAGGGTATGTTTGTGGGGGTCTGATCTACCTACGAAAAGATCGGCTAACCTATGTTATGCCAGAATAGAAGTCACTCGATTTTATGTCTAATTCGACTGGACTACGGAGTATGTACCTAAATTCAGATCGAATGACCATTTGAAGCAACGTTTGATTGTGCATACATGGCAATTACTAATAGTCTAGTCAATGGACCACAAATCATAATGCAAAAATTCTGATAAGTTTTTTTATTGTCGCAATCGTTTTATTGACAGATAAGGAACTTAACTTCAAAAATCTGCGGTTCCCCCTGCCCGGCGTCAGTCGCCATTTTGAGAAACGCGTTTAATATCATATTTCGAAAACGGCTGACCTGAGGATAAAAAAACGTTCGAACTTTTTTGTAGATAGTTAAATTCCTCATCTTTTTTATTTCAAACTTTGTTCGTTGCCGTTTTGTAATTACAGCTTGTTTAGTGTAGCAAATTTTCTTTCTCCTCTGAACCCCCTTCTTCTTTCTTCCTGAGAGAAGAAAAACGGTAAGTTGAATCAAAAAAAGTTTGGAATAAAAAAGATGAGGAATTCAATTATCCACAAAAAAGTCCCAAAGTTTTTTATCCTCAAGTCAGCCGTTTCCGAGATATGATAATATGAAACGCGTTTCCCAAGATGGCGACTGACGCCGGGGCGGGAGGACCGTCGATTTTTTTTGTCTTATCACTTGAGACTTATGCGTAACTTTGCCTAGACAATAGACTTAGGAAAAATACATTTTAGTACTGCCTTATAGAGAATTATTTTTTATATCGTAGAATTTTTTTTCTCCACATTATACGGCCATATAAGTAATATCACCTAAAATATTCTCAAATAATATCCTTAGTTTAAATTCATACAAAATATTATTAAGTGCATATTTTAGAATCTCAAACAACCCCGCAGATACGAATATTCACTGTATATATAGTTATGTGAATAGTATATTCGTTTTGGATTGATAAAACTTATTATTTTGCTTCATTGCTCGCTTCACTCGATTCAAATAAACAAATACAAATCTATCAAAATTCAACCAATCAAAAGTTTTAGCTCCTCCCATCTTTTGTCTCTCTCTTTTAAGAAAACTAAATTCCTGGCCCTACTCATCAGCAAAGGCTCGGAGCAGTTGCCGCGTTTTGAAATTCTCCCAGTCGCATAGTTACGATCATAAGTTTGAAGGAATTCTTGTATAGAATTTTTCACATTGTAGGTGTGCACGTATTTTTATCTCCAATTTAGATGGCGTATTTCGTTGTGCAAATGAGGGATGATGACAAATGGGTATTGGTGCCCAAGCGATGGATGAGTCAATGCCATCAAGTGTTTTTTCATCCGCATTGTCGAAACTGGAAAGACGTGGCCAGACTCGATAAAGGATGTGACGAAGAGAACAATCCGAATTGGATACGGTGTTATATACATGATGATATCACTACGGCTGGTACTGCCAACTGTTATTTTTCTAACTTAATTCATATCTTTACCATTCACAATCATCATGTAATGTAGATTCGGTATTGCAATTGCTTATACAGATAATCTTAGGAATGGATTGGAGAAACTTGCGAGAAAATGTCCACGACTACAACCCCCGAATCAACCGGAACCAAGTGTTGATGGTGAGTGATTTAGGCAAGCGTCTCAGAAATGGAGGCGAAATGATTTTTCATTCTTCGGCTGTAAAATAACTGTCAATTGATTGTTGCCAGAACTTGCCGCTGGAATAGCCGGGTTGAATACCGGCCCTGAGGAGAAAGCAGGACCATCGACGCCTGCAAAGGAAGAAGAAACACTTAAAACTCTTCTGCAATCTCAATCACTTCCTGTTCCTCATCCCTTAAAAAAGCCGGAAGATCTTCAACGTCTCAATCTTCTGCTAAAGGATAATAATTCTGTATTCCGGTTGAAATTTGTACGCATTACAGTATACCTACTTCGATTGACTAATATATACAATCGATAACTTGTTCCCAAATTATTGCCAATGAGATCATGTTTACTTTCAGAAACGATTATTGGCCCAGATTGATGGCCGGAACCCAGAGGACCAAGCGTGGAGGAGATTGAGTGAACTTATACCTAAGGAACTAGCGGCTCAATTAAATGCCGTCCGACACATGAATAAAGGGAAAGATTCTATTTGGAACCAGACGGAACTTATGGACGTATACGTCGGTGAGTAACAAAGTACTTAGCGAAATAATTATCCATGGACTCGCATCTTGCAGCTGTGACTCGCTCCTGATAATCATCAATTTTTCTACCATCTAGAATTATATCCGGGAACACGCCAAGACTTCAGGTCTCTACTCGAGCGATGGTATAAGGTTATCACAGCTTGATGTGAATCAGCAGGGTGCGTCAAGTCCACTAAGGTTGCTAACGTTCAATTAAGTAATGGCGAAGAATGGACATTCATGTATCAAGCCAATTGGGATTTTGCATGACTTTTTTTTCATTTCATATTCTAGTAGTTTTTGAAAAACCATTTGGGACGTATTTTTTATTTTTTCGATTCAACCAAAATTGCCGTTGATATAACAGATTGAAAACTACAACAATATGACGTCACCCATGTTAAGATATATCTATATATATATATCAAAATTAGTGAAATTCAATTGCCTATAAAATGAGCAATTATCATTTTTAAGAAAAAAGAAAAAATACGACCTCATTATTTTGGCTTACTCTACATTATGCACCCCCCAAAAAATGAAAAAAAATTTTGATGCAAAATCCCAATTGCCAAGATGTTGACGTATCAGCTGCACACCAAGAAGAGTAAACTCAGATTACCCTAAGCGCATACGCTGAAAAAACCTGATATCGATACCCACGTTCTAATATGGCGTAACCCACATTTGGAAAATTGTTCAGGAGGCCATGAAAACGCTTCACTATTGCCATTCAGAAGATAGGATTTTACGGATTAGAATATTTATTTAAAAATAATAAATCAACGATTTGACCGCTAAAACTTAAACATAAGCTGCACAACATTATTATCAATCAATTTTTCAAAAAAAGTCAATTCCAATTGTTCAGAAGGCCATAAAAACGCTTCACTATTACCATTAAGAAGATAAGGATCTTAGGGATTAGAATATTTATTTAAAAATAGTAAATCAACGATTTGACCGCTAAAACTTAAACATAAGCTGCACAACATTATTATCATTCAATTTTTCAAAAAAAGTCAATTTCTGAAATTTTGTGGGTTACGACATATTAGAACGTTGGTATCGATATAGTTTTTATCAACAAAGTTTCTGTATTTTGTAAATGATGAATTGTTTTTTCTTCAACTTCCCATTATAAGGAAAGGAAGTTATTGTAATGACGCCAAAAATGAAATGTCGACTTTTCACCGGATTTCGACGTTTTGATACCAAGAGAATCATCACCGGCCATATTTCCAGATGGACGACTACTGTCGGCGCAAAAAGGTTTGGCCCCTCTGTTTGAGTGATCATAACTTCTACCTAGGGAAATTGGTAGCGCACCGAGTCTAGAAAGATCGGAAAGCGCCAAGTTTTCTGCGTCTAATGGTTCTTCGCAAATTTCCGTGTAAAAATCGTGAAACCCGTTATGATCTCCGAAAAGTTAAAAAACGTAGCTTTTCGGAGTCCATCGCCGTACGTCAACTAGAACTCGTCACCGTGTATCTGAAATAAGCGTAAAAAATCTGGAAAAATTTAGAAATATTCCCTGAACATTGACGAACATGATAGAGTTTGGTAAATCCAAAAATATTCACAAGCCTGGACGCCAGGTGCAAAAAGGTCCAATTGTGCGATTTGGAGAACTGATCGGTACGGACGATCCTGAGCCGGCTCAAAATTATCGTCAGGATATACACTTTTTGATTCCGTAATCAGTTTATGGTTCGCAATAGCGGACTTCCAGTAATCGACGTCAACAATTTTTCAAATTTGCGCGGGGCCGCCTGTGTCCTAGCTGCGATATTCCTCGCTGCATTTCCCTCCCGCCGCGCCCGTCGCAGACTCAATTGTTACTCGGGGCCACTGATATAACAATGTGAATGCAGCGAAGAATATCGCGGCTGGGACACACGCGGCCCCGCTCAAATTTGAAAAATTGTTGACGTCGATTACTGGAAGTCCGCTATTGCGGACCAAAAACTGATTACGGAATCAAAAAGTGTATATCCTGACGATAATTTTGAGCCGGCTCAGGTTCGTCCGTACCGATCCGTTCCCCAAATCGGACCATTGGACCTTTTTGCACCTCGTGTCCAGGTTTGTGAATATTTTTGGATTTACCAAACTCTATCATGTTCGTCAATGTTCAGGGAATAATTCTAGATTTTTCCAGATTTTTTACACTCATTTCAGACAAACGGCGACGAGTTGAAGTTGACGTACGGCGATGGACTCCGAAAAACTACGTTTTTTAACTTTTCGGAGATCATAACGGCTTTCACGATTTTTTCACGGAAATTTGCGAACAACCATTAGACGCAGAAAACTTGGCGCTTTCCGATCTTTCTAGACTCGATGCTCTACCAATTTTCCTGTAGAAGTTATGATCACTTAAACAGAGGGGCTAAACCTTTTTGCGCCGACAGTAGGTGAGTAGGTGAGGTGAGTGTATGATCAATTCTTTGTTCGATACTGTACTTCGTCATTTTTTTCATATCTACTTTTCGCTGGCGCGAATGTGGTTTCCGAATCGGTAACTAGAAAAGCCTTGGTATCGTGTTGAAAATAAAATCACAATCCAACTGCGTTGAATTGAAAATTGACATTCAAACCTTTACTTAACATCCAATGCGCCAGCTTCTCCTATACAGAAGTGGACTTTGGTTGGAGAAACGACTTTTCGGTGAAAGTATAGGCGCAGTTTGAAGATCTGTAAGACGATGACCGATTTTTATCAGTTGTTGTAAATTCAATCCTAAGTTAATCCGATGATCGGATGGTCATTTTCAGAAACGTTTAGTGGAGAAGATCGATCGATCGTATGAAAATGATAAACTCTTTTTCGGAGTTTTCGTATTCCTTGGAAACCCAGGTACGAATTTTTCAAATCTCCACATATTCTTCCCAAGGATTATTCATTGACTGTGCATTCACAAGCCTGAATAGTTTTCGGTTAAACCCTGATGAAACTTTGTCTGTATCTCAGTGAAAAACCGAAGAATCTTTTTTTCAAATCACTTTGTTGAAAGAATTCTTGTGTTCTTCTTTTCACATCAGTCGTACGAAAGACCTGATACCTGTTCAAGAATCCCTGACCTCAGATTTTCCAAAATCTGTCAGAAACATTTCGAGTGACATATAGTTAGACTGCCCTTATGGAAAAAAAAACCTCAAATTTAAGGGGTAATTTCGCATCCCCAAAGTTTTGGGGGTTTACTATGTCGAAGAATTTTTCTTCGAGCTCCGATCGGTAGCGCATCGGACGAATTTTCCAAAGCAGATATAGGAATAGGTATATACATACTGCTGATTGCGTATATTAATACTACACTCCGTGCCGTATACACTATACGTTCGATTTGGTCTACACACATGGCTACTTTCCTTTGATAGGATATACGCCTCAGGAAAAGGAAACGAAGGAAGTCTACATACTAGTCTGTATCATATTGATAATTCTGGTGTGATATGTCTGAGGGAATTGGATGAAGTACATAAAATAATTAATTAGTTTATTCAATAATATTAACATATTTTTGGTATATTTATTTTTGTAACACTTGCATGGGAAGTTCGACTTCGCGCACTGTAGAGGGTGCGCGAAATTGCCGATTGCCAAACCGGGCGGAGAGCGTGCGGTAATGTACGTTAGCGTTAGGTAATGTTCATTACCTAACGCTAATCCGAGCGAAACGAGCATAACTAGCGCCATCGAACGGAACAAGTGGTGAGTTGGTTATGGTTTCGAATATCGACACAAAAACACTATCTTTGGGTCGAACTTCTCACGACTCGTTACAAAAAATAGCATACGACACAAGTGCGCGTACCTGATCCTCGCACTCGTCTTCTTGTCACCCTCGCTTCGCTCGGGCGACAAGCTAGACTCGTGCAAGAATCACGTACTTCGCGCACTTGTATCGTAATCTACTATTATTTAACTAGAAATGTAGATGCAATCGAGTTAAAAAATAATTTTTATAAGAAAATACAGAGACTTATTATTGTAGTACATATAATTTCCAAAAATTTCTGACGAGTGATGGAATATATTTAGATATATTTGAAGTTTAATTAAGAGATTATAGTCAGCACATCATAAAGTCATAAAGACTGGATAAATGTGTGTTACTTGATTTGAATAACATGTACTCTGTTGAGTTGAAGGTTAATCGCGTGTGAGGGAGATAAGCAAGGGACACAAAAAATTGGAATCTGATTGAAGCGAGTTATAGTAAGATATAGAAGATCAGAATCACTGGTCCTCTAGAGCAGGTAATCATGTCAGCGGTGACGACAATGCACATGTCTTTCACACCCATAATGGTGGTTGGATGAGAATTACTTCTGACATCCGTCGTCTTTCACCTTAACAGTCAATAAAATGTTCATCTCCTTGAAGAACATGTTATTTTCCTTGAATTCTTGGAAGGTGGTAACCCATCGAACGAGCGTCTGGATACTTCTTATTCTAGACGTGACTTTGAACTTTCTTGTGTGAACATCACGTATAGGCACTCACCATTCCCATGAATTTTGCAGTCTACTTATTTTCTGTGGGACCATTTCCAGGCGATCGACTATGTGTGTGTGTGATCAAGTGTGATTTGTAATTGATTGCAATTGCAATTACGAATTACAATTGTAATTTGTAATTTAAATGTAATTAATTACAGATGTAAATGGATGCTACCCAACACTGCCTGTGTGACAGTCATGATGATAATCGATAACTTCTTATCGGTACACATCGCAGGACTTGAGGGGCTTAGACACTTGGGTTGGAACTTCAAAGCAGGTCACTTTTACCGCGTGATCATGCTGCTGCAAAATGTCGATTCGATAAGATGTCGGTATTTCCTGTATAAGATGCAAAATTGTAGTTTCTCGGTCAATCCTTTATCAAGTGAGATGCGGTAGTGTTCAAAATGTGCATCTTGCCTGAGTATTTCAAAAGTCCAATAGATCGAATGCAACTGTAAATCGATGGCTTCGTGGAATAAACCAGCTATCTCAGAAGCTGCTTGAAAAAGTAGCTATCTTCAAGCTTTTGAAGCAATATTTCGCGAAAAAAGCTTGAAGATATCTGTTTTTTCAAGCAACTTCTGAGATAGCTGGTTATTCCGCCGAGCCATCGAAGTAATTTCACGATTTTTCTGATGATAATTGAAGCTGTGGAAAAAAAAAATTTATCTTGAGAAACAAAACACTTAGGCGCTATCTGAGCGCTGCCTGCCCCTTCCTGCTATAAAAGTAGTGACAATTCGCACGGTCTCGATTGTGCCTCGCTTTGTGTTCTTTCGTGCAGTTCTTCTGCAACTGTAATTGCAAGCAGAAGTGCCTAATCAGTGAAGCAAATCTTAATTTTCGTTCTACAGTCCGATCCCTCAATAGGGCCTCCTTCAATAAGCCCGCTTCCCCAGTTTGTCGCTCGCAGCGTTCCCCCACTACGCCTATTAAGACATAGCGTAGTGAGGAAAGAGAGAGACGGAAAACCATTGGTGCGACTAGCGAAGAAGGCAGAGTGGGGGTACCTCATTTCGTGGAAAAACACTTCCCCTTGGCGGCTTGGGAGGGCTTATTGAGGGATCCCACTGTATAATCAAGTACTCATCTACTCTATACACAGTCAAGGTGAGATATATTATTCAATATAATTATCGTTCAGAAATATGCATGGATATCACTCATCAGGGGTGCGATTCTGGGTTGCTGGCGCTACTTATCTCCTGGCGTTACTTATCGCCAACGTGGCCTCTCCTCAAACATATGATATTTTTCCGCCGGCTGCTAGATCGCGACATATAAAATATAAAATGATAACTTAAAATTCAAAGGGAAATAAAAGTGAAACTCGATCATTCTCTCTCGCTCCCGTTGAGCGTTCTCTCAAAATCATGTCATGATTGTGCTGTAAGCGTTATTGTTTCGTATTCTTACAGCTCCATCAAAATACTCAACAGGAGAAGGAAACGAGACATTATGGACGATAAAAACAACGTAATGGAAGAAAAGATTGTGCCGTTCACCTCTTCCAAAGTCTTACAGCGGATTGAAGGCGATATAGACGTGTAAGTTTTTGAAGAAAAACACACCGCGCTTTTTCGTAACGGTCCCAGTGCCCCTCGTCATCTTTTGAAAATTTCAACGAATATTCGTGTTCAGAAGATTTTAGAATCAAAAATGAATTCGCTCTTGTATATAAATTTGAAATTTGGCCTTCTACCAATAGATACACGATGTAATTTTGAAACGGAATCTTAGAAAAATAAATTAATCTCTGAATCAAACGGCGGAACTAGAAGTTATCGAATGAATTATTATTTAGACTGATTCTAAGTGCACCTAATTAAATTGAGATATTTTTTCCAGATCGATTATTGGCTATGTTCTATCGATAGATGGTACGCGAATAGTTCCGGGCGAGGAGGAGCTAATAAACCTATTCACATTCATGATGAGTAACGGTGATGGCGAGATTTGGGAAGTCATTGTATGGGAGAACGAGATCGGGAGAGTAGAGAGTCTGATAAAAGAAAATAACGTGAGTATTCAAGTGTCGCAGAAAGGAAGAATGAAAAATAGAAATCAATCTGTATTTAGTCCAGAATTTTTAGACATTCGCTCCGCACAAAATCCTGATAATTGATTTTTCGATTGGATTATGTCAGAGAGTGTCCCTTAAGTATAAAACCAAGTTTGTGTCGTCCTAAACCGCGAGCGTTAGCTGCTATCTTGAAAAACGTATTTTTGAAAATATCTCGGAAACGGTGAGTTTGACGATAAAAATTGTCAGGGCTTTTTTGTAGAGGATGAAATTCCCTATATTTTTTATTCGAAACTTTTTTCTCTATTGTTGATATTTGCCGAGATATAGTCGATCGAAAAAACCAATTTTTACATATTTTTTTTCGTATTTCCACAAATTATCGAGATATTTTCCAAAAACAAAAATTTGGTTTTTTTAATCGACTATATCTCGGCAAATATTGACAATAGAGAAAAAAGTTTCCAATAAAAAAGATGGGAAATTTCATCTTCTACAAAAAAGGTCCTTACAATTTTCAACGTAAAACTCACCGTTTCCGAGATATTTGCAAAAAGGCGTTTTTCAAGATGGCGGCTAACGCTCGCGGTTTCGGACGACACAAACTTGGTTCTACACTGAGGGGACACCCTCTGACATAGTCCAATCGAAAAATTGATTATCAGGATTTTTTGCGGAGCGAACCTATTTTCGGTGCTAAAGTTCCTGGACTAATTGTGCGTCGATGAAATTGCATGGAATTTCTTACGATAAAAAAAAACAGGTCGATTACACTTTACCATGAGGAAACGTAGAGAGAGACCGTTCCAAGCGTGCAGATGCTAATTTATTCGCATATCACGAGGGACGCCAATTTCAGACTTGTCACGAATATCCCTAGAGTCTGTCTGCTATTCGTTTCCGATAATTGTTGTCAAATACAAATGGCCGCAGACCATGGCACGATGAGGTTATGTTTGTTATGAATCTAGCAGACGACAGAACTAGGGATATTATTGAAAAGTTGGTGGAGCTGATAGCGCGATTCTGCCGGCCAACGATTTTCGAATAAATCAGCACCTGCGCGTTTGGAACGGGCTCTCTCCACATTTCCTCTCGGTATATTTCATAGTTAAATAACCTAATCTCATTGAACCATAATGAACGTATGAATGAAAAATAAAAAATATGTATCATTTCAACAGATAATTCGCTTGGACCGTGCGCGTGCAAAACCCTATGGAGATCCAAGGTGGCAGAGGGGAACGGTAGACTACGACATCAGGATAGAAAAACGTACCGAAGTCGAGTTTTTAGGAAAACTTAATGTAGAACCAGATTCTCAATTCAAGCAAGAATTGACCGACCCAAGCAAACTCGAACAGAGAACTCAATATATATAAGCAAGCAAATTTCAAGCAAGTAATTTTCATTCTTTAAAACTGTACACTGAATAAAATCAAGAGAAGGCGGTTCGCGCATGAACTGTCGATAATCTATTATGAAGAATGAAGAGATGCTCTTTTTAATATCACATTTCTAAAAACCAAAAGTACAGTGCCGGAAAAGAATGTGCAAGTTCCGAAGAAATATGAATTGTAAAATTTTTTTTTAAAGTTGACATATTTAGTCATTCTGTTTGTGATATTTGTATTCAAATAGCGCATGGATCTCGAATAGCTGTAAGTCATGTAGTTGATATTAGTATACGAGTTTTGAATCGTAAATATTCACGCAACTCGGACGCTTTGCGGAAAATTCGACTAAAACAATTCGTCTAAAACAATTCGACTAAAAAACAATTCGACTAAAGACAATTCGACTAAAAACAATTCGACTAAAAACAATTCGACTAAAAACAATTCGACTAAAAACAATTCGACTAAAAATAATTCGACTAAAACAATTCAGCTAACAAGTAATTTTACAAATAACCTATTCTCACCTTTCGAGAGCCACAGCCACCGTCCGAGTATTTCGCATCTGTGTGTGTGTGTGGGATCAGTGGGGTGGCCTAACCTACTCTAACCTTTCGAGAGCCACAGCCACCGTTTGGGTATTTCGCATCTGTGTGTGTGCGTGGGATCAGTGGGGTGGCTTAACCTATTCTAACCTTTCAAGAGCCACAGCCACCGTCTGGGTATTTCGCATCTGTGTCTGTGTGTGTAGGATCAGTGGGGTGGCCTAACCTATTCTAACCTTCCGAGAGCCACAGCCATCGTCTGGGTATTTCGCATCTGTGTGTGTGGATTTACAGGACCTCCGTTTTCATCGAAGTTTAGTATCTAGGTTATTTCAGACGAATTGTTTTAGTCGAATTGTTTTTAGTCGAATTGTTTTTAGTCGAATTGTTTTTAGCCGAATTGTTTTTAGTCGAATTGTTTTTAGTCGAATTGTTTTAGTCGAATCGTTTTAGACGAATTGTTTTAGTCGAATTTTCCGTAGACGAACTCGGACTGCAATACGTGACTAAATCAGTCTAAATATACGTTTTTGGTATCATAGACGTAAAATTCGATTTTACGGCCCGTTTTCAGTCCGTAAAATGAAAAATTTCTAAAATCAACCATTTTCCGATGATAAACCATTTATGTCGGTTATTTTTCAATAACAAAACTTTTTCTATCAGCTTTGACAACGCTAAGAAAAAACATATAGTTTGAATTACCGTGTATTCTTTATCCATTTATGCATCAACTTTTTATTTTTTCATTTTTTTTATTCACCTAATTTTTTATTTTTTTTATTCTTTTTATTCATTTATTCATATATTATTTGTCTATAGTATTTCTTGATATATTTTTCCTAACTGAGTGCGCGAAATTCGATTTTTTTTTTTTTTTTTTTTTTTTAGATTTTATTCTCAACACGTTGATCATTCTTAGTGTATCAAATGATATTATTTCTTCAATAATCGGAGGGGCTTCGCCCCTGGACTCCTCACAGAGGTTAGTCTGCTCAATGGTTTTTTAATATTCCATAAAAGTTACCAATGTTGTCGAATTTTGCGCACCTCGTTACGCAAAAATATACATGATTTGTATCGTTAAATTGTCCCATATTTTCATGAAAATCGTTTTCAGTTACGAATTTTACGGCAAAGATACCAAAAAATAATGTTCGTCACTCGGCCGTAAGATGTCACGCTGCGATCACATTCGGGCCGCACAGTGGGACAGAATCCCAAAAAGCTGGCCAAAACCTCAAAACGTTGTCTAACAGCTTTGAAATTTTCTACTCGGGGGTTTTCGAGGTCGCTGATAACGAATCCAATATCAGTTTTGGCAAAAAAAAATGGCGGATCCAATATGGCGACCGGGTATCTTGTAAAATTCTTATTTTTCGGAGAAATTTTGTATCTGGGGGTTTTACATTGCGCTAATTACGAATAAGATATTTGTTTTTAAATAAACAAAATATTTCAATCGTAATTGCATCGGCAATGTATAAGAATCAGAAAGATTCCGGCGAGGAACTAAGGTACAAATGAATTAAACATGAAAATTAGAAAAGAAAATGAAATTTTTTCAATTAGTACACTACATCTACATTGGATCAATCTGTCACATTCACTATTATTAGATTCACTATCGGTATGTATAGTGAACACGTCAGTGTCGTCTTCAGTGTCCGTGTCATCGTGCCCAATTGGCACGAGATGTGCGCTTCAAGAATGAGAGCTGCATCGTTCACAGTTTGAGAAGCAATAGTATTCCTAATTATGCGGAATATCTGTTTCCTTGTCAATTGCTGTGCTTCTCTCATGTCTGCAGTTCCTGAAATCAGTGAATAATATGGGGTTATATCCCTTGGAGCCGAAACTAGCCCGTGAATAGAATAAACAGCGAGCGAATACAAAAGATCTCACTATACTGTGACACTACTACATTGTGACATATTATACTATGTTTTATTATGTGCCTGAAGTTCCGAACGTTCATTTGAACGAAAATTCGAAAATGGCAAGCTTACCACGATTGTTAATCGACTAAAAATATCTACAAATTTGAGATAGATTGAAGATCGGAGGTCAGTTATAGAGATTTCGAAATTTATAAATTTCGGACGTCAAATAAGTGCGATATAGAGTTTTTTCAGAAGTTTCGTTCAAATGAACGTTCGGAACTTCAGGCACATGTTTTATTCAATGTACACAATAATTTATTGAAGACATATGTTTATTCATCCTCAACGAATAGCTAGAAATGAAAGAAGTTCAGAAATAATATGTAAATCAGCGACCCCGAAAACCCCCTTATACCAAAATACCACGTCGAAATTTGCACGGCTTCAGAAAAAAAATCATATCTCCGTTCGCGCAAAAGTGCGCAAGTTCGTCGACCACGCTTTTTTTTCGTTGGGAGATAAGCAATCCAATAAAAAAAAAAAAAAAAAAATCCAAAGAACGAGCGAGGACGAGCGATAAAGTTATGTCTGCCTGAAAGTTTACTTGTCGTTTGCATTTTCCCAAAAAGACACGCTTAATTCAAAACGAATAACTTTTTTTATAACAACAATTTTGCAATTATGTAAATTGTATTTCATTCTACATACCTTCACGAAGAGAATGCATCTTACACTTTTCCAATCACACTAATTTTCACGGTTATATCGTGGTTTTTCTGTAGCGTATGGCACGCGTCAAATCCGGTAGTTCGATGAGACTCGTGTAACGGTCACATTCGAACTGATCCTGCAGGGACAAGAAATATACTTGCGCCTAGAGGACGGTTGTTTGGGGACCCTCGACACCCCTACTTCACATTCCGCAACAAAAGAAACCTGAAATAAAACCATGGTTTTCGAGGTTTTGGCCAGCTTTTTGGGATTCTGTCCCATTGTGGTGTGTGGTGATATGAAGTCACGCCACCATGCAGCGGATTATTCCGCACAGTGTGCTCTCACAATGCTATCACTCTGCGCGCATTTTGCTATCTGGGCAGGTACGAATTTTTCAAATTACCACATATTCTTCCCAAAGATTATACATTAATTGTGCATTCACATGCCTGAATAGTTTTCAGCTAAACCCTGATGAAACTTTTTCTGTATCTCAGTGAAAAACAGAGAAATCGTTTTTTCGAACCACTTTGTTGAAAGAATTCATGTGTTCTTCTTCTCACATCATTCGTACCAAAGAATTCACCTATTCGAGAATCGTCAACTTCAGATTTTCCAAAATCTGTCAGAAATATTCCGAGAGATATATGGGTGTTTCTCCACTAATTGGAAAAAAAACTGCACAAAATTGTCCCCGCCACTTTTTTCGCATGTTTGGAAAAAATAATCAAATTGAAATCAAATGAAAACAATATTTCTTTTTATATCAAATCAACATGTCACAAAACCAAATTCTGACATCAACATCTCATAAAATTAACTTATTAACAATAAAATCCGGAAAAACTGGCATATTTCAGGCAGGGGACTGTGCGACAGGGGACTGACAAATATGGCAAAAACACATAATTATGCCGAAATTAACAATATTTCATCAAATCAACTTGCAGTAATAGTTTATGACTTCTGCCGTTAGATGTTATCTTGCTGGATAGGGTGAATAAAATAATTTATTAAAAGAAAAAACCTCGCCAGGGGACTGTTCTTCTTAGGGGTCCAGACGCGTAAGCATCGCACTGAACGTGAAAAAACGGCTGAATAAAATGGCGATAAATCGCTATCCATCATTTGCTATGAACTTTACATCGGTTACATTCGATTTAACGCAGAAATCGTGACGAGGACGCCACACACCATTTAAAAGAATTTTTTTCTGTGCGACAGGGGACTGTTAGCAAAAATCAAGGACAAACTTTAGCTCACAATTTCGGCGTAAAAAAAGTAGACTAAAAAATTATAACCATGCAAATTGTAAAATGCCTTTATTGTAGACAACTTTGTTAGAGTAGTATTGAAAAATATTATTACTTGTTCACTACACAGTAAAAAAGATTTTGTAAAATTTAACACAACAGCTTGTGTTAACTACTTTTTTAACACAAAATTTGTGTTATTTCGTTCTTCATGTGTCTAGGCTCGAAATATGGCGATTCTAACCTCACTTCGCTCGGTTTAAACGCGGTTTCTGACCTAGACACATAAAATTGTAAATGCCATACGGCCCATAAAGTATTTTCTGACGAATTTCATTATAATCCCCGCCTATGGTTCGGATTATAAACTCAAATTCGTCGGAAAATACTTCATCGGCCTGGTGACATAATGTAACTATTGAATCAACACACGAGAGTGTTAAATATTTGACACAAAAATTTTAACACAAACTGTTGTGTTAAATTTTACAAAATCTTTTTTACTGTGTACACGTCACAAAATAATTTCGATTTTGCATCTGGGACATCCCAGGGGACTGTTTTTTAGGGGTGTTGATGTGAAAATTTTCCTTTTTATGGATTTATTCTAATATTTTTAGACTATTGCCTCTATCAAACAACTTCTTAACATTACTATCAGTAAGAAATAATATCCAATTCGAGTCATTTTATGGGTGAAATCTTCGTGGGACACGGAATTTTCAGTTAGTGGAGAAACACCCATATACACCGCTCTCAAGGAAAAAAAGCCCCTCAAATTTAAGCGGTGAACCGGTAGCGCCAAAGTTTTGGGGGCTTACTATGTCGGAGAATTTGACTTCGAGCTCCGATCGGTAGCGCATCGGACAAATTTTCCGAAGCAGATATAGAAATAGGTATACATACTGTGTATATTAATACTACACGTTCGGTTTGGTCTTCACACATAGCTACTTCCCTTTAATAGGGCATAAGCCTCGCAGGAAAAGGAGAAGAGGAAGGTCTACACACTAGTCTGTATCATATTGATAATTCTGGTGTGATATGTCTGAGAGGATTAGATGAAGTACATAAAAACTAAAAATTGACTCAGCATATGTTGATAATGAATTAATTTATTCAATAATATTAACATATTTTTGGGTTATTTATTTATTCAACTAGGAATGTAGATGCAATCGAGTCGAAAAATAATTTTCATAAGAAAATAAAGAGACTCAGTATTGTAGTACATGTTTTCTAACAATTCCTAACGAGCGATGGAATAATATATAATATTTCGATATATTTGAAGTATAATTATGAGATTAGTCAGCACATCAGTCATAAAGACTGGAAATATGTGTGTTACTTGATTTAAATGACGTGTACTCTGTTGAGTTGAAGGTTAATCGCGCGTGAGAGGGACAAGCAAGGGACACAAAAAATTGGAATCTGATTAAAGCGAGTTATAGTAAAATATACAGGATCAGAATCACTGGTCCTCTATAAAGTAGGTAATCATGTCAGCGGTGACGACAATGCGCATATTGTCTTTCACACCCATGATGGTGGCTGGATGAGAATTACTCATCAGATCCGTCAACTTTCGGCTCATCTGCAGTGAACGAAATGTTCATCTCCTTTAAGAACATGTTATTCTCCTTGAATTCTTGGAATTTGGTAACCTCGGGGTGAAGAGGACGGTCGAATGGGTAACCCATCGCACGAGCGTCTGGATACTTCTTATCTTTGAGTCCACAGAAGCTGGCAGCATCCTTGCAACGTCCCAGGCCATTCTTGCAGCGTCCTAGGCCATTCTTGCTGCGTCCTGGGCCTTGATCGACCTGAGATGACCAAGAATTTGGTTTTAATCAATGTCAAAGCATAGGCGATAAAGGGTTATCCAAATGCGGAAATAGGTATATGTAGCTCGAATGTCTACGAAATAGTATATTGTGCACCAAGGGCGTGAAGTGGGCTTTATTTTAGACCGAGTGTGGAGTTTTTAGTACTAGTCGGAGGTGAGTGCATGTGTAGCGGCCGAAGACGAGTACCGAAACCACACGAGGTCAAAAAGCTCACTTAGCCCTTGGTGCACACCATATTTTTGTAACGCATGTATTGATTTCTGCGTGTGTCGTGCCATATATAAGTATATGGGCAAGTCCACCAATTATCAACGAATGTTTGGGCCCTAAAATATCGATTTGCCTCAATTTTTTTCCTCGCATTCTGTGAACGAAGATTGGCAGATTCACCAAGTTTTAGCCCAATAGAACGTACCGTTCACGAGGAATACGATATTTAATTTTAAGGGCAAAATTTTTATGCACATTTTTAACGTATTTCTATCGTCCCAATAAAAATTCGGAAAAATACGTTTTCTAAGTGAAAAACTCTCAGCTTTTTGAATCCATTTTTTATTTTTTGTCAACTTTGCTAAAACCTCCTTAAAAACACATTTTTTGACAAAAAAAAAACAGCGATTTCTCCTTGTGCTCAATGTTTTATCATTCTTTTGCATTTTTATTCTGAAAGCTGAGATTTTTTCAGTAAGAGAGCCAAATTCTCAGAGTGAGACGGCTACGGGGTCGGGCGTGAGCTATACGATTAATTAATAAAGAGCGGTAAATAAAATTCTCTTTTGAGACTCGACGGAATATCTTTTTTTTCACACATGAACGGAAAGGCCTATTTTGCTCCCAGTAGCGAGGGAGCAAAAAGAAGCTTTGCGTCCCTTGGTAGAAAGGCCGTGTGGAAAGTCTTTCTTTCCTAGGGAAGAATTTTATTTATACAGGATGATTCAGAATTGGTGACGAATCTCTCGTGGGGTTAATCCTAGTCAAAATTGGGATCGAAAGTTCCTCAGCCATTATTCCGAAAAATGATTTTTTTCCGACAAACGATTTTTTTCAACAATATTTTTTTTTTCTCAACCTTTCGACCAACTTTCACCGCAAAATCTCTCTAATATTAAGAAAAAAAAAAAAAAAAAAAACTCATTGGCATTATTTGGGATTCTTAGAAAGTGGCATATGAGCAATTCCACGTCAGACCGGACAGCTTTCTGACCTCGATGTTACCGATTTCGCTATCATTTTTTCACGGGTTCTATGGAACAAATAAATTCATCAAACAATTTTTTGTTTTTTTTTTTTTGGCCCCTATATTCCAAGTTACACGGGGGTGAAATTCAGGAAAAAGAGCCAAAAATCGAAAACATACTCCTCTTCAAACGGTCATATCTTTGATTGTATTCATCCTAGAGACTTCATCGAACCATTTCAAAGCTATTGAATGACAGTATTGTAATATATTTATTTAATTTCGCGGTAACAAACAATTCTATTTGTTATAAACAAATATATTATTCAAACGTGATTTTCAACAAAAATACCAAGCGATAAAATTATCAAAAAAATATGAGCGTATTCCTTGATCAATTCTCTACGAAATCGTTAAGTCAATTTCATGGAGAAACGATGGAAACTATATGAAAACGATTTATTTATAAGCGACGGCGCGCGCTGCCACCCAAAAACCCGGTTCAGGTACGTGTGGCTAGCATAAGAAAGCATCGGTGGGCATGTTCACGGTCATATCTTTGGTTGTTTTCATCCGAAAGACTTCTTCCTAGAACCATTTCAAAGCTATTGAATGCCACTATTTCTATATATTTATTTAATTCTGCGGTAACAAATAATTCTATTTGTTATAAACAAATATATTATTCAAACGTGATTTTCAAAGCGAGGGCCACGCGACAACATCCTCAAAAAAATATGAGCGTATTCCTTGATCAATTCTCTACAAAATCGTCAAGTCAATTTTCTGGAGAAACGATGGAAACCATGTAAAAACGATTTATTTATAAGCGACGGCGCGCGCTGCCGCTTAAAGACCCGGCTCGGGTACGGTTTTTCGGTGGCAGCGCGCGCCGTCGCTTATAAATAAATCGTTTTAACATGGTTTCCATCGGTTCTCCATAAAATTGACTTGACGATTTCGTAGAGAATTGATCAAGGAATACGCTCATATTTTTTTGATAATTTTATCGCTTGGTATTTGCGTTGAAAATCACGTTTGAATAATATATTTGTTTATAACAAATAGAATTGTTTGTTACCGCGAAATTAAATAAATATATTATAATAGTGTCATTCAATAGCTTTGAAATGGTTCTTGGATGAAGTCTCTAGGATGAATACAATCAAAGATATGACCGTTTGAAGAGGAGTATGTTTTCGATTTTTGGCTCTTTTTCCTGAATTTCACCCCCGTGTAACTCAGAAAATAGGGGCCAAAAAAAAAAAAAAAAAAATTGTTTGATGAATTTATTTGTTCCATAGAACCCGTAAAAAAAATGATAGCGAAATCGGTAACATCGAGGTCATTTTTTGATTTATTTTGTCCGGTCTGACGTGGAAAGGCTCATATGATGAAAGAACAAAAAAAAAAAAAATTTTTGAAAAAAAACGTTCATCGAAAAAAAAAAAAATTTCCAGGGAAAAAAATCGTTTTTCGGAAAAATGGCTGAGGAACTTTCGATCCCAATTTCGACCAGGATTAACCCCACGAGAGATTCGTCACGAATTCTGAATCACCCTGTATATGCACGCCCGTGAAAAAATGGATTGGATCAAATTTGATCAAATATATGTGTGTGTTTATGGTGCATGTGTTACAAAAAAAGAGTCTTCGACATTTGGATATGGGGAATCTGCTCACCTTATCGTCACAATAGTTCGAAACCATGACGAAGAGATCAACCGGGAAGCCCGCTTCGGTGCCCTTAGGAATAAGCATGTACTGAGGCCAGCCACAACCGCAGTAATTTTCCTGTCGCAGAGAGATCTCAGGGGTCATTTCATTTCCGCCGAGTTTGGGAAAGATTTCTTCGAACGGAATCGTCAACGATGACTCATCGGATCGACGGGGGACAGTATTGGTACCGGGTTTAACTGCGAAAAAAATCCAAAACAAAGACACATTATTATTCAGTTCGATTACCAATGTTACATGTTTCTTTCTCATCTACCAATCCGATGATGATCAGCTAATCTACTTACGTGTCACGGTGAATTTGTCCAGTTCAATCATCAGCTTTCTTTGTTCGTTCAAGCGGATGGGGTATCCGCGTTCGTCATATCTAGGTGCCATGAAGATACGAACGGTCCCCATCCTGTCGCGCGCGGTAGAATTCGTGATGTTTATTTCGTAGGAGAACGGTTCGTAATTGAGATGAGTGAAGGTAACGAAGACGGAACCAGATGGCTGATAATTAAGACCATTAGAAACGTCCACTGAGCTCTGTTGCCAGTGGGTGTAGAACGAGTCGGTTGGACTGTCTTCTGCATCCATGATTCGGACGTCGTTTACTTGTATGCCTGTGTAATCGAGCTGAGTGAGAAAAAACGGAATATTAGTGTCGTAGTTGATGACTAAATCCGAGTAATTTCATTATCACCTCGTCCTTTCTATAAGGAGTCAAGAGATTCTTATGCTCTTGAAAAATATTGTCGATGAACGTGTGCCACCTGTAGAATATCGGATCCCTCATTGCGGTAATGTTATCTGACATAACACCCCAATTTTCCTGGAATTAAAACCAATGAACAACCTGTGTTGACGAGCAGATATTGTGAGACTACTTACCAGATGACGATGATCGGGATCGTGGCAGGCGCTAATCGCCATGTGTCCGTCGTTGTGCACACTACCGTAGTAGGATTGGCTAGGCGATAGAATGGTCGACTCGACTACATTACCCAGTGTATCTATACCGTGGATTTCGTCAAGATCGACGCGTTCTTCGTCCGAGCCGATAACGAAACGTTGATGAATGGCCCCTAAAATCCGATCCGTTACTCGTTCGAGGTCTCGTAGTTGAATCCGACGACCCAGTCGATCGATATCCTTCAGAGTGGCGCCGCTGGGCCGGCCCGGATAATAGTTCGGAAACATGTCTACTCCCAATTTCGGGAAGTATCCTTCGGGTATCGGTTCTCGCCAGTCGTTGAAACTCTTCACGCGAAGAAGCTGGTTACACAGACGCTCGAAGTTGTAGCTGAAATAGTACGTCAACGGTCATAGCATATTAACGATCTCGACATTGTAATTGTACTTTGACGATATCACTCACCGTGCCACCATTTGCTGGTGCATGTAGTAGAACAATTCCCCGCGTCTGTCCTTTTTCACAATGACATCATGCTTAATATCAACATAGCCGGGATAAATTTTATGCCAGTGATCATGGTGAAGATTGACTCCCAGGTCTTCTCTGAAGTAGGAGACTCGGTGTTCTATATCTAAATTGGTGGCGGTATGGTCCACTTCTATCACGATAGGTTTCTACGAAAAGTAGTGATGATTATCCGTAAGCAAAACTTTGAATTGGACGATTCAACTGAATCGATCGTCAAATACTAACGCGTGAATTTTCTGGGACCATGTAGACTTCCTCCCTGACTTTCTTGAGGGCCACAGCGTTGATGAATAATTGCGGAAATACTGAGCATAATCCTGGAAGCTTTAGGTGCTTGGTGTCAGAGCGATGAAGAACCGCCACTGACAGAGCGTAGATGAAGAGTTGGGAGCATATTCGGTTCCTGCAGTAGGCTGCAGCTGACAAGAACTCGCTAAAGGTCTTTTTTTCTGTAAAACACACCCAAAAGATTGGTGAAATTTTCAACACCAGAGATTATATTGATAAACATTCGTCTCATAACTAATTCACATCTACAGTACACGCCCGTGCTTACCTATGAAGATGCCGATCAGATGTCCAGCCATTTTCAAATGTTCATGTATAAATACTGAGAATTGATCATCAGGTCCCAACATCGTGTCACAGTGGAGATCCGAAAAATCGATCGGTTCAATAATAATTTCGCGTTTTTTATCTAGTGAAAACCGTTTCGTGACTTCGTTAGCGATAGAGAGATATCTGTCCGGCTGAAAAAATTCAAAGGTTTCATACAGATCGGAAATCTAAAATCTGTTCAATAATCTCGAAAGTGAAAAGATGCTTGTTATCTTAAGATCGAGTCCATACACCCATAGAAATATAAGGTATCTCAACGATTACTCTACCGAGTGGCAGATCGGCATGACTATTTCAACCGTATGCGTGAAAAAATTAAATATTGTAGAAAAATTTTACCAAGTATTCCTTTGGGAGATGAAACGCCACTTTGTCCTTTCCCTTGGGTATGATAAGTAGCTCCTTCGGTCGAATGAACAAGTAAAGAATGTCCTCGGGCTTAACGTCTACCATGTTGACTTATTTTTTTTGACAAAAAATCGCTTTTAAATCGGCTTCGGAAAGTCGTCCGGACAAGCTCACCCAACGCAGGTAGAAGAAAAATAGAAGTCGAGTGATTATATCGGAGACGAAACTTGGTTTTGGATTTGGTCTATCACAGCTGTGAATCGGCGAATGCTCGCCGGCTGATGAGTCGAGTTACTTTTGGTGGCTGTATTTATACTAGCCGCGTTCACACATATATACGTATATGGTTCACATCAACGCTAGCAGCCCGCGCTAGGGGCCGTTCAACCGGAAGAAGGGAAGTTGTGTGAGTTCTTGCGACTCTGCGGTTACCGCAAAGAATAAATAATAAGTTCATGAGCTATTTGAAAAGCCTATTCTTGCAACACCTGCTTCGAAAGTTTGATTTTCGAGACCTGTGTAGCGTGCGTGAAATACCTTATTTTTGGGAGGTAAAGAAAACAAGAGTTCGTGCATGTGCACACCGCAAATACGCGACTTTACCACCAGTGCTCTTTTGCGCGCACTGTGTCACGGCTGCGGGCAGTATTTTTTTTATTTTATTGATATTTAAGCTATCTCTCAAATCAAACATTCTTCGCAGGGAGTTACAAAAAATATCGTGTGATACACGTGGGGATAGGCAGCATCTGTCAACGACACTCGTCGGATATTGCCTACTTTTCGCACTTAAGTCTCACAATCTACTATTATTGGGTACCGGCATGGTGTTACAATTTTAATGTTTCATATAATCCTATTAAACTTCATAATATATTATATTGTTTCTGACTGCTTATTTCTTATCATTTTGGCTAATTCCCGTATTTAGTTACATTGATATTGCTTGTTTCTTTGCTCTGAGTGAGCTGACTTATCTTATACATTAATTGCTCAAGCTCCCGGCCTGAGCGTAAAGTGACCGCGAATTCAATACTGTTTTTGATTATTCTTTCCATATAAACTTTTCGCGGATGCGAACGCGGTTTCCGATTCCGGGACGATAACAGACTTGATATTGAGCGAAAAATTCAACTACATCCTAGACTGCTCTGAAACGAAAGTTGACTTTTAAACCTCTGACAAACATGCAATGCGCCGGCTTCTCCCATCCACAAGTGGACTTTGATCGGAAGGACGACCTTTCGACGAAAGTCAGCGCAGATTGGTGATCGGCAGACGATGACCGATTCTGGTCGAGATTTTGACCCTCGATGTTGAAATTGTCGATTTTTCCAACAATCGGATCGATGAGCACATACCGCGTGACTCTTCGCTTAAATCTCAGTGATTTGGGTAGCGGACCGTCAGTTGTTAGAGTTGTATTTCTATACGGTGCGATTCTGTGGAAAATGTTAACTCTCCGAGCAAAGCGAGGAGGAAAGTCACACGAGTCGAGAATCATCTTTTGCACGTGTATCGTACTTCGTTTTTCGAAACAACGCGCGTCAAGTTGAATTTTATGCACAGCGTGTTGAAAAAATTGAAATCTGATATAGAGGTCAGGCAACGAAATATGGAATCACTGGTCCTCCGGACTCATGATATTGAAGATGAAGACAATGCTCATGTCCTTAAATCCCATGCTGTTGGCAAGCATACATCACCTAATCATAATTACTATTCGGGGCTGATTTCGCTTCTCAAATGTAATATTTGCTTGTGCTCGACCCATGAAGATGCCGATCAGTACCCCAGCCATCTTGACATAATATGTTCAGCTATAAATACTGAGAATCGATCGCTACGTCCCAACTTTAGCGTAAATTTTGTATTGTTCACATCGATTAGATCAATATGTATTCTGCAATTGCCATCATGTTCAAAGTGATGCGCGACCTCCTTATAGAGAACGGGAGATATCTTTACGGCTGATTGTAATTCGAATGAGGTTTAATACATACCTATTGAGAATCTGTTGAATCGTTTCGAATTCAAATTTTTTCGACGAATGAAGAGTGGCGAAAATCGTCAATTACGTATTTCGAGAGTTCAAATCGGGGATACATATTATATTAATTTATAGTAGCTTTTACTGAAAAAAATAGATTGAAATTACTAAATTTAGATTGTAATCTTGAAACGCTATTGGAATATTCCAACAATTCATATTGAAATGAGTAGATTTTACAATGCGTTTAGTAATTTCTCTAATCCTAATGTTGGAGTCGCTACTATACTGTATAATAAATTGTATAAATCATATACTGAATATTGGAAGGTAGGTTTAGTAACTACAAATCATAAAATAAAATTTCACATTCCGTTTGGTAAAAATTAAAATTAACGAGTTATAAGGAATATCACATTCTTATGTATCATTTCTATATGAATAGTAAATTTTCGTAACTAAATACATGAATCCTTGTAAACTAATTTAATAAATATATATAAATGAGTATATTAATTTTTTTTTATACTAACTGACATAGATATAAGGTTAGTAGATTGGACAAGTTGAGAAAATTCGGAGTCATATAGCAGTATGTCACAAAATAATAGTGACAACGAATGCTGCCCTCTATATTTGGTGGTAAGATAGAACATCTATCGACATAGTCAAAAAATATACCCGTGTACTCGAATCATCTAAATATTCTGTTGGTAAAATGCTAAATTTCTTACCAACAAAAGACACCACGTGGCCTAATTCTGAATTCCGATTTTCAGACTTATGACGCGCTGACATCATACTACAGCCATATACAATGTATAAGTACCTTACAAATGCAATGCGCTCCGTTAGGCTAGCGACTTATATCATGTTTTCATGCTAACAGGGTGATTATCATGTGTTTTTCGAAAAATTAATTTTTTGTTTTCACTCAAAAAACATGTTGGATGATTTTTTTTCCATGATACGGGCACGATAAGAATTCGAATGTAAAAGTGAACTATATCCATGGTGAACGGCTTTGGGGTCTGAAACTTGGGGGATTTTTATACATCAAAGTATACAGGGTGATTCAGTTTGACTGGACCATATTAAATGGGCATATTCCTTGTCGAATTCTAAGACTAAAGTTTCTTAGTGAAAAATTGAAAAATTGAAAAATTGAGAAAAAAAAAAACTATGAAACGGTGGACCTAGGCAACTGAAAACTAAGGAGCGGACGACCTGACTGCCAAAGATTGAAAACGGAATTGTTGAAGTGAAAATTAACACCCGATATCCGTTTTTATTGATGAAAAAGATACTTTATAGCCGGATTAAGATATTTAATAACTCGCGCACCGTTGATCTCCGGAATTTTTCGCTAAGGAATTTTAGTCTTAGAATTCGACAAGGAATATGCCCATTCAATATGGTCCGGTCAAACTGAATCACCCAGTATACTATTATATAATATTATATAAAATATCAAAATGGCAGACAAATCGAGATTTTCGCCACGAATCGTTCATAGGTAATTGGTGGACTCATATATATGGGGCATTCCATGCCAAATCGACCTGGTCCTAACCCTCTTTTTTTCAGATCTGGTCTGCGATTTTTTAAATCATTCCGCTGACTCTAATTAGCGATCACAATTTTTTCGGATTTTTCAAAATAAATTTGAGTGCGTTATGAATTTTCAAAGTTTTTTCTTCTTTTCAACACCTCGATGGCCGTGATCGAAAAGTCTGAAAAAATTCTCAAGAATTCTGTGTCAGAAATGAAGATTTTTCAACCAAAAATAACAGATTGAAGCGAAAGTCCAGACACGATGAATTTTGGTTAAAAAATTTTCATTTCTGATACAGAATTTCTGATAATTTTTTCAGATTTTTTGTTCACAGCCATCGAGGTGTTGAAAAAAAAAACTTTGAAAATTCATTACGCACTCGAATTTATTTTGAAAAATCCGAAGAATGAAATAAAAAATCGCGGACCACATCTGAGTAGTCGAGGGTCAGGACCCGGTTGATTTGGCATGGAATGCCCCATATGAATTATTTTGAGGGTGACAGCATATGCCGCAGCTCAACTGTTAGCTATTGTTTGCTCATATACTATGCTACAAATCATAACATTTTACGTTGTCAGGTAGCACTGAATAATGCGCAGATATTAAAAATCTGTGGCTAAAATTAAAATCTATATTATCGATCAATGTGAGCAGATCGTTTACCAGAACGCAATTCTGTTGATAAAATAGCGTGCTGAAGCGAAATACACGAAAAAGATATTTTCGACTGCCGCTCCGCCTACATTCGTATCGCGACACTGTTTCTACTGGCGAACTTGACCAATCTACTAACCTTATATCTATGCTGAAAACCGTTGAAATACCACGTTTTTCCGCAAAAAAACGTGTTTTTTTTCCAACGTTCCCCAAATTGTTTTTCAATTTTGATATTGAGCATATTTCTTAAATTTGATTTCTAACCAAGGCTTTCTATCTTTGTGAAGAAACATTCATGGTTTTTTTTTTTTTTCTTACCTACTTCTATGAAGTACGTCATAAGAGGCGTACTGGAAATTTCTCGGCGATATCACTTACTGTTTGTTGATTATTGATGCAACCTTCTACTGGAAGTTAAGGTGCTTTCCTAGGCAATTCCACCAGTCCTGAAAACATCGTGAAAAAATGTGATATTAGACGACATATCTCTGCCTGGGCACCGAAATCAATGAAACAAAATACGTCGCGCAATTCTATGCGCGACTCCGAACATGTACAGCCCAAAAAATGTTCGTTTTGCGCGAAAACAGAGAAGATATCCATGAAAAACGTTTCTAAAACCGTTTTTCATGGATATCTTCTCTATTTTCGCGCAAAACGAACATTTTTTGGGCTGTACATGTTCGGAGTCGCGCATAGAATTGCGCGACGTATTTTGTTTCATTGATTTCGGTGCCCAGGCAGAGATATTCCGTTTAATATCACATTTTTTCACGATGTTTTCAGGACTGGTGGAATTGCCTAGGAAAGCACCTTAAACACATTAGACACCGTTTTGTTGGACATTTTATTACCTATCGTTTTTTTGAAAACGTCCAATCCGATAAAGTTAACGGTATAGTTTTGAATCGTAAATATTCACGGAATTAGAGTTGGGTAAAATGGTTTGAAAATGTATTTGAAATGGAAAATGCAACCTTGTAGGCGCGTTACTTTCCAGAGAACGCTCTGTATTTGCTCATCGATCCGATTGATGGAAAAATCGACAATTTCAACATTGAGGGTCAAAATCTCGACCAGAATCTGTCATCGTCTGACAGATCACCGATCTGCGCTGACTTTCGTCGAAAGGTCGTCCTTCCGATCAAAGTCCACTTGTGGATAGGAGTCGAAGCTGGCGCATTGCATGTTTGTCAGAGGTTTAAAAGTCCAATTTCGGTTCAGTGCAGTCTGGGATGTAGTTGAATTTTTCGCTCAATATCAAGGCTGTTATCGTCCCGGAATTGGAAACCGCGTTCGCGTCCGCGAAAAGTTTATATGAAAAAAATAATTAAAGACAGTATTGAATTCGCGGTCACTATAACGCTAAGGCCGGGAGTGAGCAATTAACGTATAAGATAAGTCAGCTCACTCAGAGCAAAGAAACAAGCAATATCAATGTAACTAAATAAGGGAATTAACAGAAATGATAAGAAATAAGCAGTATAAAGAAACAATATAATATATGAAGTGTATTTATACGCAGAGCGATTCTGTGGAAAATCACGCGCCTAAAGGTATATAGGCTGACGGGGGACGTCTGAATTGAGCAGATCAAACATCGACGATTGGGTTTCATTTATTTCGTGGGAAATAAAACCCTATCGTCAATGTTTGATCTGCTCAATTCAAGCGTCCCCCGTTAGCCTATCTTTAGGCACGGGATTTTCCACAGAGTCGCACTATATAAGACATTAAAATTTTAACACGATGCAAAAATAACATATTCTTATCTACTTTTTTTTTCTAAATATTGATATCAGTTATTATTAAAAATACAACTTAAATATTTGAAATGTCATCTTCAATTTATAGGTGCTGTTCACGCAGGTATTGGTTGTACTGCTTTAAGGTTGTTAGCTTGTTATAGTCACAGCCAAAAGTTTATTTTAGTTGACGATAGTTCTAGAATGACCACAGTAATAAATAAGTCACAAAATCAAATATACACACTATAAATTACATGCTATGATATGCAAACCGTATCAAAATGTTTTGATGGTTAAACAAAGTCGTTCTAATATTTTTTAAGATTTTTTTAAAACGGCCAAGTTGACAAACTTTTGTCGAGGTACAGTTCACATTTCTTTTAGGCATAGGCACACGCGCATTGAGTCGAAGTTATAATAGATCGTGGCAACATTGCGTGTATATAACGGAAGAATCCGCTCGAGCCGTCCGTTTGAGCTACGTGAGCGCTGTTGTCACGTCTATCACATCAGCATTTGATTTACACGCAAATATCTAAAAGAGACTTGAGTTTAACTAACAATATCTTTCTTATTACACGGGAAGTACTTTTGTTCCTAGTCTCAAAATGTTCGTTAAATTTCAATTCATAACATACTAGTTTTTTATTGAAATCTGTCGCCTAGTTGAATCATAAAAAACGTTAGAGTGATAAAAGTTGGTATTTTCCCTATGTACGTATGCAAATAATGTAAACTTCAATAATTTGTTTCATCACTAATATACGGCAAAAATCAATGAACTTCGTATCATGTTGTAGAACGTGTTTCAAGCTATTCACCAGTAAAATTTCACACAGATCTGTCGGTAACCGCTTTTACAAGCTAACAACCTTAAATAAACTCCTCGGAAAAATTAACGGGCCACCCTTGTTTTTCCAAAATATTGTCATTTTTAAAAGTTCTATAACTTCGAGAAAAATGAAGCTAGACGAATGTTTAAAAATGCATTTCCAAGCTCAAAATCTCATCTTCCTAATGCACTGACATACACACGCACACACACGCGTATCTATTCAGCAATTCACACAACAGACACACGAGGTGTAAATCCTACCGTGCAACCTCCTCGTGGTACACCTTGGGTGACGCTAATGCCGGAGGTAACTTGGTTCAACGTTCGATTGTGTTTGAAATCGAATATCTCGGCGAAAAATGATCGTAGAGCAGATTTCAAAAACGGAATTTGAAGAGGACTCTTTCATCTTTGAGATCGTAACAGGGGCTACCCGGGTCGCCATTATTACGCTGGCTGTGTGAGGTTAAACTTGGAATTTGCATTTATTGGTTTAGAGGGTCATCTTCGCGTAGAGGTCGACCCCAAAAAAGACATTACATGCAATGTTACAGTTCTGATTTGGAAAGAAGAAGATTCGGGCTTCAAAATCGTTTTTTAACGATCCTCCTACGATGAGTCATTCACCTGTGACATTGAGTCAAACTTTTTCGGACGCTTTTTCGTTCAATGCCGCATAACTCGACGCAGAAAAATCGTAGAGCAAAAGTTAGAAACGAAATTTGGAGAGGAAATCGTAATCTTCAAAATGCTTATTCCCGAAATCCTAAAAAAAAATCCTACCGTCCCATACAGCAGTTGGAAGTTGAACTTCAGTTTACCGATTCGCCATGAGTTGCTTCAAAGTGGCGTGACTTTGAGACGGTTAGCTGAAGATTCGATTTCAAAAATGCATTTGAAAGATGAGATGTTGAGCTTGAAAATGCATTTTTGAACATTCGTCTAGCTTCATTTTTCTCGAAGTTGTAGAACTTTTGAAAATGACAATATTTTGGAAAAACAAGGGTGGCCCGTTAATTTTTCCGAGGAGTATGTAGATTATTACTCAGTTACATAGATATAAGGTTAGTAGATTGGTCAAGTTCGCCAGTAGAAACAGTGTCGCGATACGAATGTAGGCGGAGCGGCAGTCGAAAATATCTTTTTCGTGTATTTCGCTTCAGCACGCTATTTTATCAACAGAATTGCGTTCTGGTAAACGATCTGCTCACATTGATCGATAATATAGATTTTAATTTTAGCCACAGATTTTTAATATCTGCGCATTATTCAGTGCTACCTGACAACGTAAAATGTTATGATTTGTAGCATAGTATATGAGCAAACAATAGCTAACAGTTGAGCTGCGGCATATGCTGTCACCCTCAAAATAATTCATATGGGGCATTCCATGCCAAATCAACCGGGTCCTGACCCTCGACTACTCAGATGTGGTCCGCGATTTTTTATTTCATTCTTCGGATTTTTCAAAATAAATTCGAGTGCGTAATGAATTTTCAAAGTTTTTTTTTTCAACACCTCGATGGCTGTGAACAAAAAATCTGAAAAAATTATCAGAAATTCTGTATCAGAAATGAAAATTTTTTAACCAAAATTCATCGTGTCTGGACTTTCGCTTCAATCTGTTATTTTTGGTTGAAAAATCTTCATTTCTGACACAGAATTCTTGAGAATTTTTTCAGACTTTTCGATCACGGCCATCGAGGTGTTGAAAAGAAGAAAAAACTTTGAAAATTCATAACGCACTCAAATTTATTTTGAAAAATCCGAAAAAATTGTGATCGCTAATTAGAGTCAGCGGAATGATTTAAAAAATCGCAGACCAGATCTGAAAAAAAGAGGGTTAGGACCAGGTCGATTTGGCATGGAATGCCCCATATATATGAGTCCACCAATTACCTATGAACGATTCGTGGCGAAAATCTCGATTTGTCTGCCATTTTGATATTTTATATAATATTATATAATAGTATACTGGGTGATTCAGTTTGACCGGACCATATTGAATGGGCATATTCCTTGTCGAATTCTAAGACTAAAATTCCTTAGCGAAAAATTCCGGAGATCAACGGTGCGCGAGTTATTAAATATCTTAATCCGGCTATAAAGTATCTTTTTCATCAATAAAAACGGATATCGGGTGTTAATTTTCACTTCAACAATTCCGTTTTCAATCTTTGGCAGTCAGGTCGTCCGCTCCTTAGTTTTCAGTTGCCTAGGTCCACCGTTTCATAGTTTTTTTTTTTCTCAATTTTTCAATTTTTCAATTTTTCACTAAGAAACTTTAGTCTTAGAATTCGACAAGGAATATGCCCATTTAATATGGTCCAGTCAAACTGAATCACCCTGTATACTTTGATGTATAAAAATCCCCCAAGTTTCAGACCCCAAAGCCGTTCACCATGGATATAGTTCACTTTTACATTCGAATTCTTATCGTGCCCGTATCATGGAAAAAAAATCATCCAACATGTTTTTTGAGTGAAAACAAAAAATTAATTTTTCGAAAAACACATGATAATCACCCTGTTAGCATGAAAACATGATATAAGTCGCTAGCCTAACGGAGCGCATTGCATTTGTAAGGTACTTATACATTGTATATGGCTGTAGTATGATGTCAGCGCGTCATAAGTCTGAAAATCGGAATTCAGAATTAGGCCACGTGGTGTCTTTTGTTGGTAAGAAATTTAGCATTTTACCAACAGAATATTTAGATGATTCGAGTACACGGGTATATTTTTTGACTATGTCGATAGATGTTCTATCTTACCACCAAATATAGAGGGCAGCATTCGTTGTCACTATTATTTTGTGACATACTGCTATATGACTCCGAATTTTCTCAACTTGTCCAATCTACTAACCTTATATCTATGGTCCGACCCAAAATTAAAACCCATAATATTCGTACTAGTCAGCGACAATGTATGGCTCTGTGAGAGTGAGAGCCAGGAGATATTCACTCGAGAGCAAGAGAGATACGCGCCGCTTCATATTTCAGTTTTAACTATAAAATCCAAACGAGACGGTCGAAAATGTTGAATGATGAATCAAACGATTCAGAAGATGACAATTTACCACTAGATATTTTTTTTATCAAAAAATTTCGAGTTGTTCGTTTTTTAATAATTAAAACCGGTGAATTTGCATTTAAACACATTAAAATTCGAAAAAATTCAAAACTTTTTATCTCGAGTTTGAGACGGTCAATTGCGATCATCCTAGGCTTATTTTGTAGCTAATTATTGGAGCTATTTACGATAAAAAATTCAAAAAACATTGTCGAAAAAAAAAGTTACAGGCCAACAACCTTAAAAAACATTTTGAAAACCATTTGCCATTTTCCATTTAAAATGCCATTTTAACACCATTTTACCCAGCCCTGCACGCAACTCGGACTGCATGGGATTAAATCGGTCTAAATATACACGTTTATATGTACTATATTTTGCTCACCGGGAGAAGTGAACTAAGATTACCCAAGCGCATGTACGCTGGACAAACCGAATAGTTTTTCTGAAGAATAAGTTTCTGTATTTTGCAAATTATTATTATTATTTTTTTTTATTATTATTATTATTTTTCCACACGGCGTGCGCAAAGTTCGATTTTGCGCACGCTTCGCGTGCATAAAATTCAACTTAACGCGCGCTGTGTTTAAAAATGAAGTTCGATACACGTGCGAAAGATGATTCTCGACTCGTGTGATTGTCACCCTCGCTTCGCTCAGGCGAAAAACTTCACACTCGTCCGAGAATCAACACTTTTGCACTAGTATCGAAAAGTACTATTCTTTAACTATGGCGTATGCGCAATGTTTTACCTAATGTATTTCGATATGTGTATTCCACGATGTCCAATCTCATTTCTATACTCTTTTTTTGTCCCTCGTGATTAATGCTTGTGTAATTAATTGTTATGTAAATATAAATGAAGCGTTGAACTGCCTAATTGTTGTATCTTATCCGATTATATTCTGAATACATGGATGTATTTCTTGACGTAAATACCGTTCAAAATTTTAATGAAGAATAACCTAGACCCACATTTGTAGTTGATAAGATCGAAAATGCTGCAGTAGCCTATTGTTGATGAAAACGAAATTAGAATTATCAAATTATCAAATAAAATTTTTAATCACCTCAGAAAATGGTGATTTTTTTTTTATTTCGACATTAAAACAACCAGTTTCGAATTTGAACCAGATTTAAGTTCTATCGATTGAGACCAGAGTAATTGAAATCCTCTGATCAGCTCCCGAGATATCGACAATTGATTTTTTTTTTTCAAACTTTGCTATTAGAATAATATAACTCGAAAACTAATACACTGAGAGAAATTCAACATTTTTGATACAGTTAAAATTTTATAGTTAACGTAACTTTTTTTTTTTCGTTCATGTAACTATAATTAAGATACAGCGAGCATTTGTGATGTAGTAACAGTAACCACGCCAGAAATTTAGTAATATTAACAGTCTTTTCCGGCCGTATATTCAACTTTTCTCGAATATTCACAGCAACTATTTAGACCTCTGTGCAAGGCACAATTTTTGACGAATTGCATGTACTATTTTTGGGACGTTGAATTCCTGCGAGTAATCGTAACTATATTTTCAGTTGATGGAACTCTATTTTCTATTAAAGATTAACTAATTATTTAACTTTATTCGTTTGTTTAAATGGACTAGTTTTTATAATTCCAAGTGTACTCAAACAACATGCTTGTATCTTATACTTTTGGAAAGTCAACTTACTAAGGTATCAACTATAATTTTTAGTCCAAGCAACATAATTTTTCACTTTCACTGAACAAAAGTTACTCGCGAGTAACAGACACTAGATTTTTATAGATATTATTACATTCTTACTGTGAGCGTTACAGTAAATGAGAACTTTTGGAATTCTAGGAAACAGATGCTTAGTTGAGATATCTTAGCTGCATTAAACCGTTGATATCATTGAGACTAATGCTAATTTCAAAATAAATAGGAAAAAGTGATACATTATTTCAATAGATAGTTTAGCGTAGTCGGTAGAGCGTGCGACTATAGTAATGCGAGCGAATACGTGCGTCCCCGGATCGAATCCCGCCCAAAATAATGCGAAGTTTTTCTAATCTATAAATCGTTACTTTGTATCAATATGCGATTGATTACAAATATAGTAGGTGTTGCTCAACGCATCCTACAATGAAATAAATTTATTGTAACATTCTAAATTAATTTTTTTCGCGCAGCGAAATTCCATCACGATAAAATCGAGTTGAGTTAACACTAACTTATCAGTCAACGCTACTTTATAATCTCGTTCATAATACACGATTTCTCGAAAAACGAAGGGTTACTTCAACTCTAATGCAATGTCACTGGAACCAATTTTAGTTAGTAAAGATGGTTCAGTTAGAAGTACTCTGTTTGAATAGTTCGCTGGTATAGTTACGTTCACCGAAATTTTCAGTAACTGCTACTGAATTTCAAAACGTGTGTTGAACCAAAAAAAAATGTTGATGCCTTATTTCACTCGGCGATTTGGGTTGGGGGAACTAGATATTTCTCTCAGTATAGCGCAACAAATTCCGAAATTCAATTATTTTCAAATCAGGAAGAACTGCATCAATTTTATAACTCCTCTTTTCTTCAATCGGAAAGTTGAAAAAAAAAAAAAAAAAAACGAAGCGCCTAATTGCATACAACCAGTCTTACACGCGTTTTAAACCGGTTGCATGGTTATTATTTATCGACGGAAGGTTCCAGCCTAGAAAAACATGCCGCATAATTTCTGCTCGTCGCAACTTATCCGACGTCGATGCATGTCCAAAGAAATGTACGTTGATTCACTGAATATCAAAAAAGTAGAATTTAAATTTCGTGTCTAGTAATCTTGATAGATGCGCGCGAAACCGAATGTCCGGAGGGTTCAGTTGCGCGCGCAACTGATGCTACTCATACCTTGAGCGGGGTCTCTATGAGTCTCCTGGTTTCAATCTGCGTAGTTAATCTACGCGTTGGATCGTAGTAACTTTTTACTACTCTTCGAAAGTCTACGTCTGTCAAGGCCTCACGCAATTGTATAATCCAATAATCGTCTGCTCCAGAGTCAAGGTAAAACATATCAATGAAATATTGTATACAGGAATGTGCACTGGTCACTTTACATCAAACAGTCTAGTATATTCAATTAAGCGACAAGGAAAGTGACAGTAGATAGCTATTTGAACAATTCTGAAACGCAACCCGGAGTATGTACCTAAATTCAGATCGAATGACCATTTGAAGCAACGTTTGATTGTGCATACATGGCAATTACTAATAGTCCAGTCAATGGACCACAAATCATAAAGCAAAAATTCTGATAAGTTTTTTTATTGTTGCAATCGTTTTATTGACAGATAAGGAACTTAACTTCAAAAATCTGCGGTCCCCCCTGCCCGGCGTCAGTCGCCATTTTGAGAAACGCGTTTAATATCATATCTCGAAAACGGCTGACCTGAGGATAAAAAACGTTTGGACTTTTTTGTAGATAGTTAAATTCCTGATCTTTTTTATTTCAAACTTTGTTCGATTCGACTTGCGGTTTTGTAATTACAGCTTGTTTAGTGTAGCAAATTTTCTTTCTCCTCTGAAACTCCCTTCTGCTGTTTTCCTGAGAGAAGAAAAACGGTAAGTTGAATCAAAAAAAGTTTGGAATAAAAAAGATGAGGAATTCAATTATCCACAAAAAAGTCCCAAGGTTTTTTATCCTCAAGTCAGCCGTTTCCGAGATATGATAATATGAAACGCGTTTCCCAAGATGGCGACTGACGCCGGGCAGGGGGGACCGCAGATTTTTGAAGTTAAGCTCCTTATCTGTCAATGAAACGATTGCGACAATGAAAAAACTTATCAGAATTTTTGCATTACGACCATATAAATCCAATCTCTATTGACTGGACTATAAGAATAATGTATTCTTTAATGGAGCAAGACAAAACGAAGCGGTTTTATATCGAGACTCTTCAGTTCGAAGCAACAAAGGATAAAATAAAATAGTCGATACTTGGTAATCGATATTTTTGATTTTTACTTACCCTGAAGATCATGAAAACAATGAAACGTGGTCGCTTTAAATGGACATTCGACTTGTATTTTGGTACACAGGATAGTGTCGACGAGCTATCCAAATGGTTTTGGAACATAACACGACTATGACTTTCCCCGTGACCATAGAATGATTGTACAGCTAACTTATCACTAGAAATGTGGCATAACAAGACGATGATTCATCGAGGAGGTCAGTGATGCTCATCAGCAAAGGCTCGGAGCAGTTGCCGCTTTTTGAAATTCTCCCAGTCGCATAGTTACGATGATAAGTTTGAAGGAACTTGTATAGAATTTTTCACATTGTAGGTATGCACATATTTTTATTTCCAATTCAGATGGCATATTTCGTTGTGCAAATGAGGGATGATAACAAATGGGTATTGGTGCCCAAGCGATGGATGAGCCAATGCCATCAAGTGTTTTTTCATCCGCATTGTCGAAACTGGAAAGACGTGGCCAGACTCGATAAAGGATGTGACGAAGAGAACAATCCGAATTGGATACGGTGTTATATACATGATGATATCACTACGGCTGGTAGTGCCACCTGTTATTTTTATAACGTAATTCATATCTTTACCATTTACAATCATCATGTAATGTAGATTCGGGATTGTAATTGCTTACAGATAATCTTAGGGATGGATTGGAGAAACTTGCTAGAAAATGTCCACGACCACAACCCCCGAATCAACCGGAACCAAGTGTTGATGGTGAGTGATTTAAGCAAGCGTCTGAGAAATGGAGGCGAAATGATTTTTCATTCTTAGGCTGTAAAATAACTGTCAATTGATTGTTGCCAGAACTTGCCGCTGGAATAGCCGGGTTGAATACCGGCCCTGAGGAGAAAGCAGGACCATCGACGCCTGCAAAGGAAGAAGAAACACTTAAAACTCTTCTGCAATCTCAATCACTTCCTGTTCCTCATCCCTTAAAAAAGCCGGAAGATCTTCAACGTCTCAATCTTCTACTAAAGGATAATAATTCTGTATTCCGGTTGAAATTTGTACGCATTACAGTATACCTACTTCGGTTGACTAATATATATCGATAACTTGTTCCCAAATTATTGCCAATGAGATCATGTTCATTTTCAGAAACGATTATTGGCCCAGATTGATGGCCGGAACCCAGAGGACCAAGCGTGGAGGAGATTAAGTGAACTTATACCTAAGGAACTAGCGGCTCAATTAAATGCCGTCCGACACATGAATAAAGGGAAAGATTCTATTTGGAACCAGACGGAACTTATGGACGTATACGTCGGTGAGTAACAAAGTACTTAGCGAAATAATTATCCATGGACTCGCATCTTGCAGCTGTGACTCGCTCCTGATAATCATCCATTTTTCTACCATCTAGAATTATATCCGGGAACACGCCAAGACTTCAGGTCTCTACTCGAGCGATGGTATAAGGTTATCACAGCTTGATGTGAATCAGCAGGGTGCGTCAAGTCCACTAAGGTTGCTAACGTTCAATTAAGTAATGGCGAAGAATGGACATTCATGTATCAAGCCAATTGGGATTTTGCATGACTTTTTTTTTATTTCATATTCTAGTAGTTTTTGAAAAACCATTTGGGACGTATTTTTTATTTTTTCGATTCAACCAAAATTGCCGTTGATATAACAGATTGAAAACTACAACAATATGACGTCACCCATGTTAAAATATATATATTTATTTTTATTTTTTTTTTTTTTTTTTTTTTTTTTTTTTTTTTTTTTTTTTTTTTTTTTTATTTTTTTATTTTTTTATTTTTTTTTTTATTTTTATTTTTTTTTTTTTATTTATATATTTTGTAAATGATGAATTGTTTTTTCTTCAACTTCCCGTTATAAGGAAAGGAAGTTATTGTAATGACGCCAAAAATGAAATGTCGACTTTTCACCAGATTTCGACGTTTTGATACCAAGAGAATCATCACCGGCCATATTTCCAGATGGACGACTACTGTCGGCGCAAAAAGGTTTGGCCCCTCTGTTTAAGTGATCATAACTTCTACCTATACACGGAGAAAAAAGTATGGCTCTCGTAGCTATCTAACGGATAGCGAACGTAGTATTGTGATTGGTACTAAACGGTTTCGTGTTCATCACGATACTATATACCAATATGCTCTATACTTCATATCCTTACAATAGCTTTTCAACGGATCGTGATAATCGCGATCCACGCCTCCAGCGCCACCACTCATAACCAAGTTCTCAAAACTAATACTCGCCGCGTGTATCGTACAACATGTAGACAAGTGATGAAATGATTGCTTATTAATTGACAGTGTAATGGACGATTGGGTGACCAATAAACTCAGAGTAGAAGCTAGAAAAGTTGGTGCTACTTTTTGGATTGAAAGTTTGATATAGAAATTAATCCATTTTAACCTCAAATTTTGACGGTATAATATTTAGCAATATTCAAATTATTCGGCTTTCTGTAGTATCGTCACACGCCTGAGTCATTAGATAGTTATTATAGGGAAACGGAATCGCTACCATAGCAATACAGACGTACGATATCGGGATCCATGTGGATCGTGATAATCGCAAAACAGTGAATGGACGCTCTCCGTATATAGCGTATAGTGACAAGAGTATCGTGGTGATCACGATACCGTTTAGTGATGAGAGCCACACTTTTTTCTCCGTGTAGGGAAATTGGTAGAGCACCGAGTCTAGAAAGATCGGAAAGCGCCAAGTTTTCTGCGTCTAATGGTTCTTTGCAAATTTCCGTGTAAAAATCGTGAAACCCGTTATGATCTCCGAAAAGTTAAAAAACGTAGTTTTTCGGAGTCCATCGCCGTACGTCAACTAGAACTCGTCACCGTGTATCTGAAATAAGCGTAAAAAATCTGGAAAAATTTAGAAATATTCCCTGAACATTGACGAACATGATAGAGTTTGGTAAATCCAAAAATATTCACAAACCTGGACGCCAGGTGCAAAAAGGTCCAATTGTGCGATTTGGAGAACCGATCGGTACGGCCGATCCTGAGCCGGCTCAAAATTATCGTCAGGATATACACTTTTTGATTCCGTAATCAGTTTATGGTTCGCAATAGCGGACTTCCAGTAATCGACGTCAACAATTTTTCAAATTTGCGCGGGGCCGCCTGTGTCCTAGCTGCGATATTCCTCGCTGCATTTCCCTCCCGCCGCGCCCGTCGCAGACTCAATTGTTACTCGGGGCCACTGATATAACAATGTGAATGCAGCGAAGAATATCGCGGCTGGGACACACGCGGCCCCGCTCAAATTTGAAAAATTGTTGACGTCGATTACTGGAAGTCCGCTATTGCGAACCAAAAACTGATTACGGAATCAAAAAGTGTATATCCTGACGATAATTTTGAGCCGGCTCAGGTTCGTCCGTACCGATCCGTTCCCCAAATCGGAGCATTGGACCTTTTTGCACCTGGTGTCCAGGTTTGTGAATATTTTTGGATTTACCAAACTCTATCATGTTCGTCAATGTTCAGGGAATAATTCTAGATTTTTCCAGATTTTTTACACTCATTTCAGACAAACGGCGACGAGTTGAAGTTGACGTACGGCGATGGACTCCGAAAAACTACGTTTTTTAACTTTTCGGAGATCATAACGGCTTTCACGATTTTTACACGGAAATTTGCGAACAACCATTAGACGCAGAAAACTTGGCGCTTTCCGATCTTTCTAGACTCGATGCTCTACCAATTTTCCTGTAGAAGTTATGATCACTTAAACAGAGGGGCTGAACCTTTTTGCGCCGACAGTAGGTGAGTGTATGATCAATTCTTTGTTCGATACTGTATTTCGTCATTTTTTTCATATCTACTTTTCGCTGGCGCGAATGTGGTTTCCGAATCGGTAACTAGAAAAGCCTTGGTATCGTGTTGAAAATAAAATCACAATCCAACTGCGTTGAATTGAAAATTGACATTCAAACCTTTACTTAACATCCAATGCGCCAGCTTCTCCTATACAGAAGTGGACTTTGGTTGGAGAAACGACTTTTCGGTGAAAGTATAGGCGCAGTTTGAAGATTTGTAAGACGATGACCGATTTTTATCAGTTGTTGTAAATTCAATCCTGAGTTAATCCGATGATCGGATGGTCATTTTCAGAAACGTTTATTGGAGAAGATCGATCGATCGTATGAAAATGATAAACTCTTTTTCGGAGTTTTCGTATTCCTTGGAAACCCAGGTACGAATTTTTCAAATCTCCACATATTCTTCCCAAGGATTATTCATTGACTGTGCATTCACAAGCCTGAATAGTTTTCGGTTAAACCCTGATGAAACTTTGTCTGTATCTCAGTGAAAAACCGAAGAATCTTTTTTTCAAATCACTTTGTTGAAAGAATTCTTGTGTTCTTCTTTTCACATCAGTCGTACGAAAGACCTGATACCTGTTCAAGAATCCCTGACCTCAGATTTTCCAAAATCTGTCAGAAACATTTCGAGTGACATATAGTTAGACTGCCCTTATGGAAAAAAAAACCTCAAATTTAAGGGGTAATTTCGCATCCCCAAAGTTTTGGGGGTTTACTATGTCGAAGAATTTTTCTTCGAGCTCCGATCGGTAGCGCATCGGACGAATTTTCCAAAGCAGATATAGGAATAGGTATTGTGACGGGCACCGCCGACGGTGGGGGATTTATTCCGGGCAGCTACGCGACTACAAAATAAGACACTTCCAACGTTCTATTTCAATTAGAGTTTGGCTATCAAATACTACTTCTTGTAATCTAGCTTAGTCTAACTGAATTTACGGTATGTTGGGCGCCAGGTACCTTCAGGTACCGCGGTACGAAACGAAACTCCAAAAACTCAAAATGAAAGAATAATAATAATTATAATAATAATAATAATAAACGAAATGAATTAAATAAAATAATCGGAACGAAATTAATTAAAGATAATAAGTGAAATAAAACTAAAGGTTAGGTAAATGAAACGAGTACGATATTACATGGTAAGCTCAGCGTGAGGGGAACATGGGGGCGAAATAATATAGGGGAAGACTAATATATTTTTATGGTTTATGGATCAAGTCACAAAGAAACCCTTTTATTAAAAATATCGGTAACAACAATTAATCCGAATAATCAAACACACGATAAACTAATTAAACAATCAAAGCCGATCGCTTAGGTCGGGACTAACGCAAGTTAAACAACTTAAACTAAAATAATCGGAAACAGCTGACTGACTAGGTCACCAACGAAAGAGTAGGACATTAGACAATATAGAACATAAGGTAAGATAGGACACAAGATAATATAAACAAGGTATAGGTAATGTAGAACAAATAAAATAACAGAACAAGAAAGGAAACAAATATCTTATGGTACGGTAGAAATAAATAATAGGAAGGTATTAGTTTATAACCAATAGGTCGATAACGTAGAGAGATCAAAAGTCCAGAGTCAATAATTTAGGGACTTCTAGTAACTATAGGAACCAGTCGGTATTACAGAATATTTCCCTAGACAAGGGCAAGGCGTCGGAATCTAATTCAAATAAGTTCGCACAAAGGCCGCCAAAGGCAACGTTACACGAGATACAGGCGTCGTTTACACAATAACAAGTTAACAAAAGGGACGCTAAAATCTATTACAAATAATAATTCGAAACATAATAATTATACCAGCTCAAGGTTTTACGAAGGTCTTAACGCTACTTTTAATCGGAAAGGGACTAGACTAATCGGAATATTAACACAATATCAGATCTACAACCAGTAGATCGATTCTTCCAGAAACACGTGGCTCAACAAGCCGTCGAGATCAATTATCGTATTTTACTACGCAACTAATTTTTCCACGTGGGGATTCTTATTTCTGGGACTTGACAAAATAATAATAACCGGAACTCAGACTATCAATTAATAACGGGTACAAGAGAATAGGTACGGAAAGATACAACCAAAAGACAAAGAAATAACAGTAAGATAATTAAATGACGATATGGTAATAAATGACGATACTATAATAAACGACGATAATGACGATACGATAATAAATACCGATAATGACGATACTATAATAAGTGACGATAATGACGATACGATAATAAATGACGATACGATAATTAATGACGGTACTTTCTCGAAAAATCGATCAATAAGGCAATATTACATATAATTGAGAACACAATGATCGATAATATAATCAACAATCAATAATTAAATGAAACCAAAGCACAACAATTCGATGATATGTTAATGGCGTCACCCTCATGGAGGCTTGACCCAAGTACGCAATAAGAAATGAATCTTCTTTTAATCAATCTAATATCAATCGAAGGGTAGTCCAGATTTGGAATCTTACCTTAAGTAGACTCTACACTCACTAACTGAGATGACGGATTCTATAAAGTTTTAGGCGTTATCAATTATATTCTCGGAACCAAATAAGACAATTAAAGACTTTATCAAAACAGGACGTTACTATACGATATCCAAGCAAGAAGTGAAGCGTCTAGCTCTATCTCTACGAAGATGCAATTTTGGGGGTGGAGGGGGTTCTACGCATCTCATTAATGGGCGTATCTTCTTTCTGCCGGGTTTTGTCGCGGGCCTGACAGGGCCTTTTGGCACTTCAAGCTTTCGCCAGGGGGTTGTTAGATGGCTCGTCATGTTCTTAATTATCGATATCCCGGAAGGCGGAATTACTGCAGTTTGGACCGGTGGACCAAGCCGGTACGGGACAGGTAGAGGGAGGGAGAAGGCTACTCCATGCGATTGATTCTTTATGCAGCGCTCTTCCAGGCATATCTCTGGATACGACGGCAGGATTCCCCCGGTTAATCACTCGAAGGCCGGGTGGCCCGCCAGGCCGGATGATCCGAAGGGATGATCGTGCTCGTTGTTTTCTCGGAACGGTACGGGACATATGAGATATAGGGAACGGGAAAAAGTATTAGTACATGAACTTATAATTACTACAATGGACCTTGGGCACTTGAGCTGGGACTTCTCGCTTTGATTTCAATATTCTATATTAAGGTGGTCACTTTGGTCTGGGGAAAGAGGAGATGGTTCATTTACGAGGCCTAATAATCCGCCTCGTTACAGTATATACATACTGCTGATTGCGTATATTAATACTACACTCCGTGCCGTATACACTATACGTTCGATTTGGTCTACACACATGGCTACTTTCCTTTGATAGGATATATGCCTCAGGAAAAGGAAACGAAGGAAGTCTACATACTAGTCTGTATCATATTGATAATTCTGGTGTGATATGTCTGAGGGAATTAGATGAAGTACATAAAATAATTAATTAGTTTATTCAATAATATTAACATATTTTTGGCATATTTATTTATTTAACTAGAAATGTAGATGCAATCGAGTCAAAAAATAATTTTTATAAGAAAATAAAGAGACTTATTATTGTAGTACATATAATTTCCAAAAATTTCTGACGAGTGATGGAATATATTTAGATATATTTGAAGTTTAATTAAGAGATTATAGTCAGCACATCATAAAGTCATGAAGACTGGATAAATGTGTGTTACTTGATTTGAATAACATGTACTCTGTTGAGTTGAAGGTTAATCGCGTGTGAGGGAGATAAGCAAGGGACACAAAAAATTGGAATCTGATTGAAGCGAGTTATAGTAAGATATAGAAGATCAGAATCACTGGTCCTCTAGAGCAGGTAATCATGTCAGCGGTGACGACAATGCACATGTCTTTCACACCCATAATGGTGGTTGGATGAGAATTACTTCTGACATCCGTCGTCTTTCACCTTAACAGTCAATAAAATGTTCATCTCCTTGAAGAACATGTTATTTTCCTTGAATTCTTGGAAGGTGGTAACCCATCGAACGAGCGTCTGGATACTTCTTATTCTAGACGTGACTTTGAACTTTCTTGTGTGAACATCACGTATAGGCACTCACCATTCCCATGAATTTTGCAGTCTACTTATTTTCTGTGGGACCATTTCCAGGCGATCGACTATGTGTGTGTGTGATCAAGTGTGATTTGTAATTGATTGCAATTGCAATTACGAATTACAATTGTAATTTGTAATTTAAATGTAATTAATTACAGATGTAAATGGATGCTACCCAACACTGCCTGTGTGACAGTCATGATGATAATCGATAACTTCTTATCGGTACACATCGCAGGACTTGAGGGGCTTAGACACTTGGGTTGGAACTTCAAAGCAGGTCACTTTTACCGCGTGATCATGCTGCTGCAAAATGTCGATTCGATAAGATGTCGGTATTTCCTGTATAAGATGCAAAATTGTAGTTTCTCGGTCAATCCTTTATCAAGTGAGATGCGGTAGTGTTCAAAATGTGCATCTTGCCTGAGTATTTCAAAAGTCCAATAGATCGAATGCAACTGTAAATCGATGGCTTCGTGGAATAAACCAGCTATCTCAGAAGCTGCTTGAAAAAGTAGCTATCTTCAAGCTTTTGAAGCAATATTTCGCGAAAAAAGCTTGAAGATATCTGTTTTTTCAAGCAACTTCTGAGATAGCTGGTTATTCCGCCGAGCCATCGAAGTAATTTCACGATTTTTCTGATGATAATTGAAGCTGTGGAAAAAAAAAATTTATCTTGAGAAACAAAACACTTAGGCGCTATCTGAGCGCTGCCTGCCCCTTCCTGCTATAAAAGTAGTGACAATTCGCACGGTCTCGATTGTGCCTCGCTTTGTGTTCTTTCGTGCAGTTCTTCTGCAACTGTAATTGCAAGCAGAAGTGCCTAATCAGTGAAGCAAATCTTAATTTTCGTTCTACAGTCCGATCCCTCAATAGGGCCTCCTTCAATAAGCCCGCTTCCCCAGTTTGTCGCTCGCAGCGTTCCCCCACTACGCCTATTAAGACATAGCGTAGTGAGGAAAGAGAGAGACGGAAAACCATTGGTGCGACTAGCGAAGAAGGCAGAGTGGGGGTACCTCATTTCGTGGAAAAACACTTCCCCTTGGCGGCTTGGGAGGGCTTATTGAGGGATCCCACTGTATAATCAAGTACTCATCTACTCTATACACAGTCAAGGTGAGATATATTATTCAATATAATTATCGTTCAGAAATATGCATGGATATCACTCATCAGGGGTGCGATTCTGGGTTGCTGGCGCTACTTATCTCCTGGCGTTACTTATCGCCAACGTGGCCTCTCCTCAAACATATGATATTTTTCCGCCGGCTGCTAGATCGCGACATATAAAATATAAAATGATAACTTAAAATTCAAAGGGAAATAAAAGTGAAACTCGATCATTCTCTCTCGCTCCCGTTGAGCGTTCTCTCAAAATCATGTCATGATTGTGCTGTAAGCGTTATTGTTTCGTATTCTTACAGCTCCATCAAAATACTCAACAGGAGAAGGAAACGAGACATTATGGACGATAAAAACAACGTAATGGAAGAAAAGATTGTGCCGTTCACCTCTTCCAAAGTCTTACAGCGGATTGAAGGCGATATAGACGTGTAAGTTTTTGAAGAAAAACACACCGCGCTTTTTCGTAACGGTCCCAGTGCCCCTCGTCATCTTTTGAAAATTTCAACGAATATTCGTGTTCAGAAGATTTTAGAATCAAAAATGAATTCGCTCTTGTATATAAATTTGAAATTTGGCCTTCTACCAATAGATACACGATGTAATTTTGAAACGGAATCTTAGAAAAATAAATTAATCTCTGAATCAAACGGCGGAACTAGAAGTTATCGAATGAATTATTATTTAGACTGATTCTAAGTGCACCTAATTAAATTGAGATATTTTTTCCAGATCGATTATTGGCTATGTTCTATCGATAGATGGTACGCGAATAGTTCCGGGCGAGGAGGAGCTAATAAACCTATTCACATTCATGATGAGTAACGGTGATGGCGAGATTTGGGAAGTCATTGTATGGGAGAACGAGATCGGGAGAGTAGAGAGTCTGATAAAAGAAAATAACGTGAGTATTCAAGTGTCGCAGAAAGGAAGAATGAAAAATAGAAATCAATCTGTATTTAGTCCAGAATTTTTAGACATTCGCTCCGCACAAAATCCTGATAATTGATTTTTCGATTGGATTATGTCAGAGAGTGTCCCTTAAGTATAAAACCAAGTTTGTGTCGTCCTAAACCGCGAGCGTTAGCTGCTATCTTGAAAAACGTATTTTTGAAAATATCTCGGAAACGGTGAGTTTGACGATAAAAATTGTCAGGGCTTTTTTGTAGAGGATGAAATTCCCTATATTTTTTATTCGAAACTTTTTTCTCTATTGTTGATATTTGCCGAGATATAGTCGATCGAAAAAACCAATTTTTACATATTTTTTTTCGTATTTCCACAAATTATCGAGATATTTTCCAAAAACAAAAATTTGGTTTTTTTAATCGACTATATCTCGGCAAATATTGACAATAGAGAAAAAAGTTTCCAATAAAAAAGATGGGAAATTTCATCTTCTACAAAAAAGGTCCTTACAATTTTCAACGTAAAACTCACCGTTTCCGAGATATTTGCAAAAAGGCGTTTTTCAAGATGGCGGCTAACGCTCGCGGTTTCGGACGACACAAACTTGGTTCTACACTGAGGGGACACCCTCTGACATAGTCCAATCGAAAAATTGATTATCAGGATTTTTTGCGGAGCGAACCTATTTTCGGTGCTAAAGTTCCTGGACTAATTGTGCGTCGATGAAATTGCATGGAATTTCTTACGATAAAAAAAAACAGGTCGATTACACTTTACCATGAGGAAACGTAGAGAGAGACCGTTCCAAGCGTGCAGATGCTAATTTATTCGCATATCACGAGGGACGCCAATTTCAGACTTGTCACGAATATCCCTAGAGTCTGTCTGCTATTCGTTTCCGATAATTGTTGTCAAATACAAATGGCCGCAGACCATGGCACGATGAGGTTATGTTTGTTATGAATCTAGCAGACGACAGAACTAGGGATATTATTGAAAAGTTGGTGGAGCTGATAGCGCGATTCTGCCGGCCAACGATTTTCGAATAAATCAGCACCTGCGCGTTTGGAACGGGCTCTCTCCACATTTCCTCTCGGTATATTTCATAGTTAAATAACCTAATCTCATTGAACCATAATGAACGTATGAATGAAAAATAAAAAATATGTATCATTTCAACAGATAATTCGCTTGGACCGTGCGCGTGCAAAACCCTATGGAGATCCAAGGTGGCAGAGGGGAACGGTAGACTACGACATCAGGATAGAAAAACGTACCGAAGTCGAGTTTTTAGGAAAACTTAATGTAGAACCAGATTCTCAATTCAAGCAAGAATTGACCGACCCAAGCAAACTCGAACAGAGAACTCAATATATATAAGCAAGCAAATTTCAAGCAAGTAATTTTCATTCTTTAAAACTGTACACTGAATAAAATCAAGAGAAGGCGGTTCGCGCATGAACTGTCGATAATCTATTATGAAGAATGAAGAGATGCTCTTTTTAATATCACATTTCTAAAAACCAAAAGTACAGTGCCGGAAAAGAATGTGCAAGTTCCGAAGAAATATGAATTGTAAAATTTTTTTTTAAAGTTGACATATTTAGTCATTCTGTTTGTGATATTTGTATTCAAATAGCGCATGGATCTCGAATAGCTGTAAGTCATGTAGTTGATATTAGTATACGAGTTTTGAATCGTAAATATTCACGCAACTCGGACGCTTTGCGGAAAATTCGACTAAAACAATTCGTCTAAAACAATTCGACTAAAAAACAATTCGACTAAAGACAATTCGACTAAAAACAATTCGACTAAAAACAATTCGACTAAAAACAATTCGACTAAAAACAATTCGACTAAAAATAATTCGACTAAAACAATTCAGCTAACAAGTAATTTTACAAATAACCTATTCTCACCTTTCGAGAGCCACAGCCACCGTCCGAGTATTTCGCATCTGTGTGTGTGTGTGGGATCAGTGGGGTGGCCTAACCTACTCTAACCTTTCGAGAGCCACAGCCACCGTTTGGGTATTTCGCATCTGTGTGTGTGCGTGGGATCAGTGGGGTGGCTTAACCTATTCTAACCTTTCAAGAGCCACAGCCACCGTCTGGGTATTTCGCATCTGTGTCTGTGTGTGTAGGATCAGTGGGGTGGCCTAACCTATTCTAACCTTCCGAGAGCCACAGCCATCGTCTGGGTATTTCGCATCTGTGTGTGTGGATTTACAGGACCTCCGTTTTCATCGAAGTTTAGTATCTAGGTTATTTCAGACGAATTGTTTTAGTCGAATTGTTTTTAGTCGAATTGTTTTTAGTCGAATTGTTTTTAGCCGAATTGTTTTTAGTCGAATTGTTTTTAGTCGAATTGTTTTAGTCGAATCGTTTTAGACGAATTGTTTTAGTCGAATTTTCCGTAGACGAACTCGGACTGCAATACGTGACTAAATCAGTCTAAATATACGTTTTTGGTATCATAGACGTAAAATTCGATTTTACGGCCCGTTTTCAGTCCGTAAAATGAAAAATTTCTAAAATCAACCATTTTCCGATGATAAACCATTTATGTCGGTTATTTTTCAATAACAAAACTTTTTCTATCAGCTTTGACAACGCTAAGAAAAAACATATAGTTTGAATTACCGTGTATTCTTTATCCATTTATGCATCAACTTTTTATTTTTTCATTTTTTTTATTCACCTAATTTTTTATTTTTTTTATTCTTTTTATTCATTTATTCATATATTATTTGTCTATAGTATTTCTTGATATATTTTTCCTAACTGAGTGCGCGAAATTCGATTTTTTTTTTTTTTTTTTTTTTTTAGATTTTATTCTCAACACGTTGATCATTCTTAGTGTATCAAATGATATTATTTCTTCAATAATCGGAGGGGCTTCGCCCCTGGACTCCTCACAGAGGTTAGTCTGCTCAATGGTTTTTTAATATTCCATAAAAGTTACCAATGTTGTCGAATTTTGCGCACCTCGTTACGCAAAAATATACATGATTTGTATCGTTAAATTGTCCCATATTTTCATGAAAATCGTTTTCAGTTACGAATTTTACGGCAAAGATACCAAAAAATAATGTTCGTCACTCGGCCGTAAGATGTCACGCTGCGATCACATTCGGGCCGCACAGTGGGACAGAATCCCAAAAAGCTGGCCAAAACCTCAAAACGTTGTCTAACAGCTTTGAAATTTTCTACTCGGGGGTTTTCGAGGTCGCTGATAACGAATCCAATATCAGTTTTGGCAAAAAAAAATGGCGGATCCAATATGGCGACCGGGTATCTTGTAAAATTCTTATTTTTCGGAGAAATTTTGTATCTGGGGGTTTTACATTGCGCTAATTACGAATAAGATATTTGTTTTTAAATAAACAAAATATTTCAATCGTAATTGCATCGGCAATGTATAAGAATCAGAAAGATTCCGGCGAGGAACTAAGGTACAAATGAATTAAACATGAAAATTAGAAAAGAAAATGAAATTTTTTCAATTAGTACACTACATCTACATTGGATCAATCTGTCACATTCACTATTATTAGATTCACTATCGGTATGTATAGTGAACACGTCAGTGTCGTCTTCAGTGTCCGTGTCATCGTGCCCAATTGGCACGAGATGTGCGCTTCAAGAATGAGAGCTGCATCGTTCACAGTTTGAGAAGCAATAGTATTCCTAATTATGCGGAATATCTGTTTCCTTGTCAATTGCTGTGCTTCTCTCATGTCTGCAGTTCCTGAAATCAGTGAATAATATGGGGTTATATCCCTTGGAGCCGAAACTAGCCCGTGAATAGAATAAACAGCGAGCGAATACAAAAGATCTCACTATACTGTGACACTACTACATTGTGACATATTATACTATGTTTTATTATGTGCCTGAAGTTCCGAACGTTCATTTGAACGAAAATTCGAAAATGGCAAGCTTACCACGATTGTTAATCGACTAAAAATATCTACAAATTTGAGATAGATTGAAGATCGGAGGTCAGTTATAGAGATTTCGAAATTTATAAATTTCGGACGTCAAATAAGTGCGATATAGAGTTTTTTCAGAAGTTTCGTTCAAATGAACGTTCGGAACTTCAGGCACATGTTTTATTCAATGTACACAATAATTTATTGAAGACATATGTTTATTCATCCTCAACGAATAGCTAGAAATGAAAGAAGTTCAGAAATAATATGTAAATCAGCGACCCCGAAAACCCCCTTATACCAAAATACCACGTCGAAATTTGCACGGCTTCAGAAAAAAAATCATATCTCCGTTCGCGCAAAAGTGCGCAAGTTCGTCGACCACGCTTTTTTTTCGTTGGGAGATAAGCAATCCAATAAAAAAAAAAAAAAAAAAATCCAAAGAACGAGCGAGGACGAGCGATAAAGTTATGTCTGCCTGAAAGTTTACTTGTCGTTTGCATTTTCCCAAAAAGACACGCTTAATTCAAAACGAATAACTTTTTTTATAACAACAATTTTGCAATTATGTAAATTGTATTTCATTCTACATACCTTCACGAAGAGAATGCATCTTACACTTTTCCAATCACACTAATTTTCACGGTTATATCGTGGTTTTTCTGTAGCGTATGGCACGCGTCAAATCCGGTAGTTCGATGAGACTCGTGTAACGGTCACATTCGAACTGATCCTGCAGGGACAAGAAATATACTTGCGCCTAGAGGACGGTTGTTTGGGGACCCTCGACACCCCTACTTCACATTCCGCAACAAAAGAAACCTGAAATAAAACCATGGTTTTCGAGGTTTTGGCCAGCTTTTTGGGATTCTGTCCCATTGTGGTGTGTGGTGATATGAAGTCACGCCACCATGCAGCGGATTATTCCGCACAGTGTGCTCTCACAATGCTATCACTCTGCGCGCATTTTGCTATCTGGGCAGGTACGAATTTTTCAAATTACCACATATTCTTCCCAAAGATTATACATTAATTGTGCATTCACATGCCTGAATAGTTTTCAGCTAAACCCTGATGAAACTTTTTCTGTATCTCAGTGAAAAACAGAGAAATCGTTTTTTCGAACCACTTTGTTGAAAGAATTCATGTGTTCTTCTTCTCACATCATTCGTACCAAAGAATTCACCTATTCGAGAATCGTCAACTTCAGATTTTCCAAAATCTGTCAGAAATATTCCGAGAGATATATGGGTGTTTCTCCACTAATTGGAAAAAAAACTGCACAAAATTGTCCCCGCCACTTTTTTCGCATGTTTGGAAAAAATAATCAAATTGAAATCAAATGAAAACAATATTTCTTTTTATATCAAATCAACATGTCACAAAACCAAATTCTGACATCAACATCTCATAAAATTAACTTATTAACAATAAAATCCGGAAAAACTGGCATATTTCAGGCAGGGGACTGTGCGACAGGGGACTGACAAATATGGCAAAAACACATAATTATGCCGAAATTAACAATATTTCATCAAATCAACTTGCAGTAATAGTTTATGACTTCTGCCGTTAGATGTTATCTTGCTGGATAGGGTGAATAAAATAATTTATTAAAAGAAAAAACCTCGCCAGGGGACTGTTCTTCTTAGGGGTCCAGACGCGTAAGCATCGCACTGAACGTGAAAAAACGGCTGAATAAAATGGCGCTAAATCGCTATCCATCATTTGCTATGAACTTTACATCGGTTACATTCGATTTAACGCAGAAATCGTGACGAGGACGCCACACACCATTTAAAAGAATTTTTTTCTGTGCGACAGGGGACTGTTAGCAAAAATCAAGGACAAACTTTAGCTCACAATTTCGGCGTAAAAAAAGTAGACTAAAAAATTATAACCATGCAAATTGTAAAATGCCTTTATTGTAGACAACTTTGTTAGAGTAGTATTGAAAAATATTATTACTTGTTCACTACACAGTAAAAAAGATTTTGTAAAATTTAACACAACAGCTTGTGTTAACTACTTTTTTAACACAAAATTTGTGTTATTTCGTTCTTCATGTGTCTAGGCTCGAAATATGGCGATTCTAACCTCACTTCGCTCGGTTTAAACGCGGTTTCTGACCTAGACACATAAAATTGTAAATGCCATACGGCCCATAAAGTATTTTCTGACGAATTTCATTATAATCCCCGCCTATGGTTCGGATTATAAACTCAAATTCGTCGGAAAATACTTCATCGGCCTGGTGACATAATGTAACTATTGAATCAACACACGAGAGTGTTAAATATTTGACACAAAAATTTTAACACAAACTGTTGTGTTAAATTTTACAAAATCTTTTTTACTGTGTACACGTCACAAAATAATTTCGATTTTGCATCTGGGACATCCCAGGGGACTGTTTTTTAGGGGTGTTGATGTGAAAATTTTCCTTTTTATGGATTTATTCTAATATTTTTAGACTATTGCCTCTATCAAACAACTTCTTAACATTACTATCAGTAAGAAATAATATCCAATTCGAGTCATTTTATGGGTGAAATCTTCGTGGGACACGGAATTTTCAGTTAGTGGAGAAACACCCATATACACCGCTCTCAAGGAAAAAAAGCCCCTCAAATTTAAGCGGTGAACCGGTAGCGCCAAAGTTTTGGGGGCTTACTATGTCGGAGAATTTGACTTCGAGCTCCGATCGGTAGCGCATCGGACAAATTTTCCGAAGCAGATATAGAAATAGGTATACATACTGTGTATATTAATACTACACGTTCGGTTTGGTCTTCACACATAGCTACTTCCCTTTAATAGGGCATAAGCCTCGCAGGAAAAGGAGAAGAGGAAGGTCTACACACTAGTCTGTATCATATTGATAATTCTGGTGTGATATGTCTGAGAGGATTAGATGAAGTACATAAAAACTAAAAATTGACTCAGCATATGTTGATAATGAATTAATTTATTCAATAATATTAACATATTTTTGGGTTATTTATTTATTCAACTAGGAATGTAGATGCAATCGAGTCGAAAAATAATTTTCATAAGAAAATAAAGAGACTCAGTATTGTAGTACATGTTTTCTAACAATTCCTAACGAGCGATGGAATAATATATAATATTTCGATATATTTGAAGTATAATTATGAGATTAGTCAGCACATCAGTCATAAAGACTGGAAATATGTGTGTTACTTGATTTAAATGACGTGTACTCTGTTGAGTTGAAGGTTAATCGCGCGTGAGAGGGACAAGCAAGGGACACAAAAAATTGGAATCTGATTAAAGCGAGTTATAGTAAAATATACAGGATCAGAATCACTGGTCCTCTATAAAGTAGGTAATCATGTCAGCGGTGACGACAATGCGCATATTGTCTTTCACACCCATGATGGTGGCTGGATGAGAATTACTCATCAGATCCGTCAACTTTCGGCTCATCTGCAGTGAACGAAATGTTCATCTCCTTTAAGAACATGTTATTCTCCTTGAATTCTTGGAATTTGGTAACCTCGGGGTGAAGAGGACGGTCGAATGGGTAACCCATCGCACGAGCGTCTGGATACTTCTTATCTTTGAGTCCACAGAAGCTGGCAGCATCCTTGCAACGTCCCAGGCCATTCTTGCAGCGTCCTAGGCCATTCTTGCTGCGTCCTGGGCCTTGATCGACCTGAGATGACCAAGAATTTGGTTTTAATCAATGTCAAAGCATAGGCGATAAAGGGTTATCCAAATGCGGAAATAGGTATATGTAGCTCGAATGTCTACGAAATAGTATATTGTGCACCAAGGGCGTGAAGTGGGCTTTATTTTAGACCGAGTGTGGAGTTTTTAGTACTAGTCGGAGGTGAGTGCATGTGTAGCGGCCGAAGACGAGTACCGAAACCACACGAGGTCAAAAAGCTCACTTAGCCCTTGGTGCACACCATATTTTTGTAACGCATGTATTGATTTCTGCGTGTGTCGTGCCATATATAAGTATATGGGCAAGTCCACCAATTATCAACGAATGTTTGGGCCCTAAAATATCGATTTGCCTCAATTTTTTTCCTCGCATTCTGTGAACGAAGATTGGCAGATTCACCAAGTTTTAGCCCAATAGAACGTACCGTTCACGAGGAATACGATATTTAATTTTAAGGGCAAAATTTTTATGCACATTTTTAACGTATTTCTATCGTCCCAATAAAAATTCGGAAAAATACGTTTTCTAAGTGAAAAACTCTCAGCTTTTTGAATCCATTTTTTATTTTTTGTCAACTTTGCTAAAACCTCCTTAAAAACACATTTTTTGACAAAAAAAAAACAGCGATTTCTCCTTGTGCTCAATGTTTTATCATTCTTTTGCATTTTTATTCTGAAAGCTGAGATTTTTTCAGTAAGAGAGCCAAATTCTCAGAGTGAGACGGCTACGGGGTCGGGCGTGAGCTATACGATTAATTAATAAAGAGCGGTAAATAAAATTCTCTTTTGAGACTCGACGGAATATCTTTTTTTTCACACATGAACGGAAAGGCCTATTTTGCTCCCAGTAGCGAGGGAGCAAAAAGAAGCTTTGCGTCCCTTGGTAGAAAGGCCGTGTGGAAAGTCTTTCTTTCCTAGGGAAGAATTTTATTTATACAGGATGATTCAGAATTGGTGACGAATCTCTCGTGGGGTTAATCCTAGTCAAAATTGGGATCGAAAGTTCCTCAGCCATTATTCCGAAAAATGATTTTTTTCCGACAAACGATTTTTTTCAACAATATTTTTTTTTTCTCAACCTTTCGACCAACTTTCACCGCAAAATCTCTCTAATATTAAGAAAAAAAAAAAAAAAAAAAACTCATTGGCATTATTTGGGATTCTTAGAAAGTGGCATATGAGCAATTCCACGTCAGACCGGACAGCTTTCTGACCTCGATGTTACCGATTTCGCTATCATTTTTTCACGGGTTCTATGGAACAAATAAATTCATCAAACAATTTTTTGTTTTTTTTTTTTTGGCCCCTATATTCCAAGTTACACGGGGGTGAAATTCAGGAAAAAGAGCCAAAAATCGAAAACATACTCCTCTTCAAACGGTCATATCTTTGATTGTATTCATCCTAGAGACTTCATCGAACCATTTCAAAGCTATTGAATGACAGTATTGTAATATATTTATTTAATTTCGCGGTAACAAACAATTCTATTTGTTATAAACAAATATATTATTCAAACGTGATTTTCAACAAAAATACCAAGCGATAAAATTATCAAAAAAATATGAGCGTATTCCTTGATCAATTCTCTACGAAATCGTTAAGTCAATTTCATGGAGAAACGATGGAAACTATATGAAAACGATTTATTTATAAGCGACGGCGCGCGCTGCCACCCAAAAACCCGGTTCAGGTACGTGTGGCTAGCATAAGAAAGCATCGGTGGGCATGTTCACGGTCATATCTTTGGTTGTTTTCATCCGAAAGACTTCTTCCTAGAACCATTTCAAAGCTATTGAATGCCACTATTTCTATATATTTATTTAATTCTGCGGTAACAAATAATTCTATTTGTTATAAACAAATATATTATTCAAACGTGATTTTCAAAGCGAGGGCCACGCGACAACATCCTCAAAAAAATATGAGCGTATTCCTTGATCAATTCTCTACAAAATCGTCAAGTCAATTTTCTGGAGAAACGATGGAAACCATGTAAAAACGATTTATTTATAAGCGACGGCGCGCGCTGCCGCTTAAAGACCCGGCTCGGGTACGGTTTTTCGGTGGCAGCGCGCGCCGTCGCTTATAAATAAATCGTTTTAACATGGTTTCCATCGGTTCTCCATAAAATTGACTTGACGATTTCGTAGAGAATTGATCAAGGAATACGCTCATATTTTTTTGATAATTTTATCGCTTGGTATTTGCGTTGAAAATCACGTTTGAATAATATATTTGTTTATAACAAATAGAATTGTTTGTTACCGCGAAATTAAATAAATATATTATAATAGTGTCATTCAATAGCTTTGAAATGGTTCTTGGATGAAGTCTCTAGGATGAATACAATCAAAGATATGACCGTTTGAAGAGGAGTATGTTTTCGATTTTTGGCTCTTTTTCCTGAATTTCACCCCCGTGTAACTCAGAAAATAGGGGCCAAAAAAAAAAAAAAAAAAATTGTTTGATGAATTTATTTGTTCCATAGAACCCGTAAAAAAAATGATAGCGAAATCGGTAACATCGAGGTCATTTTTTGATTTATTTTGTCCGGTCTGACGTGGAAAGGCTCATATGATGAAAGAACAAAAAAAAAAAAAATTTTTGAAAAAAAACGTTCATCGAAAAAAAAAAAAATTTCCAGGGAAAAAAATCGTTTTTCGGAAAAATGGCTGAGGAACTTTCGATCCCAATTTCGACCAGGATTAACCCCACGAGAGATTCGTCACGAATTCTGAATCACCCTGTATATGCACGCCCGTGAAAAAATGGATTGGATCAAATTTGATCAAATATATGTGTGTGTTTATGGTGCATGTGTTACAAAAAAAGAGTCTTCGACATTTGGATATGGGGAATCTGCTCACCTTATCGTCACAATAGTTCGAAACCATGACGAAGAGATCAACCGGGAAGCCCGCTTCGGTGCCCTTAGGAATAAGCATGTACTGAGGCCAGCCACAACCGCAGTAATTTTCCTGTCGCAGAGAGATCTCAGGGGTCATTTCATTTCCGCCGAGTTTGGGAAAGATTTCTTCGAACGGAATCGTCAACGATGACTCATCGGATCGACGGGGGACAGTATTGGTACCGGGTTTAACTGCGAAAAAAATCCAAAACAAAGACACATTATTATTCAGTTCGATTACCAATGTTACATGTTTCTTTCTCATCTACCAATCCGATGATGATCAGCTAATCTACTTACGTGTCACGGTGAATTTGTCCAGTTCAATCATCAGCTTTCTTTGTTCGTTCAAGCGGATGGGGTATCCGCGTTCGTCATATCTAGGTGCCATGAAGATACGAACGGTCCCCATCCTGTCGCGCGCGGTAGAATTCGTGATGTTTATTTCGTAGGAGAACGGTTCGTAATTGAGATGAGTGAAGGTAACGAAGACGGAACCAGATGGCTGATAATTAAGACCATTAGAAACGTCCACTGAGCTCTGTTGCCAGTGGGTGTAGAACGAGTCGGTTGGACTGTCTTCTGCATCCATGATTCGGACGTCGTTTACTTGTATGCCTGTGTAATCGAGCTGAGTGAGAAAAAACGGAATATTAGTGTCGTAGTTGATGACTAAATCCGAGTAATTTCATTATCACCTCGTCCTTTCTATAAGGAGTCAAGAGATTCTTATGCTCTTGAAAAATATTGTCGATGAACGTGTGCCACCTGTAGAATATCGGATCCCTCATTGCGGTAATGTTATCTGACATAACACCCCAATTTTCCTGGAATTAAAACCAATGAACAACCTGTGTTGACGAGCAGATATTGTGAGACTACTTACCAGATGACGATGATCGGGATCGTGGCAGGCGCTAATCGCCATGTGTCCGTCGTTGTGCACACTACCGTAGTAGGATTGGCTAGGCGATAGAATGGTCGACTCGACTACATTACCCAGTGTATCTATACCGTGGATTTCGTCAAGATCGACGCGTTCTTCGTCCGAGCCGATAACGAAACGTTGATGAATGGCCCCTAAAATCCGATCCGTTACTCGTTCGAGGTCTCGTAGTTGAATCCGACGACCCAGTCGATCGATATCCTTCAGAGTGGCGCCGCTGGGCCGGCCCGGATAATAGTTCGGAAACATGTCTACTCCCAATTTCGGGAAGTATCCTTCGGGTATCGGTTCTCGCCAGTCGTTGAAACTCTTCACGCGAAGAAGCTGGTTACACAGACGCTCGAAGTTGTAGCTGAAATAGTACGTCAACGGTCATAGCATATTAACGATCTCGACATTGTAATTGTACTTTGACGATATCACTCACCGTGCCACCATTTGCTGGTGCATGTAGTAGAACAATTCCCCGCGTCTGTCCTTTTTCACAATGACATCATGCTTAATATCAACATAGCCGGGATAAATTTTATGCCAGTGATCATGGTGAAGATTGACTCCCAGGTCTTCTCTGAAGTAGGAGACTCGGTGTTCTATATCTAAATTGGTGGCGGTATGGTCCACTTCTATCACGATAGGTTTCTACGAAAAGTAGTGATGATTATCCGTAAGCAAAACTTTGAATTGGACGATTCAACTGAATCGATCGTCAAATACTAACGCGTGAATTTTCTGGGACCATGTAGACTTCCTCCCTGACTTTCTTGAGGGCCACAGCGTTGATGAATAATTGCGGAAATACTGAGCATAATCCTGGAAGCTTTAGGTGCTTGGTGTCAGAGCGATGAAGAACCGCCACTGACAGAGCGTAGATGAAGAGTTGGGAGCATATTCGGTTCCTGCAGTAGGCTGCAGCTGACAAGAACTCGCTAAAGGTCTTTTTTTCTGTAAAACACACCCAAAAGATTGGTGAAATTTTCAACACCAGAGATTATATTGATAAACATTCGTCTCATAACTAATTCACATCTACAGTACACGCCCGTGCTTACCTATGAAGATGCCGATCAGATGTCCAGCCATTTTCAAATGTTCATGTATAAATACTGAGAATTGATCATCAGGTCCCAACATCGTGTCACAGTGGAGATCCGAAAAATCGATCGGTTCAATAATAATTTCGCGTTTTTTATCTAGTGAAAACCGTTTCGTGACTTCGTTAGCGATAGAGAGATATCTGTCCGGCTGAAAAAATTCAAAGGTTTCATACAGATCGGAAATCTAAAATCTGTTCAATAATCTCGAAAGTGAAAAGATGCTTGTTATCTTAAGATCGAGTCCATACACCCATAGAAATATAAGGTATCTCAACGATTACTCTACCGAGTGGCAGATCGGCATGACTATTTCAACCGTATGCGTGAAAAAATTAAATATTGTAGAAAAATTTTACCAAGTATTCCTTTGGGAGATGAAACGCCACTTTGTCCTTTCCCTTGGGTATGATAAGTAGCTCCTTCGGTCGAATGAACAAGTAAAGAATGTCCTCGGGCTTAACGTCTACCATGTTGACTTATTTTTTTTGACAAAAAATCGCTTTTAAATCGGCTTCGGAAAGTCGTCCGGACAAGCTCACCCAACGCAGGTAGAAGAAAAATAGAAGTCGAGTGATTATATCGGAGACGAAACTTGGTTTTGGATTTGGTCTATCACAGCTGTGAATCGGCGAATGCTCGCCGGCTGATGAGTCGAGTTACTTTTGGTGGCTGTATTTATACTAGCCGCGTTCACACATATATACGTATATGGTTCACATCAACGCTAGCAGCCCGCGCTAGGGGCCGTTCAACCGGAAGAAGGGAAGTTGTGTGAGTTCTTGCGACTCTGCGGTTACCGCAAAGAATAAATAATAAGTTCATGAGCTATTTGAAAAGCCTATTCTTGCAACACCTGCTTCGAAAGTTTGATTTTCGAGACCTGTGTAGCGTGCGTGAAATACCTTATTTTTGGGAGGTAAAGAAAACAAGAGTTCGTGCATGTGCACACCGCAAATACGCGACTTTACCACCAGTGCTCTTTTGCGCGCACTGTGTCACGGCTGCGGGCAGTATTTTTTTTATTTTATTGATATTTAAGCTATCTCTCAAATCAAACATTCTTCGCAGGGAGTTACAAAAAATATCGTGTGATACACGTGGGGATAGGCAGCATCTGTCAACGACACTCGTCGGATATTGCCTACTTTTCGCACTTAAGTCTCACAATCTACTATTATTGGGTACCGGCATGGTGTTACAATTTTAATGTTTCATATAATCCTATTAAACTTCATAATATATTATATTGTTTCTGACTGCTTATTTCTTATCATTTTGGCTAATTCCCGTATTTAGTTACATTGATATTGCTTGTTTCTTTGCTCTGAGTGAGCTGACTTATCTTATACATTAATTGCTCAAGCTCCCGGCCTGAGCGTAAAGTGACCGCGAATTCAATACTGTTTTTGATTATTCTTTCCATATAAACTTTTCGCGGATGCGAACGCGGTTTCCGATTCCGGGACGATAACAGACTTGATATTGAGCGAAAAATTCAACTACATCCTAGACTGCTCTGAAACGAAAGTTGACTTTTAAACCTCTGACAAACATGCAATGCGCCGGCTTCTCCCATCCACAAGTGGACTTTGATCGGAAGGACGACCTTTCGACGAAAGTCAGCGCAGATTGGTGATCGGCAGACGATGACCGATTCTGGTCGAGATTTTGACCCTCGATGTTGAAATTGTCGATTTTTCCAACAATCGGATCGATGAGCACATACCGCGTGACTCTTCGCTTAAATCTCAGTGATTTGGGTAGCGGACCGTCAGTTGTTAGAGTTGTATTTCTATACGGTGCGATTCTGTGGAAAATGTTAACTCTCCGAGCAAAGCGAGGAGGAAAGTCACACGAGTCGAGAATCATCTTTTGCACGTGTATCGTACTTCGTTTTTCGAAACAACGCGCGTCAAGTTGAATTTTATGCACAGCGTGTTGAAAAAATTGAAATCTGATATAGAGGTCAGGCAACGAAATATGGAATCACTGGTCCTCCGGACTCATGATATTGAAGATGAAGACAATGCTCATGTCCTTAAATCCCATGCTGTTGGCAAGCATACATCACCTAATCATAATTACTATTCGGGGCTGATTTCGCTTCTCAAATGTAATATTTGCTTGTGCTCGACCCATGAAGATGCCGATCAGTACCCCAGCCATCTTGACATAATATGTTCAGCTATAAATACTGAGAATCGATCGCTACGTCCCAACTTTAGCGTAAATTTTGTATTGTTCACATCGATTAGATCAATATGTATTCTGCAATTGCCATCATGTTCAAAGTGATGCGCGACCTCCTTATAGAGAACGGGAGATATCTTTACGGCTGATTGTAATTCGAATGAGGTTTAATACATACCTATTGAGAATCTGTTGAATCGTTTCGAATTCAAATTTTTTCGACGAATGAAGAGTGGCGAAAATCGTCAATTACGTATTTCGAGAGTTCAAATCGGGGATACATATTATATTAATTTATAGTAGCTTTTACTGAAAAAAATAGATTGAAATTACTAAATTTAGATTGTAATCTTGAAACGCTATTGGAATATTCCAACAATTCATATTGAAATGAGTAGATTTTACAATGCGTTTAGTAATTTCTCTAATCCTAATGTTGGAGTCGCTACTATACTGTATAATAAATTGTATAAATCATATACTGAATATTGGAAGGTAGGTTTAGTAACTACAAATCATAAAATAAAATTTCACATTCCGTTTGGTAAAAATTAAAATTAACGAGTTATAAGGAATATCACATTCTTATGTATCATTTCTATATGAATAGTAAATTTTCGTAACTAAATACATGAATCCTTGTAAACTAATTTAATAAATATATATAAATGAGTATATTAATTTTTTTTTATACTAACTGACATAGATATAAGGTTAGTAGATTGGACAAGTTGAGAAAATTCGGAGTCATATAGCAGTATGTCACAAAATAATAGTGACAACGAATGCTGCCCTCTATATTTGGTGGTAAGATAGAACATCTATCGACATAGTCAAAAAATATACCCGTGTACTCGAATCATCTAAATATTCTGTTGGTAAAATGCTAAATTTCTTACCAACAAAAGACACCACGTGGCCTAATTCTGAATTCCGATTTTCAGACTTATGACGCGCTGACATCATACTACAGCCATATACAATGTATAAGTACCTTACAAATGCAATGCGCTCCGTTAGGCTAGCGACTTATATCATGTTTTCATGCTAACAGGGTGATTATCATGTGTTTTTCGAAAAATTAATTTTTTGTTTTCACTCAAAAAACATGTTGGATGATTTTTTTTCCATGATACGGGCACGATAAGAATTCGAATGTAAAAGTGAACTATATCCATGGTGAACGGCTTTGGGGTCTGAAACTTGGGGGATTTTTATACATCAAAGTATACAGGGTGATTCAGTTTGACTGGACCATATTAAATGGGCATATTCCTTGTCGAATTCTAAGACTAAAGTTTCTTAGTGAAAAATTGAAAAATTGAAAAATTGAGAAAAAAAAAAACTATGAAACGGTGGACCTAGGCAACTGAAAACTAAGGAGCGGACGACCTGACTGCCAAAGATTGAAAACGGAATTGTTGAAGTGAAAATTAACACCCGATATCCGTTTTTATTGATGAAAAAGATACTTTATAGCCGGATTAAGATATTTAATAACTCGCGCACCGTTGATCTCCGGAATTTTTCGCTAAGGAATTTTAGTCTTAGAATTCGACAAGGAATATGCCCATTCAATATGGTCCGGTCAAACTGAATCACCCAGTATACTATTATATAATATTATATAAAATATCAAAATGGCAGACAAATCGAGATTTTCGCCACGAATCGTTCATAGGTAATTGGTGGACTCATATATATGGGGCATTCCATGCCAAATCGACCTGGTCCTAACCCTCTTTTTTTCAGATCTGGTCTGCGATTTTTTAAATCATTCCGCTGACTCTAATTAGCGATCACAATTTTTTCGGATTTTTCAAAATAAATTTGAGTGCGTTATGAATTTTCAAAGTTTTTTCTTCTTTTCAACACCTCGATGGCCGTGATCGAAAAGTCTGAAAAAATTCTCAAGAATTCTGTGTCAGAAATGAAGATTTTTCAACCAAAAATAACAGATTGAAGCGAAAGTCCAGACACGATGAATTTTGGTTAAAAAATTTTCATTTCTGATACAGAATTTCTGATAATTTTTTCAGATTTTTTGTTCACAGCCATCGAGGTGTTGAAAAAAAAAACTTTGAAAATTCATTACGCACTCGAATTTATTTTGAAAAATCCGAAGAATGAAATAAAAAATCGCGGACCACATCTGAGTAGTCGAGGGTCAGGACCCGGTTGATTTGGCATGGAATGCCCCATATGAATTATTTTGAGGGTGACAGCATATGCCGCAGCTCAACTGTTAGCTATTGTTTGCTCATATACTATGCTACAAATCATAACATTTTACGTTGTCAGGTAGCACTGAATAATGCGCAGATATTAAAAATCTGTGGCTAAAATTAAAATCTATATTATCGATCAATGTGAGCAGATCGTTTACCAGAACGCAATTCTGTTGATAAAATAGCGTGCTGAAGCGAAATACACGAAAAAGATATTTTCGACTGCCGCTCCGCCTACATTCGTATCGCGACACTGTTTCTACTGGCGAACTTGACCAATCTACTAACCTTATATCTATGCTGAAAACCGTTGAAATACCACGTTTTTCCGCAAAAAAACGTGTTTTTTTTCCAACGTTCCCCAAATTGTTTTTCAATTTTGATATTGAGCATATTTCTTAAATTTGATTTCTAACCAAGGCTTTCTATCTTTGTGAAGAAACATTCATGGTTTTTTTTTTTTTTCTTACCTACTTCTATGAAGTACGTCATAAGAGGCGTACTGGAAATTTCTCGGCGATATCACTTACTGTTTGTTGATTATTGATGCAACCTTCTACTGGAAGTTAAGGTGCTTTCCTAGGCAATTCCACCAGTCCTGAAAACATCGTGAAAAAATGTGATATTAGACGACATATCTCTGCCTGGGCACCGAAATCAATGAAACAAAATACGTCGCGCAATTCTATGCGCGACTCCGAACATGTACAGCCCAAAAAATGTTCGTTTTGCGCGAAAACAGAGAAGATATCCATGAAAAACGTTTCTAAAACCGTTTTTCATGGATATCTTCTCTATTTTCGCGCAAAACGAACATTTTTTGGGCTGTACATGTTCGGAGTCGCGCATAGAATTGCGCGACGTATTTTGTTTCATTGATTTCGGTGCCCAGGCAGAGATATTCCGTTTAATATCACATTTTTTCACGATGTTTTCAGGACTGGTGGAATTGCCTAGGAAAGCACCTTAAACACATTAGACACCGTTTTGTTGGACATTTTATTACCTATCGTTTTTTTGAAAACGTCCAATCCGATAAAGTTAACGGTATAGTTTTGAATCGTAAATATTCACGGAATTAGAGTTGGGTAAAATGGTTTGAAAATGTATTTGAAATGGAAAATGCAACCTTGTAGGCGCGTTACTTTCCAGAGAACGCTCTGTATTTGCTCATCGATCCGATTGATGGAAAAATCGACAATTTCAACATTGAGGGTCAAAATCTCGACCAGAATCTGTCATCGTCTGACAGATCACCGATCTGCGCTGACTTTCGTCGAAAGGTCGTCCTTCCGATCAAAGTCCACTTGTGGATAGGAGTCGAAGCTGGCGCATTGCATGTTTGTCAGAGGTTTAAAAGTCCAATTTCGGTTCAGTGCAGTCTGGGATGTAGTTGAATTTTTCGCTCAATATCAAGGCTGTTATCGTCCCGGAATTGGAAACCGCGTTCGCGTCCGCGAAAAGTTTATATGAAAAAAATAATTAAAGACAGTATTGAATTCGCGGTCACTATAACGCTAAGGCCGGGAGTGAGCAATTAACGTATAAGATAAGTCAGCTCACTCAGAGCAAAGAAACAAGCAATATCAATGTAACTAAATAAGGGAATTAACAGAAATGATAAGAAATAAGCAGTATAAAGAAACAATATAATATATGAAGTGTATTTATACGCAGAGCGATTCTGTGGAAAATCACGCGCCTAAAGGTATATAGGCTGACGGGGGACGTCTGAATTGAGCAGATCAAACATCGACGATTGGGTTTCATTTATTTCGTGGGAAATAAAACCCTATCGTCAATGTTTGATCTGCTCAATTCAAGCGTCCCCCGTTAGCCTATCTTTAGGCACGGGATTTTCCACAGAGTCGCACTATATAAGACATTAAAATTTTAACACGATGCAAAAATAACATATTCTTATCTACTTTTTTTTTCTAAATATTGATATCAGTTATTATTAAAAATACAACTTAAATATTTGAAATGTCATCTTCAATTTATAGGTGCTGTTCACGCAGGTATTGGTTGTACTGCTTTAAGGTTGTTAGCTTGTTATAGTCACAGCCAAAAGTTTATTTTAGTTGACGATAGTTCTAGAATGACCACAGTAATAAATAAGTCACAAAATCAAATATACACACTATAAATTACATGCTATGATATGCAAACCGTATCAAAATGTTTTGATGGTTAAACAAAGTCGTTCTAATATTTTTTAAGATTTTTTTAAAACGGCCAAGTTGACAAACTTTTGTCGAGGTACAGTTCACATTTCTTTTAGGCATAGGCACACGCGCATTGAGTCGAAGTTATAATAGATCGTGGCAACATTGCGTGTATATAACGGAAGAATCCGCTCGAGCCGTCCGTTTGAGCTACGTGAGCGCTGTTGTCACGTCTATCACATCAGCATTTGATTTACACGCAAATATCTAAAAGAGACTTGAGTTTAACTAACAATATCTTTCTTATTACACGGGAAGTACTTTTGTTCCTAGTCTCAAAATGTTCGTTAAATTTCAATTCATAACATACTAGTTTTTTATTGAAATCTGTCGCCTAGTTGAATCATAAAAAACGTTAGAGTGATAAAAGTTGGTATTTTCCCTATGTACGTATGCAAATAATGTAAACTTCAATAATTTGTTTCATCACTAATATACGGCAAAAATCAATGAACTTCGTATCATGTTGTAGAACGTGTTTCAAGCTATTCACCAGTAAAATTTCACACAGATCTGTCGGTAACCGCTTTTACAAGCTAACAACCTTAAATAAACTCCTCGGAAAAATTAACGGGCCACCCTTGTTTTTCCAAAATATTGTCATTTTTAAAAGTTCTATAACTTCGAGAAAAATGAAGCTAGACGAATGTTTAAAAATGCATTTCCAAGCTCAAAATCTCATCTTCCTAATGCACTGACATACACACGCACACACACGCGTATCTATTCAGCAATTCACACAACAGACACACGAGGTGTAAATCCTACCGTGCAACCTCCTCGTGGTACACCTTGGGTGACGCTAATGCCGGAGGTAACTTGGTTCAACGTTCGATTGTGTTTGAAATCGAATATCTCGGCGAAAAATGATCGTAGAGCAGATTTCAAAAACGGAATTTGAAGAGGACTCTTTCATCTTTGAGATCGTAACAGGGGCTACCCGGGTCGCCATTATTACGCTGGCTGTGTGAGGTTAAACTTGGAATTTGCATTTATTGGTTTAGAGGGTCATCTTCGCGTAGAGGTCGACCCCAAAAAAGACATTACATGCAATGTTACAGTTCTGATTTGGAAAGAAGAAGATTCGGGCTTCAAAATCGTTTTTTAACGATCCTCCTACGATGAGTCATTCACCTGTGACATTGAGTCAAACTTTTTCGGACGCTTTTTCGTTCAATGCCGCATAACTCGACGCAGAAAAATCGTAGAGCAAAAGTTAGAAACGAAATTTGGAGAGGAAATCGTAATCTTCAAAATGCTTATTCCCGAAATCCTAAAAAAAAATCCTACCGTCCCATACAGCAGTTGGAAGTTGAACTTCAGTTTACCGATTCGCCATGAGTTGCTTCAAAGTGGCGTGACTTTGAGACGGTTAGCTGAAGATTCGATTTCAAAAATGCATTTGAAAGATGAGATGTTGAGCTTGAAAATGCATTTTTGAACATTCGTCTAGCTTCATTTTTCTCGAAGTTGTAGAACTTTTGAAAATGACAATATTTTGGAAAAACAAGGGTGGCCCGTTAATTTTTCCGAGGAGTATGTAGATTATTACTCAGTTACATAGATATAAGGTTAGTAGATTGGTCAAGTTCGCCAGTAGAAACAGTGTCGCGATACGAATGTAGGCGGAGCGGCAGTCGAAAATATCTTTTTCGTGTATTTCGCTTCAGCACGCTATTTTATCAACAGAATTGCGTTCTGGTAAACGATCTGCTCACATTGATCGATAATATAGATTTTAATTTTAGCCACAGATTTTTAATATCTGCGCATTATTCAGTGCTACCTGACAACGTAAAATGTTATGATTTGTAGCATAGTATATGAGCAAACAATAGCTAACAGTTGAGCTGCGGCATATGCTGTCACCCTCAAAATAATTCATATGGGGCATTCCATGCCAAATCAACCGGGTCCTGACCCTCGACTACTCAGATGTGGTCCGCGATTTTTTATTTCATTCTTCGGATTTTTCAAAATAAATTCGAGTGCGTAATGAATTTTCAAAGTTTTTTTTTTCAACACCTCGATGGCTGTGAACAAAAAATCTGAAAAAATTATCAGAAATTCTGTATCAGAAATGAAAATTTTTTAACCAAAATTCATCGTGTCTGGACTTTCGCTTCAATCTGTTATTTTTGGTTGAAAAATCTTCATTTCTGACACAGAATTCTTGAGAATTTTTTCAGACTTTTCGATCACGGCCATCGAGGTGTTGAAAAGAAGAAAAAACTTTGAAAATTCATAACGCACTCAAATTTATTTTGAAAAATCCGAAAAAATTGTGATCGCTAATTAGAGTCAGCGGAATGATTTAAAAAATCGCAGACCAGATCTGAAAAAAAGAGGGTTAGGACCAGGTCGATTTGGCATGGAATGCCCCATATATATGAGTCCACCAATTACCTATGAACGATTCGTGGCGAAAATCTCGATTTGTCTGCCATTTTGATATTTTATATAATATTATATAATAGTATACTGGGTGATTCAGTTTGACCGGACCATATTGAATGGGCATATTCCTTGTCGAATTCTAAGACTAAAATTCCTTAGCGAAAAATTCCGGAGATCAACGGTGCGCGAGTTATTAAATATCTTAATCCGGCTATAAAGTATCTTTTTCATCAATAAAAACGGATATCGGGTGTTAATTTTCACTTCAACAATTCCGTTTTCAATCTTTGGCAGTCAGGTCGTCCGCTCCTTAGTTTTCAGTTGCCTAGGTCCACCGTTTCATAGTTTTTTTTTTTCTCAATTTTTCAATTTTTCAATTTTTCACTAAGAAACTTTAGTCTTAGAATTCGACAAGGAATATGCCCATTTAATATGGTCCAGTCAAACTGAATCACCCTGTATACTTTGATGTATAAAAATCCCCCAAGTTTCAGACCCCAAAGCCGTTCACCATGGATATAGTTCACTTTTACATTCGAATTCTTATCGTGCCCGTATCATGGAAAAAAAATCATCCAACATGTTTTTTGAGTGAAAACAAAAAATTAATTTTTCGAAAAACACATGATAATCACCCTGTTAGCATGAAAACATGATATAAGTCGCTAGCCTAACGGAGCGCATTGCATTTGTAAGGTACTTATACATTGTATATGGCTGTAGTATGATGTCAGCGCGTCATAAGTCTGAAAATCGGAATTCAGAATTAGGCCACGTGGTGTCTTTTGTTGGTAAGAAATTTAGCATTTTACCAACAGAATATTTAGATGATTCGAGTACACGGGTATATTTTTTGACTATGTCGATAGATGTTCTATCTTACCACCAAATATAGAGGGCAGCATTCGTTGTCACTATTATTTTGTGACATACTGCTATATGACTCCGAATTTTCTCAACTTGTCCAATCTACTAACCTTATATCTATGGTCCGACCCAAAATTAAAACCCATAATATTCGTACTAGTCAGCGACAATGTATGGCTCTGTGAGAGTGAGAGCCAGGAGATATTCACTCGAGAGCAAGAGAGATACGCGCCGCTTCATATTTCAGTTTTAACTATAAAATCCAAACGAGACGGTCGAAAATGTTGAATGATGAATCAAACGATTCAGAAGATGACAATTTACCACTAGATATTTTTTTTATCAAAAAATTTCGAGTTGTTCGTTTTTTAATAATTAAAACCGGTGAATTTGCATTTAAACACATTAAAATTCGAAAAAATTCAAAACTTTTTATCTCGAGTTTGAGACGGTCAATTGCGATCATCCTAGGCTTATTTTGTAGCTAATTATTGGAGCTATTTACGATAAAAAATTCAAAAAACATTGTCGAAAAAAAAAGTTACAGGCCAACAACCTTAAAAAACATTTTGAAAACCATTTGCCATTTTCCATTTAAAATGCCATTTTAACACCATTTTACCCAGCCCTGCACGCAACTCGGACTGCATGGGATTAAATCGGTCTAAATATACACGTTTATATGTACTATATTTTGCTCACCGGGAGAAGTGAACTAAGATTACCCAAGCGCATGTACGCTGGACAAACCGAATAGTTTTTCTGAAGAATAAGTTTCTGTATTTTGCAAATTATTATTATTATTTTTTTTTATTATTATTATTATTTTTCCACACGGCGTGCGCAAAGTTCGATTTTGCGCACGCTTCGCGTGCATAAAATTCAACTTAACGCGCGCTGTGTTTAAAAATGAAGTTCGATACACGTGCGAAAGATGATTCTCGACTCGTGTGATTGTCACCCTCGCTTCGCTCAGGCGAAAAACTTCACACTCGTCCGAGAATCAACACTTTTGCACTAGTATCGAAAAGTACTATTCTTTAACTATGGCGTATGCGCAATGTTTTACCTAATGTATTTCGATATGTGTATTCCACGATGTCCAATCTCATTTCTATACTCTTTTTTTGTCCCTCGTGATTAATGCTTGTGTAATTAATTGTTATGTAAATATAAATGAAGCGTTGAACTGCCTAATTGTTGTATCTTATCCGATTATATTCTGAATACATGGATGTATTTCTTGACGTAAATACCGTTCAAAATTTTAATGAAGAATAACCTAGACCCACATTTGTAGTTGATAAGATCGAAAATGCTGCAGTAGCCTATTGTTGATGAAAACGAAATTAGAATTATCAAATTATCAAATAAAATTTTTAATCACCTCAGAAAATGGTGATTTTTTTTTTATTTCGACATTAAAACAACCAGTTTCGAATTTGAACCAGATTTAAGTTCTATCGATTGAGACCAGAGTAATTGAAATCCTCTGATCAGCTCCCGAGATATCGACAATTGATTTTTTTTTTTCAAACTTTGCTATTAGAATAATATAACTCGAAAACTAATACACTGAGAGAAATTCAACATTTTTGATACAGTTAAAATTTTATAGTTAACGTAACTTTTTTTTTTTCGTTCATGTAACTATAATTAAGATACAGCGAGCATTTGTGATGTAGTAACAGTAACCACGCCAGAAATTTAGTAATATTAACAGTCTTTTCCGGCCGTATATTCAACTTTTCTCGAATATTCACAGCAACTATTTAGACCTCTGTGCAAGGCACAATTTTTGACGAATTGCATGTACTATTTTTGGGACGTTGAATTCCTGCGAGTAATCGTAACTATATTTTCAGTTGATGGAACTCTATTTTCTATTAAAGATTAACTAATTATTTAACTTTATTCGTTTGTTTAAATGGACTAGTTTTTATAATTCCAAGTGTACTCAAACAACATGCTTGTATCTTATACTTTTGGAAAGTCAACTTACTAAGGTATCAACTATAATTTTTAGTCCAAGCAACATAATTTTTCACTTTCACTGAACAAAAGTTACTCGCGAGTAACAGACACTAGATTTTTATAGATATTATTACATTCTTACTGTGAGCGTTACAGTAAATGAGAACTTTTGGAATTCTAGGAAACAGATGCTTAGTTGAGATATCTTAGCTGCATTAAACCGTTGATATCATTGAGACTAATGCTAATTTCAAAATAAATAGGAAAAAGTGATACATTATTTCAATAGATAGTTTAGCGTAGTCGGTAGAGCGTGCGACTATAGTAATGCGAGCGAATACGTGCGTCCCCGGATCGAATCCCGCCCAAAATAATGCGAAGTTTTTCTAATCTATAAATCGTTACTTTGTATCAATATGCGATTGATTACAAATATAGTAGGTGTTGCTCAACGCATCCTACAATGAAATAAATTTATTGTAACATTCTAAATTAATTTTTTTCGCGCAGCGAAATTCCATCACGATAAAATCGAGTTGAGTTAACACTAACTTATCAGTCAACGCTACTTTATAATCTCGTTCATAATACACGATTTCTCGAAAAACGAAGGGTTACTTCAACTCTAATGCAATGTCACTGGAACCAATTTTAGTTAGTAAAGATGGTTCAGTTAGAAGTACTCTGTTTGAATAGTTCGCTGGTATAGTTACGTTCACCGAAATTTTCAGTAACTGCTACTGAATTTCAAAACGTGTGTTGAACCAAAAAAAAATGTTGATGCCTTATTTCACTCGGCGATTTGGGTTGGGGGAACTAGATATTTCTCTCAGTATAGCGCAACAAATTCCGAAATTCAATTATTTTCAAATCAGGAAGAACTGCATCAATTTTATAACTCCTCTTTTCTTCAATCGGAAAGTTGAAAAAAAAAAAAAAAAAAACGAAGCGCCTAATTGCATACAACCAGTCTTACACGCGTTTTAAACCGGTTGCATGGTTATTATTTATCGACGGAAGGTTCCAGCCTAGAAAAACATGCCGCATAATTTCTGCTCGTCGCAACTTATCCGACGTCGATGCATGTCCAAAGAAATGTACGTTGATTCACTGAATATCAAAAAAGTAGAATTTAAATTTCGTGTCTAGTAATCTTGATAGATGCGCGCGAAACCGAATGTCCGGAGGGTTCAGTTGCGCGCGCAACTGATGCTACTCATACCTTGAGCGGGGTCTCTATGAGTCTCCTGGTTTCAATCTGCGTAGTTAATCTACGCGTTGGATCGTAGTAACTTTTTACTACTCTTCGAAAGTCTACGTCTGTCAAGGCCTCACGCAATTGTATAATCCAATAATCGTCTGCTCCAGAGTCAAGGTAAAACATATCAATGAAATATTGTATACAGGAATGTGCACTGGTCACTTTACATCAAACAGTCTAGTATATTCAATTAAGCGACAAGGAAAGTGACAGTAGATAGCTATTTGAACAATTCTGAAACGCAACCCGGAGTATGTACCTAAATTCAGATCGAATGACCATTTGAAGCAACGTTTGATTGTGCATACATGGCAATTACTAATAGTCCAGTCAATGGACCACAAATCATAAAGCAAAAATTCTGATAAGTTTTTTTATTGTTGCAATCGTTTTATTGACAGATAAGGAACTTAACTTCAAAAATCTGCGGTCCCCCCTGCCCGGCGTCAGTCGCCATTTTGAGAAACGCGTTTAATATCATATCTCGAAAACGGCTGACCTGAGGATAAAAAACGTTTGGACTTTTTTGTAGATAGTTAAATTCCTGATCTTTTTTATTTCAAACTTTGTTCGATTCGACTTGCGGTTTTGTAATTACAGCTTGTTTAGTGTAGCAAATTTTCTTTCTCCTCTGAAACTCCCTTCTGCTGTTTTCCTGAGAGAAGAAAAACGGTAAGTTGAATCAAAAAAAGTTTGGAATAAAAAAGATGAGGAATTCAATTATCCACAAAAAAGTCCCAAGGTTTTTTATCCTCAAGTCAGCCGTTTCCGAGATATGATAATATGAAACGCGTTTCCCAAGATGGCGACTGACGCCGGGCAGGGGGGACCGCAGATTTTTGAAGTTAAGCTCCTTATCTGTCAATGAAACGATTGCGACAATGAAAAAACTTATCAGAATTTTTGCATTACGACCATATAAATCCAATCTCTATTGACTGGACTATAAGAATAATGTATTCTTTAATGGAGCAAGACAAAACGAAGCGGTTTTATATCGAGACTCTTCAGTTCGAAGCAACAAAGGATAAAATAAAATAGTCGATACTTGGTAATCGATATTTTTGATTTTTACTTACCCTGAAGATCATGAAAACAATGAAACGTGGTCGCTTTAAATGGACATTCGACTTGTATTTTGGTACACAGGATAGTGTCGACGAGCTATCCAAATGGTTTTGGAACATAACACGACTATGACTTTCCCCGTGACCATAGAATGATTGTACAGCTAACTTATCACTAGAAATGTGGCATAACAAGACGATGATTCATCGAGGAGGTCAGTGATGCTCATCAGCAAAGGCTCGGAGCAGTTGCCGCTTTTTGAAATTCTCCCAGTCGCATAGTTACGATGATAAGTTTGAAGGAACTTGTATAGAATTTTTCACATTGTAGGTATGCACATATTTTTATTTCCAATTCAGATGGCATATTTCGTTGTGCAAATGAGGGATGATAACAAATGGGTATTGGTGCCCAAGCGATGGATGAGCCAATGCCATCAAGTGTTTTTTCATCCGCATTGTCGAAACTGGAAAGACGTGGCCAGACTCGATAAAGGATGTGACGAAGAGAACAATCCGAATTGGATACGGTGTTATATACATGATGATATCACTACGGCTGGTAGTGCCACCTGTTATTTTTATAACGTAATTCATATCTTTACCATTTACAATCATCATGTAATGTAGATTCGGGATTGTAATTGCTTACAGATAATCTTAGGGATGGATTGGAGAAACTTGCTAGAAAATGTCCACGACCACAACCCCCGAATCAACCGGAACCAAGTGTTGATGGTGAGTGATTTAAGCAAGCGTCTGAGAAATGGAGGCGAAATGATTTTTCATTCTTAGGCTGTAAAATAACTGTCAATTGATTGTTGCCAGAACTTGCCGCTGGAATAGCCGGGTTGAATACCGGCCCTGAGGAGAAAGCAGGACCATCGACGCCTGCAAAGGAAGAAGAAACACTTAAAACTCTTCTGCAATCTCAATCACTTCCTGTTCCTCATCCCTTAAAAAAGCCGGAAGATCTTCAACGTCTCAATCTTCTACTAAAGGATAATAATTCTGTATTCCGGTTGAAATTTGTACGCATTACAGTATACCTACTTCGGTTGACTAATATATATCGATAACTTGTTCCCAAATTATTGCCAATGAGATCATGTTCATTTTCAGAAACGATTATTGGCCCAGATTGATGGCCGGAACCCAGAGGACCAAGCGTGGAGGAGATTAAGTGAACTTATACCTAAGGAACTAGCGGCTCAATTAAATGCCGTCCGACACATGAATAAAGGGAAAGATTCTATTTGGAACCAGACGGAACTTATGGACGTATACGTCGGTGAGTAACAAAGTACTTAGCGAAATAATTATCCATGGACTCGCATCTTGCAGCTGTGACTCGCTCCTGATAATCATCCATTTTTCTACCATCTAGAATTATATCCGGGAACACGCCAAGACTTCAGGTCTCTACTCGAGCGATGGTATAAGGTTATCACAGCTTGATGTGAATCAGCAGGGTGCGTCAAGTCCACTAAGGTTGCTAACGTTCAATTAAGTAATGGCGAAGAATGGACATTCATGTATCAAGCCAATTGGGATTTTGCATGACTTTTTTTTTATTTCATATTCTAGTAGTTTTTGAAAAACCATTTGGGACGTATTTTTTATTTTTTCGATTCAACCAAAATTGCCGTTGATATAACAGATTGAAAACTACAACAATATGACGTCACCCATGTTAAAATATATATATTTATTTTTATTTTTATTTTTTTTTTTTTTTTTTTTTTTTTTTTTTTTTTTTTTTTTTTTTTTATTTTTTTATTTTTTTTTTTTTTTTTTTATTTTTATTTTTTTTTTTTTATTTATATATTTTGTAAATGATGAATTGTTTTTTCTTCAACTTCCCGTTATAAGGAAAGGAAGTTATTGTAATGACGCCAAAAATGAAATGTCGACTTTTCACCAGATTTCGACGTTTTGATACCAAGAGAATCATCACCGGCCATATTTCCAGATGGACGACTACTGTCGGCGCAAAAAGGTTTGGCCCCTCTGTTTAAGTGATCATAACTTCTACCTATACACGGAGAAAAAAGTATGGCTCTCGTAGCTATCTAACGGATAGCGAACGTAGTATTGTGATTGGTACTAAACGGTTTCGTGTTCATCACGATACTATATACCAATATGCTCTATACTTCATATCCTTACAATAGCTTTTCAACGGATCGTGATAATCGCGATCCACGCCTCCAGCGCCACCACTCATAACCAAGTTCTCAAAACTAATACTCGCCGCGTGTATCGTACAACATGTAGACAAGTGATGAAATGATTGCTTATTAATTGACAGTGTAATGGACGATTGGGTGACCAATAAACTCAGAGTAGAAGCTAGAAAAGTTGGTGCTACTTTTTGGATTGAAAGTTTGATATAGAAATTAATCCATTTTAACCTCAAATTTTGACGGTATAATATTTAGCAATATTCAAATTATTCGGCTTTCTGTAGTATCGTCACACGCCTGAGTCATTAGATAGTTATTATAGGGAAACGGAATCGCTACCATAGCAATACAGACGTACGATATCGGGATCCATGTGGATCGTGATAATCGCAAAACAGTGAATGGACGCTCTCCGTATATAGCGTATAGTGACAAGAGTATCGTGGTGATCACGATACCGTTTAGTGATGAGAGCCACACTTTTTTCTCCGTGTAGGGAAATTGGTAGAGCACCGAGTCTAGAAAGATCGGAAAGCGCCAAGTTTTCTGCGTCTAATGGTTCTTTGCAAATTTCCGTGTAAAAATCGTGAAACCCGTTATGATCTCCGAAAAGTTAAAAAACGTAGTTTTTCGGAGTCCATCGCCGTACGTCAACTAGAACTCGTCACCGTGTATCTGAAATAAGCGTAAAAAATCTGGAAAAATTTAGAAATATTCCCTGAACATTGACGAACATGATAGAGTTTGGTAAATCCAAAAATATTCACAAACCTGGACGCCAGGTGCAAAAAGGTCCAATTGTGCGATTTGGAGAACCGATCGGTACGGCCGATCCTGAGCCGGCTCAAAATTATCGTCAGGATATACACTTTTTGATTCCGTAATCAGTTTATGGTTCGCAATAGCGGACTTCCAGTAATCGACGTCAACAATTTTTCAAATTTGCGCGGGGCCGCCTGTGTCCTAGCTGCGATATTCCTCGCTGCATTTCCCTCCCGCCGCGCCCGTCGCAGACTCAATTGTTACTCGGGGCCACTGATATAACAATGTGAATGCAGCGAAGAATATCGCGGCTGGGACACACGCGGCCCCGCTCAAATTTGAAAAATTGTTGACGTCGATTACTGGAAGTCCGCTATTGCGGACCAAAAACTGATTACGGAATCAAAAAGTGTATATCCTGACGATAATTTTGAGCCGGCTCAGGTTCGTCCGTACCGATCCGTTCCCCAAATCGGACCATTGGACCTTTTTGCACCTCGTGTCCAGGTTTGTGAATATTTTTGGATTTACCAAACTCTATCATGTTCGTCAATGTTCAGGGAATAATTCTAGATTTTTCCAGATTTTTTACACTCATTTCAGACAAACGGCGACGAGTTGAAGTTGACGTACGGCGATGGACTCCGAAAAACTACGTTTTTTAACTTTTCGGAGATCATAACGGCTTTCACGATTTTTTCACGGAAATTTGCGAACAACCATTAGACGCAGAAAACTTGGCGCTTTCCGATCTTTCTAGACTCGATGCTCTACCAATTTTCCTGTAGAAGTTATGATCACTTAAACAGAGGGGCTAAACCTTTTTGCGCCGACAGTAGGTGAGTGTATGATCAATTCTTTGTTCGATACTGTATTTCGTCATTTTTTTCATATCTACTTTTCGCTGGCGCGAATGTGGTTTCCGAATCGGTAACTAGAAAAGCCTTGGTATCGTGTTGAAAATAAAATCACAATCCAACTGCGTTGAATTGAAAATTGACATTCAAACCTTTACTTAACATCCAATGCGCCAGCTTCTCCTATACAGAAGTGGACTTTGGTTGGAGAAACGACTTTTCGGTGAAAGTATAGGCGCAGTTTGAAGATTTGTAAGACGATGACCGATTTTTATCAGTTGTTGGAAATTCAATCCTGAGTTAATCCGATGATCGGATGGTCATTTTCAGAAACGTTTATTGGAGAAGATCGATCGATCGTATGAAAATGATAAACTCTTTTTCGGAGTTTTCGTATTCCTTGGAAACCCAGGTACGAATTTTTCAAATCTCCACATATTCTTCCCAAGGATTATTCATTGACTGTGCATTCACAAGCCTGAATAGTTTTCGGTTAAACCCTGATGAAACTTTGTCTGTATCTCAGTGAAAAACCGAAGAATCTTTTTTTCAAATCACTTTGTTGAAAGAATTCTTGTGTTCTTCTTTTCACATCAGTCGTACGAAAGACCTGATACCTGTTCAAGAATCCCTGACCTCAGATTTTCCAAAATCTGTCAGAAACATTTCGAGTGACATATAGTTAGACTGCCCTTATGGAAAAAAAAACCTCAAATTTAAGGGGTAATTTCGCATCCCCAAAGTTTTGGGGGTTTACTATGTCGAAGAATTTTTCTTCGAGCTCCGATCGGTAGTGCATCGGACGAATTTTCCAAAGCAGATATAGGAATAGGTATATACATACTGCTGACTGCGTATATTAATACTACACTCCATGCCGTATACACTATACGTTCGATTTGGTCTACACACATGGCTACTTTCTTTTGATAGGATATACGCCTCAGGAAAAGGAAACGAAGGAAGTCTACATACTAGTCTGTATCATATTGATAATTCTGGTGTGATATGTCTGAGGGAATTGGATGAAGTACACAGAAAAAAAAGATAGCTTGAACCAAGATAGAAAATTTCTTCGAAATCTTTTTCTTGAACCAAAACAAAAATTTGTATTTGATTGGAGTGAAAAATTCTTTGGATCCAGAAATTATTTACTTCATGGAAGACATTATTTTCTTCGTCTGAAAAACTAATTCCTCAAACCAAGAAAAAAACTTTCTTGGGACAAGAAATATTCTATTGGTTAGAGTTAGTTTTATTTTTGACTGAATAAATTTTTGTTTGGTAAAATAATATAATATAATATAATATAATATATATTTTAATATTTGGTTAAATAATTTCCTTTTTTAAGGCTATTATTTTTATGGTTCCAGAATATTCACTAATAAATACAAAAAATGATTAGTTTTTTGGAGACAAAAAGTTTATTACATCCAATTATAAAAATGAAATTGATAACAATATATTTTGATTATTCTGATAAGAAAACTACATGCATTATTCTCACACATGAAAGTAAATAAACTTACAATTTTCCAAAAAGCTTACAGCATTTATTATTTATTGAATAATAAATAATAAATTATTATATATTATTATTGATTTTTGGAAATGACCCATACCGGATTTGACACTTCTCGGACTTGGCGCATACAATATTTTATGCGATCCGTTGTTTGAAGGTTCACTTTTTGGAAAATCGGTGTAATACTCACTTTGGTTTCTAAAATTACTGGTGTTATTGCGTTTTTCTGTATCAAAACATTTTGACTCAGCCATTTGACATTTTCAGATATTTTGTTTTATAAAGTGTGAACGTAGTCAAAAGTAACCTGACTATGATTATTTTAATGAAGCATATTCGTATTAATATAATCAAGTTATTCTACCATTTGATCAAGTATCAAAGATTTATTGGTTTAAGAATTTTTTTTCTTGATTCAAAATCGAAAAATTCAAGAAATTATTCTACTCCGTTCAAGAAATTCTTGGTGTTCATTCCCTCCATTGAAAAATTTCTTGGATGAAGAAAAGTTATCTTCAGTCAAGTAAACCTTTTTTTCTGTGTACATAAAATAATTAATTAGTTTATTCAGTAATATTAACATATTTTTGGCATATTTATTTATTTAACTAGAAATGTAGATGCAATCGAGTCAAAAAATAATTTTTCTAAGAAAATAAAGAGACTTATTATTGTAGTACATATAATTTCCAAAAATTTCTAACGAGTGATGGAATATATTTAGATATATTTGAAGTTTAATTAAGAGATTATAGTCAGCTCATCATAAAGTCATAAAGACTGGATAAATGTGTGTTACTTGATTTGAATAACATGTACTCTGTTGAGTTGAAGGTTAATCGCGTGTGAGGGAGATAAGCAAGGGACACAAAAAATTGGAATCTGATTGAAGCGAGTTATAGTAAGATATAGAAGATCAGAATCACTGGTCCTCTAGAGCAGGTAATCATGTCAGCGGTGACGACAATGCACATGTCTTTCACACCCATAATGGTGGTTGGATGAGAATTACTTCTGACATCCGTCGTCTTTCACCTTAACAGTCAATAAAATGTTCATCTCCTTAAAGAACATGTTATTTTCCTTGAATTCTTGGAAGGTGGTAACCCATCGAACGAGCGTCTGGATACTTCTTATTCTAGACGTGACTTTGAACTTTCTTGTGTGAACATCACGTATAGGCACTCACCATTCCCATGAATTTTGCAGTCTACTTATTTTCTGTGGGACCATTTCCAGGCGATCGACTATGTGTGTGTGTGATCAAGTGTGATTTGTAATTGATTGCAATTGCAATTACGAATTACAATTGTAATTTGTAATTTAAATGTAATTAATTACAGATGTAAATGGATGCTACCCAACACTGCCTGTGTGACAGTCATGATGATAATCGATAACTTCTTATCGGTACACATCGCAGGACTTGAGGGGCTTAGACACTTGGGTTGGAACTTCAAAGCAGGTCACTTTTACCGCGTGATCATGCTGCTGCAAAATGTCGATTCGATAAGATGTCGGTATTTCCTGTATAAGATGCAAAATTGTAGTTTCTCGGTCAATCCTTTATCAAGTGAGATGCGGTAGTGTTCAAAATGTGCATCTTGCCTGAGTATTTCAAAAGTCCAATAGATCGAATGCAACTGTAAATCGATGGCTTCGTGGAATAAACCAGCTATCTCAGAAGCTGCTTGAAAAAGTAGCTATCTTCAAGCTTTTGAAGCAATATTTCGCTAAAAAAGCTTGAAGATAGCTGTTTTTTCAAGCAACTTCTGAGATAGCTGGTTATACCGCCGAGCCATCGAAGTAATTTCACGATTTTTCTGATGATAACTGAAGCTGTGGAAAAAAAAAATTTATCTTGAGAAACCAAACACTTAGGCGCTATCTGGGCGCTGCCTGCCCCTTCCTGCTATAAAAGTAGTGACAATTCGCACGGTCTCGATTGTGCCTCGCTTTGTGGTCTTTCGCGCAGTTCTTCTACAACTGTAATTGCAAGCAGAAGTGCCTAATCAGTGAAGTAAATCTTCATTTTCGTTCTATAATCAAGTACTCGATCTACTCTTTACACAGTCAAGGTGAGATATATTATTCAATATAATTATCGTTCAGAAATATGCATGGATATCACTCATCAGGTACTTATTAGCCTAGACGATAGACCGCAATCGCAATGCAGAGTTCTGAACACATTTTTTTAATGTTGCATGCGTTTTATTAACAGGTAAGGAGCTTAATTCGAAAACTCTGCGGTCGCACCCTTCCGGCGGAAGTCGCCATCTTGAAAAACGCGTTTTATATCATTTATAACTTTCGAAGTATCATATCTGTGGAAAATAGTTATCTGGAAAATGTGTAGGAAATTTATTAATAAATAAAAAGGATAATAGGAATTTCATCAGTACATTGATTTTCAAGGCAGTATCAGAGGAAAAAAGAAGATTTGCGACACTGCCAAGCAAGTTGTAATTAAAAAACGGTAAGTTAAAGTCAAATAAGCTTGCAACAGAAAAGATGAGGAATCTAATATTTGCCAATGCGAATTGAGTTATTACTGAAAAATATTGACGAAGTGAAGCATTTGATTGAAATCGAATCACGTCCAAATCGTATCACGATAAAGTTGGAAAGCATACATCCAAACTAAAGTGAATCACCGAATGAAAAATGTAAAATTTCTTACGAATTGACCCCACTTGGAAGTTTATTCAAGCTCTCAGTCATACCTATATTCCGCTAAAAAATGAGATTTAGTCCCCAGAAATACAATGAATCTCACGAAATTCAACGAGATTGCTAGAGGGCCGAAACATGGACCTAATAAGAAGATGAGCGACTTGACCGTTGGCAGAAAGTATCGAATCACTAATTTGCGGAAAGTGAAATCAGATTCCAAGCAGGTTGAAGCTGTGATAAGAAACACCTTTCGCATATCTTTACCGACTCGTGCCGCAAGACCCCTACACGACAATCCTAGTTTTTTCCGAAGAATGGTGCAGCTTGCTCAAAAGAATCAACTACAGATGTGCTATCTAGGAGGAAACAAGATTGAGTTGATAGGTGTGTAAATATTTCATCACATTTCATTATGATCATCATGAGCCCTTTGTAATTCCTGTATATTCTGGGAATTCGAAGCCCGGAAGTTCCCACGAGTATTCAGAAAAATCTGTTGAAGAAATCAACATGCTTCAATCAGATGACGTTATTATATCAGATTATAATTATAATTACAATTATTATTATTACCTACCAGCGATCGACCACAGAGGGACAGTCTCCGATCTAAAACTAAAGATTCATGTGCATTGGCAGCTTTGAGACGTAACCTAGAACAAAAGGGGACCGGTATAATATCTTCGGGCTCCGAAGTATAACATTTTTTTCAACATGTGCATGTAATAGGCCCTTTTTCTTGCATGTAAAACGAATAGAAAATCGCCCATTTCTAAAGTGGACTTCATTACATCCCTAGGGAGGTATCCATAAATTTCCAAAAATTTCCAAACTTTCCCAAGTTTCCAAGATTATTGGAAATTGCCAAATTTTCCGTCGTACATGCGCGAAAAAGGGCCTTCCCATGCACTCGTTGAAAAAATTACGGTGTGCAACAAGGGGGGGAGGGTAATTTCTAGCGAGGGTCAGATGACGTTGCACGAGCCGAAGGCGCCCTCGACTCCGACTCGTGCAACGTCATCTGACCCTCGCTAGAAATTACCCATTTCCCCCCCTTGTTGTACAATGTACTATTATGTGTTAAAACTATTCACTAATCACTGTGATTGGATTTCCCATATAAACTAGATTCAGCTGTAGAAGCAGGTGTATCCGATGATGAGACTACAGATGATGATGAGACTACAGACGATGATGAGACTACAGACGATGATGAGACTACAGACGATGATGAGACTACAGACGATGATGAGGTGTGACCATCCCAGAATGATCTCTCACCCACCAAATAGCCAGACCATTCCCTTGATTACACGGAGAGTAATATATAGTAAATTTTCTAATACTCATATACAGTAACTACCATATACTACTCATATACAGTACTACCTCGTTATAAGCGACTGTTAGGGCGGTTAGGGAAATAGGATTCCAAGAAATTCGTCGCTGAAGCGTTCCCCCACTACTGGGAAATCGCACATGTGTCAGTGTGTCGGTGAGCATCAGCACTGGGCGTCCTGAGAAAAAATATTTTAGATCAAGTAGATCTGAAGCATGAGATCAACGTAGATCTAAATTTTGGGATAGATCTAACTAGATCTATTTAGATTCAATTGGATCTATTCAGATTTAACTAGATCTATTTAGATCCAACCATATGTCTATTTAGATTCAACTACCCGGGAAATTTTTTTTTTCTATATAATTATATAAAATTATATATGAATGACTATATAAAATGATATATAAGTTTTGGCCACATAGAATTGTGTATAGTTTTATATAATTATATATACTGGTATCGGCCCGGAGAAAAATAAAAAAACCTGGTTCCGACCGGGGATCCGTGATCCGATGGCTTGCCAACTCTGCCCGCTACCGACTCACCTAAGATCAGTTATTATATATATATGGATATTATGACCCTAAATGAAAATAAAATATACAAATTTCATATATTTAAATTCTCATTGAACAAAATTTTAGATCTGAGATATTAATTATCAATTTTATAGTAATTAAATGCAACAAACACGCAGTTATCATTGAATGATATTCTGTGTGAAATATAAATTGAGTAAGTCAAATTAAATTCATTAAATAAGCATGTAAGTAATTTGATGAATTCAGAGTTTATTTACATGAATGCTAATTATCAATTATGTTGATAGAAAGAAAAAAAAAAAAAAAAAAAAACATGACAAAAACATGGACCAGTAATTTTTTGAATCTCCTGCAAGTGCATTTTTTCAAAGAAAAATTTTCTGCAACAATTATCAATTGATAGAATCTTAAAAATTATTTAATATTTGGTAACTTCGATTTCCTTTATTGAAACCTGAAAATTGATCAATTAATAAAAACAATCATGGAGAAATGTTCTTCTATGATTCAATTTTTAAATTATATCTGTACTTTTTCTATGATAATAAATATAAAGTATACCTTCAACGATCAACGCGTGACTTTTCATTTTGTTTACAAATTTTCTATAAATATATAAAAGTTAAGTTTTAGAACCGATGAAGTTTACTTAACCCATAGATATAAGGTTAGTAGATTGGACAAGCTGCGAAAATTCGGAGTCATATGGCAGTATGTCACAAAGTAATAGCGACAACGAATCCTGCCATCTATGTTTTGATGATAAAATAGAACATTTATCGATATGGCAAACAAATTTATGCGTGGGCTAAAATCAGCCAAATCTTCTGTCGGTAAAATGGTAAAATGCTACACATTTCTTACCAATATAAATCACCACTTGGCTTTATTTTGAATCCTGACCTTTAGACTTACGACGCGCTGACGTTACACTACGGCTATACACAGGGTGTCTTTCAATTAGTCATACAAACCTACATAGGGCAATTCCTTTTTGAGAAATGAAATAAAAAGTGATTTTTCGGAAAAAATATGAAAAACTCGACAAAAAAAACTTGAAAAAATGAAAAAATAAAAAATCAGGATAGGTACTAAGTTTAAAGTTTTTTTTTTTTTTTTTTTTTTTTCAATTTTTACATTTTTTTTTTTTACGCGGAACATCGTTTTCTATTTCATAGAGGAATCGCCCTATGTAGGTTTGTATGACTAATTTAAAAACGCCCTGTAGTGTATCCCCACAAATGCAATACGCTCTGTAGGCTAACGACTTATATTATTTTCTCATGACGTGAACGGGGTAGTTGTCATTCTTTTTCGATTTTTTTTATTTTATTAATGATTGTTCATTCCACGTATAAAATGTTGTGAAATCGCGTGATAAATCTGTATTTACCAAAATTAATCAGTAAACAAGGTTCAGAAAAAGAATGTTGGCTTTGATCCCCTGAAAAGTACACGAAAATACAATGCTGAAGTTTAAAATCTCTGCAATTTAACGACCACTACAGTCTTCTCTTTCTTATGTGGTTATTCGTCTTTGTTCTCAGAGTCCCAGTAAACACAAAGATCAATTACGTAACGGTTATATACCTGGTACGTAGTAATAGATAGACGCGAAGACCGCAATACTCACCATTAGCGTTATTTGATAGTGTCACCGTATGATATGATATTGTTTTCTTACTGATCTATTTTCTTTCCGCTGTAAAATGTTTTTTTTCATAATACGTGCATGAAATGGGCCTTCTTTCATGCTTGTCGGGCGTGGGGAAAATCGCTTGTGTCGAGCTACGATGGGAGCGGGAGGGAATGTACTTTTCCTCCCGCCCATATATATATATATATATATATATATATATATATATATATATATATACGACGAGTGCTAAAAACGTCTCACCCGAGGTAGAAATGGCCATCCCCCCCTAGTTGCACACTGTATTTTTCATAATAAGGGCACGAAATAGGCCTTCTTTGATGCGCGTCGATCGGAAGAGGGATATCTATATATAGATCGGTCGATCGGAAGAGGGATATATATATATACATATATATATATATACATATATACCTTCGGTGCCCTCTACTACGACTCGTGCAAACGTCTCACCCTCGCTAGAAATGGCCATTTTCCCCCCCTAGTTGCACAATATACTATTTTTTTTTTTTTGTTGAGGAAAAACCCTACTCTCTAAATATGAATCAGTGAAAATCCACTGGTTCTCAGTTAATAGTCACTGATAGTCACAGTTATAAGTATACCACTGGTAATCAGTGAAAAACTACTGATTCAATCAGTGAAATCAGCTCACTGATTAGATCAGTGATTTCGAAGAGCCCGTTCTCACTGATCGAGCAGTTACTGCAGAATACAGGGATGATAAATATAGGTATATACAAGCAATACAGAAGTTACTGTACATTGAAAAAATCATCTTTATATTCTTGTAACAAGTAATACATACAATAAAAACGCTTACAAAGGCAATCCGGGTTGAATACTAAAAACCTTATTTAGTAACAACTTATTATATAAAATCACATCATATATGAAGGGTTGAGTGCCAGAGTAGCGTAACCCATATTGTCGATAAAGCCCATTTTGAATGGTTGATGATGGAAAAAAAATTCTTACAATAAAAAATGTCTATGTCTAAAACTAAGAAATAATAATAATAATAATAATAATAACAATAATAATAATAATAATAATAACAATAATAATAATAATAATAATAAAAATAATAATAATAATAATAATAATAATTTCTATGTCTAATCTAAGAAATTTCATCCAACGCAGCAGCCTGTACCCTGCGACAACTGCTTTTTCTTTGACGGACTGAATTTATGTTCAGCAGAGGACATAAAATCTGGAAAAATCATGAACTATTTATCAAAATAGCACTAATCAACTGTAGAAAAACTGAGTCACTAGAATGTTTTCTTAGAGCGTAGCAGTAATTTGAAAAAAATTATTTTGAAGGTGTATGTATTCCCACTTCGGTGAAATTTTGAAAATCGCTATTAGAGGTTGTATAAAAAGATCCTTGCAGCAGTTTTTTTAATAATGTCAGTATAGACTGTGAAAAAAAATTTCAGCCTCCTGCGATGAAAATGTAAGCGCAAGGAATTTTGCGAAGAAGATTTTTCTCACCGCTGTCAAAAATTCCTTGCGTCTACACTTTCATCGCAGGAGGCTGAAACTTTTTTTCACTATCTATACTGACATTATTCAAAAACTGCTGCAAGGATTTTTTTATACACGTCTTTTCAAAGTTGTAAGAATTAAAAAACCTGTTTTTGCCAAAAATCTCACCGAAGTCTCTCCTTAAAGGCTTGTAGGCAATCCTGTTTGTTTCCTAACCAAAACCGGCTTTGTACTTTTTGATGGGATAGTTATCAACACATAAGAAATAGAGTTATAATAGCCATGTGACCACGGCATCATAGATAATACAGCGCACATGAAGAACACACGGAGTTTAACATAACCTCTATCAGCTTCCATGAAAAAACCCGATTGAGACTGATATTTCGGAAGATCAGCAAGATTTTCAGACATAATAACCTATTATTCAGTTATTCAGTATTTATTAGTTGTAAAAATTTACTTACCTTATCAGCATGCACAGTCCACTACGCGCGTGTTATACAAGACAAGTTAAGATCAGTCAAGACCGACGCGACATGCGCGGGATAGTCGTAAGCGTAATACACTGCTGTATCAGTGCAAATAAAGAGTCACTACCTAAACAGTACACGAAGGCACTGGTTTGTCAGTTGTCATTCACTGTTTCGAACAAAACAACTAATTATGCAGTGTATGTTGACCGAAATGACTGATTCTGCAGTGGAATACTGAATCACTGATTGAATTAGTGAATTTTTCACTGATTCATATTTAGAGAGTACTGAATTTCTTACTAAAATAGTATATTGTGTACCAAGGAGGCAAAGAAGGTCTTTTAACGCCGAGCGTAAATTTGCAATACGAGTCGTAGACGAGTCAAAGACGAGTATTCCAAATCCGCTCGGCGTAAAAGACCTTCGCCTCCTTGGTGCACACGATATTTTATACAACAAGAGCATATTTTACAAGTTCATGCTCGATCCGGTACACAAAGCCGACGGACTGCAACACGCATAGCAACGCACAACGACGCGTTGTTACGCATAACAACGCGTACGTCAGAGACCACTTTTAACTTCTAGGACATAAAAAGTAGCTCGATTTTGCTCCTAGGAGCTAAAAGTAAACCATGCGCATGCGCTCAGCTGTCACTAAAACCCCCACTTTGTGTACCGAGATCGAGCATGAAAAACGCGTAAAACATGCTTGCGTTGTATAAAAATATTATTTTTTACGATTCCTCAGTATCTATCTTGTAATAGATTTCATGAATATCAGATTTGCAAACAAATCGAATTTTTCACCGCATATGCCGCAGCTCAACTCTTCATAACATTTCACGTTGATAGGGTAGCACTGGATAATGCAAAAATGTTGAAAATCTGATGGTAACATTGAATATCTAGATTATCGATCAATTTATGCAAATCAATTATTATAACGCAATCCTGTTGATAAAACAGAGTTCTGAAGTGAAATACACAGAAATACTCTTTTCGATGGCCGCGCCGCCTACATTCATGGTACGACACTGTTTCTAGCAGACGTCTTGTCCAATCTACCAACCTTATATCTATGATTCAAGGCTACAATTTATTCGTTACCGCCTTTCCACAATATTATAACTGCGTATTATAAACTGTTTCACTTTGTTTTGTCAATGTCCAATCAGTGGTGGACTAAGGGGGCGGGAGGGGTGGACCGCCCCGGGTGACAGGTAGCTAAGGGGTGTCATTGAGGGGGCTGAAAATTAAGTTTTACATTCGTTTACTATAAATTAATGACACAATTTTTGTCAATTAATTGATTTTTTTTTAATTTCTCAACTCATAGTATCAAACTGGTGAAAAAAAACTTAGAATGTGTAATAGTCCTAAAATAAAAAGGGGAAGGGGGGGGGGGGGGGGGGGTTGCTGTGCTATTTGAATTGTTCGCCCCGGGTGCCAACCCTTCTCAGTCCGCCACTGTGTCCAATCCTGAGGCGGAAGAGGAAGCGGTTCCCGTCTCTGTGGTGACAACAGCTTATACGAATTACAGAAAGCGTAATCTCATAAAATTAAAACACTCACCTCCGTTTATTGCTCACTTGCGGGCTGAGCATATGACCATAAATGCAAGACTGGAGTTTTTAATACTTTATCTCATATCAACTTTTCGCGGACGCAACGTGGTTTCAGATTCCGCGACGGCGACAGCCTTCATATCGAGCGAAAATAGTACATTGTGTACCAAGGGCGTAAAGTGGGCTTTTTTAGACCGAGTGTGGAGTTTGCAGTACGAGTCAGAGGCGAGGTAGCACGAGTCGAAGACGAGTGCGTCTGCGAGCCGAAGACGAGTACTGCAACCACACGAGGTCAAAAGCCCACTTAGCCCTTGGTGCACACCATATTTTTTGTGACAGCACGATTTTTGCGTTTTTGAGCGATTTTAAGGAAGCGGGCAAAAAAAAAATCGGAAGCGGGCAAAAAAAGTCAGTAGCGGGCAAAAATAGTATATTGTGTACCAAGGGCGTAAAGTGGGCTTTTTTAGACCGAGTGTGGAGTTTGCAGTACGAGTCAGAGGCGAGGTAGCACGAGTCGAAGACGAGTGCATCTGCGAGCCGAAGACGAGTACTGCAACCACACAAGGTCAAAAAGCCCACTTAGCCCTGGTGCACACCATATTTTTTGTAACAGCACGATTTTCGCGTTTTTTCAACATTGTTGATAATTTTCTTGAAATAATAAAAACGCCCGCTGCAGCGGGCGATTTTATTATAATAATGAATTGCGCCCGCTGCAGCGGGCGATTTTATTATAATAATGAATTGCGCCCGCTACAGCGGGCGATTTTATTATAATAATGGATTGCGCCCGCTGCAGCGGGCGATTTTATTATTATAATGAATTGCGCCCGCTACAGCGGGCGATTTTATTATAATAATGAATTGCGCCCGCTGCAGCGGGCGTTTTTATTATTATGGTAAAAAACGCCCGCTCGTCTGAAAACTGTCACTTTAGGCCCGATGAATGGGTAAAAAAAACGCAAAAATCGTGCATGTGTTACAAAAAGAATTTTTTGCCCGCTACCGACTTTTTTTTTGCCCGTCGGTCAATAAACGGCTACTTTTAGCCCTATTAATAGGTCTAAAAAACGCAAAAATCGTGCATGTGTTACAAAAATTTAATTACATCCCGGACTACACTGTACCGAGAATTGACTTTCAAACCTCTGACAAACATAAAAAGCTAGGAACAAACACATGGATCGTCAAGGAAAAAAAAACTAGTTTATTGTTTATCACGAATATAAGTTGAAAAAAAAAGCTTCGATCAGGGCCTAGATTAACTATTTGACTGATGAATTTTTTTTGTTTGACTGATTTTAGATGAACCAGTAAACTGTCATGATAAACTTTCTCAAATCGGAAAAAGTGGGCCAAGATTACCCGAGCGCATACGTACGCTGGAGAAACCGAATAGGGTAACGGCACCGGTAGTCGGCCACCCCCCAGTAGTCGGCCACTTGACCCATTACATCGCAATAATTAGTATGCATATCCATTGATTTCATTGCGATAATTTTCCTTGTGTTCATTGAGGTTTTTTCCGTCGGTAAGTACCACAGTGGCGTGAGTTAGCTGTTTTAGTGGAGTAAAATCGTTCGTCGAACGTCGCGCGTTGTCAAGCGCGGTGCTGAGTTGAGGTGGACACAACAAGAGCGTGGTATTTGAAAACCGTAAGTATTGAATTTACTGGCGAAAATAAAGTAATATTAGTATTTATATATGTTGGCCATTGATGAAATTAGCTATTTCAACGCCTAAATCAGTGTGAATATTTGTGAGGTTAAAATTATTCAAGGTGGCCGACCTCAGGGCTACAATATCCTAGGTGACTCCAGTAGTTGGCCGGGTGGCCGACTACTGGAGCACATCGTATTTAATTTTTACTACCAGTAGTCGGCCAGTCCGGCCAGTCCGGCCAGTCACCATGTTTAACCCAAAATTCGTTTGCGAAAAATATTAAATCCGTTAATTCAGTTATTTTCATTACTGTTAACTGCTATACTGAAACAATAGATCCCTAAATATTTAATATAATAAAATAGGGTACTGTTAAGAGTAGACATAATTAATAAAAATATTTTCTACAATAAATATTATTAAAAATAATAGTCATAATAATGATTGATAAATAAATGAATAATAGCTATCAAATAATAAAAATGAATATTAATTTAACGGAAACATATATTAATGTGGCTTGAATGAGCCCTTATGATTCTCCGAGCCCTGCGACTACTGGTATACTCAACGTGCCTGAGTACTGGTGCAGCGTGGCCGACAACTGGTGATTCGCACCACATTACCTTATTTGACGTTTAATTCTCGCATGTAAGTATTATTCCTTGAGCTGAACGTGAAAAACAATGTCTAGGACCTTTAAAGAACAGTACACGAAACCCAAAATATCAAGTACGATACAAAGCGTTTGAAAAACAAAGTTAAAATCGCCGTAAGGCTTAAGTGGCCGACTACTGGTGCCGTTACCCTAGTTTTTCTGAATAAAGTTTCTGTATTTTGTAAATGACGATTTGTTTTTTTTTTTTTTTTTTTTTTTTCAATTTTTCGTTTGGAATTAGGAAATTGTCGAAATGACCCCGAAAATGAAATGTCAAATTTTCACAAATAATACCACAAGATCTCCAAAATTATCGGGTATTTCCCGATAGGTTCGTTGCAAACAAATGAAGGAATCAAGTTTTTCAAGTATTTTTCTGAAAAACTTGACGAGTTCTTTTGATTGCAGGGAACCTTGAGGGAATTAATACCTGATTAATTTTGAAGCTCGAGTGGTATTCGGGGGATTATTTTTCCATCCGAATTTCGGCCCATAGAATTGCATCTTGAGGCAAAATCCACAATTAAAAATCAAAATTTAAAAGTCACAGAATTATTGTATTGTATTGTATTTCTGAGGTTTTACCGGGCGCTCAGTCCTTCTGGACCATTGTGCCCGAGCCCGTGAGGGCGCCTTAGGTGGTAGGAGCTAGGGTCGGGTGAGCCGCTTTAGCGAAATGCCGTAGCCCTCCCACCCCCATGTCCTCTTGTCTCTTGTGGCTGCCTGAGGATCAACGTCGCCGAGGGGCCCCGATCCCGTCGCCGAGCGCGGTGCTCGGTGCTCCCTCCTGCGTCGCTGTCTCAGCCTCCCTTTCTTGTGCTTACGCTGGGGAGTACAGTGCCTCCTGTCCCTTCTTAGCCCTTCGATGAGCCTCTTTGAGAGAGGCCCTCTCGTGGGCCGTGGTGGGCCAGTGGTCCCGCTCCCCCCTCAGTCGCAGCTTTCTCTTTTTCTCATTCGTCTCTTGTGGCTGCCTGAGGATCAACGTCACCGAGGGGCCCCGGTCCCGTCGACAGCTACGGTGTCCGGTGCTCCCTCCTGTGCCGCTGTCTCGGCCTCCCTTTCTTGTGCTTACGCTGGGGAGTGCAGAGCCTCCAGTCCCTTCCTAGCCCTTCGATGAGCCTCTTTGAGAGAGGCCCTCTCGTGGACCGTGGTGGGCCAGTGGTCCCGCTCCCCTCTCAGTCGCAGCTTTCTCTTTCTCTCTTTCGTCTCTTGTGGCTGCCTGAGGATCAACGTCACCGAGGGGCCCCGGTCCCGTCGACAGCTACGGTGTCCGGTGCTCCCTCCTGTGCCGCTGTCTCGGCCTCCCTTTCTTGTGCTTACGCTGGAGAGTGCAGAGCCTCCAGTCCCTTCCTGGCCCTTCGATGAGCCTCTTTGAGAGAGGCCCTCTCGTGGGCCGTGGTGGGCCAGTGGTCCCGCTCCCCCCACAGCCTTAGCAGATAGACAGGGCTTGACGGTCTACCCCCACAGAGCCTGCTATGCGGGGGTAAGGCTGAATACAATGAGAGTTTGCCTGGCTCCCAAAGGCATCGTTTTCTGCACTGTTCCCCAGTGCCATTCAGCTTTCGGCACGATAGCTCCCACCTCGGCTTGGGGAGTTGGTCCACGGCCGAGGCTTTAGATCCCCTGGGCCGGTTTTTACGTCGGCCGGTTCACCTATAGCCCCGGCTAACCTGGGCGTACACAGTCTCCGTCTCATGTCCCGGTACCCTGCGGTCCCCGGTCCTCGAGACTTCCCCCGTGTACCACCCTGGCCGCTCTCCTATCCGCCACCCGGAGACGCGCTCGGTTGGCGCTCAACCCTGTTCCCCGCTCTCCCTTACGGAGATAGGCGAACCCGAGCACAGAATTATAATTATAATTTAATCTGTCAGATTCGATGGAGGGTTAACTGTGTGGGAAAATCTTTCGTTTTTAATATATATCCACATGGAAAATTACCGCGGTGAAAGCACACGTGAAATTTTATTACCAGTGAAATTATCAAAATTATCAGTTAAATAATATCATGTAGGCTTTGCAAAATAACGTCGAATGGTGCAATTCTATTGGCTGAAATTTGGATGGGAAAAACAGTCAACAGATTTCTACGTTTTGAATCCCAGAGCATCATCACCGAACATTTTCAGACGGACGGCTGGATGCCTGCGTGTGATCGGTTCTTTGTTCGACGATATCTCGAGAACGAATAAGCCGATAACATCTGTCCTTATATCGATCGGTATGATTCTTTCCAACTTAAAGACTGATCAAATTTTGGATTCAATCGGTGGGGTATAGTTCTTCAGTTATTTGAAGAACACAGCTTTGAAGAAGAACAGAAAAAAATGCTATCGCTGCGATATTCGGTTTCATTCCAAAGTGAATCGTGAATCTATTTCTGCATATCAGATATGACCGTGTTACGTATTCCATGCTACTCCATACTCCTCTATGCTCTCACTTCCAATACCCAAGACATAACATCCTGCATGCAATCAGTATATCCTAACTAGGGTGGTCCTTAACAGGGGTGTTTTCGAATTTCTATGCTCCCAGGGGCTCAAACGTTTCCAAATTGTTAAAAAATAATCCCCTGTAAATGTGAGCTCTTAGTATTAACTCTTAGATAGTCCGCTTTTCGATCAAAGTTTCTTATGGAAAATAACACGTGAAAAACTTGTTTTGTTCTTTAAAATTCTATAACTTTGGAACAAATGAATCTACAATGATGAGACTCCGATATTTTTGTAGAGAATTTAATGCTCTACTAAGAAAGGTTTTGGGATTTTTCGCTAAGTTTAATGGTTCAAAAGTTATTCGAGGTCAAAGTTATATATAAATTAAACTCTGACCTCGAATAACTTTTGAACCATTAAACTTAGCGAAAAATCCCAATACCTTTCTTTGTAGGGCATTAAATTCTCTACAAAAATATCGGAGTCTCATCATTGTAGATTCATTTGTTCCAAAGTTATAGAATTTTAAAGAACAAAACAAGTTTTTCACGTGTTATTTTCCATAAGAAACTTTGATTGAAAACCGGACTATCTAAGAGTTAATATTAAGGGCTTTTGAGCGCTCTGCTGTTTTACCGACGGAGTAGCATTTTCGGCCAGTTTTCATAACCGCAATTTAGTCGACGGATCACGTCTCTATTGCTTCACTAATCACTCTCAGATGTCATAGAGGTGATCCTCAGATTATCAGCCACGGCGCGCTGGTATCCGACAAGTAATTGAAAGGAATTCCAATTAATAATAGATTTATTTATACGAAGCTGTGAAATCAGCTGACACTAATACATGGTCGATACACAGACACAGGGTATTAATAACATTATTTTCTGCACTTTGTCTGAAAAACCGGTGCTGGGACAACCAGCGCGCCGTATAGGCTCTCGTTAGCAATCTTTTAATACAGTGGGATCCCTCAATAAGCCCTCCCAAGCCGCCAAGGGGAAGTGTTTTTCCACGAAATGAGGTACCCCCACTCTGCCTTCTTCGCTAGTCGCATCAATGGTTTTCCGTCTCTCTCTTACCTCGCTACGCTATGTCTTGATAGGCGGAGTGGGGGAACGCTGCGAGCGACAAACTGGGGAAGCGGGCTTATTGAGGGAGGCCTTATTGAGGGATCGGACTGTACTATCCCGCGGTAAATCAGAGCAGCAGGAGCAATCACATCCGTCGACTAAAATCTGAAGTGACAGGGTAGCGTCGACACGAACACATCCAGAGACTACTCTATAGATGTAGTCATTTCGACAGGGTTCTTCAGCTGGGCGCTAGAGGCGCTCTACCGAACGAGGAGTTGTCCGAGCTCGCTCAAAAGCCCTTAAGAGCTCACATTTACAGGGGATTATTTTTTAACAATTTGGAAACGTTTGAGCCCCTGGGAGCATAGAAATTCTAAAACACCCCTGCTAAGGACCACCCTAATCCTTACATTCGAAGAACTCCATTCGCGATGCTCATGAACCGATACGCCAACTGTCGGCCAGTTTTGGAACCCGTTATAAGAGGGCGTCTGTGAATAAAATGTTTGATAGTGTTAGTGTGTTTTACACTCACACAGTCGCAAAAACCCTCTTTTCAGACCACGTGACAGACTGCGATCAGCGCCGCCAACGGTCGTGAGCATCGCGAATACCTACCTACGCACCTATAAAACTGCACCTACATAAATGCGCTCATGCCCAGAAGAACAAAGAATGCCCTCAACAATCTTGCACTTGCACTCACTCCCATCCAACTCGTCAAAGAACCCTGGCGGCTTTTGGTTTGCGTAGAATATACGCTGTATGTACCGGGTAAATACGGTATGAGTATGATGACGGTAGCACGACCACATCTAAACGTTGTTGTACCGAATAAAGACGGTAGATTTGCGCCCAAAATGAACAAAGTTTGTACCGTATATATACGTGATTATACGATATGGAAACCGTATGTGCTTCAGTTGAAGTACGGATAAAGTACGTATAAAGTACGGATGGAAAGGGTATAAGGTCCAGCAACCACAACGTATATAATACCACATTTATACGGTATGTATCGAGTCAAATTTTGTTGTCCATTAAGGGGGTTATACACCTTTGAATCTTCAAAAAATGGTTTTTGTTTTTATATTTTTTTTTGGAATGCTAGTGACCTACTTTACCTGCAAATGAATTGGCGTCCGAAAATCTAGAGGATTTGAAAAGTTATAGCCTTGACAGTCCCGAATTGCGAAAAAGCGCCGCCGCGTGGCCCGCGGACGCTCATATTAGTCCCGTCAATATTGTATAGTACCGCCAACACCACTGTCTTGCTTTTTTTGACGTTTTTATATATTTTGCTTTTGAATTTTATTTTGTGATTTTTCAATTCTTTGTAATTATTATTTTTAAACATATTTAATTTTCAATATTCTTTTGAATTGTGATAATTGACAGAACACATGGCTGCGATCTACATTTTTTCGAGGTTGGGTGTCTACTTGTTTGTAAATAGTCGTGCTGTCATTGCGAATTCAAACCAATAGTAATTTTCAATATTGAACAAACACAGTGTATATATCTGAGATGAGATGAGACGTCGGAATCGAAAGAAGATGATCCATCAAAAAAGTGCATTTGAAATCGATGCCAGGAGACTACACATTCAGATTTCTAAAAAGATGAGTATTTCGATAATATATTAATTGCGAAAGTTTGATAAATATTATAAGAAAAACGGTATGATTGATGAAAGATGGGAGAATTTTCGGAATACTGACAAAAATTGTGCTAGCATCTTCTGCATCTCAAAAATATTGAAGATTAAGGGGAGACTTCGGTGAAATTTTGAAAATCGCTATTAGAGGTTGTATAAAAAAATCCTTCCAGCAGTTTTTGAATAATGTCAGTATAGACTGTGAAAAAAAATTTCAGCCTCCTGCGATGAAAATGTAAGCGCAAGGAACCTTGCGAAGAAGATCTTTCTCACCGCTGTCAAAAATTCCTTGCGTCTACACTTTCATCGCAGGAGGCTGAAACTTTTTTTCACTATCTATACTGAGATAATTGAAAAACTGCTGCAGAGATTGTTTTATACACGTCTTTTCAAAGTTGTAACAATTAAAAAACCTGTGTTTGCTAAAAATTTCACCGAAGTTTCCCCTTAAGAATTTTGAAGGATTTTTATGTTTCGAAAAATTTTGATCAGATTTTTCCTGACGCAATTCATTCTTTTTTTAGCAGCCTTACTGGACACCTACCGGACACTGTTGTTGGACAGAACAGGTCAAAACTCACTACAAGTCTATGCCTGGCACATGTGTCTAGACTCGACTCATAACACATGGATACGAGAGCAGCTGTGGATCCAGCATATGAATCATAAGCAGAAACTTAGAACTTGATTTTCTGTAGCTACATTTTCTCCAATGGGAAAAGAAGAAAATAAAAAAAAAAAAATGAAAAAATAAAAATTTTAAAAGTTGATTTCTGGAGAATGAATATTTTGACCGGTTGTCGTAAAGAATCAGGAGCATCGTTGGACCGATTCTGGAGTTTTTGGTCTTCAAATTTTGAGAATCAAGGCCTCTATTAGATGAACATAGAACTTTTTGATAAACCCATTTTTAGTTGAAATATTAGAAAAATAAGCAAAATTTTTTTCAAATTCAGAAAAAAAATCGAAAAAATTCAATAACTCAAGTAATTCTTGCAATATCAAAAAGTTCTATGTTCATCTGATAGAGGCATGTCTTATGAACAATTGAGAACTAAAAATTCCAAGATCGGTCCAACGCTGGGTCTGATTCTTTACGGCAACCGAGTGATTTTGTATTTTCCTGTCTTCAGCGCAGCCACTATTAGACTGGAAGTAATACATGATGTAAGATATGGATAATGAAGGTCAAACCCTCCCCAAACATGATGATTTTTTTTTAATTTTATTAACCAGAGATTTTATTTTTTCCAGAGTCTTCAAGTTGAAAAAAAAAAAGGAAAATTGTTTTTCAGAAATTCAACCCATTTAAACCCCATTAAACGTCACTTATGACTTACACACTTCCGCATAGTTATTTGAATTCTTATTGAATGCTGAGTGCGAATGACCGTGTTGGGCCGAATTTAATTGTAATATATCACCTGTATATGGGTAGTTCTACAGACGGTGGAATAAAACACGACAATTATGTGAATCTCATTTTTTGTCGATAATTGAGACAAAAAGTATGTAGAGGTCAAGGATGTACTATAAAATAACCAATCTCAAACGGGCCAGACAAAATTACGGCGAATATCAATTTTATAGCTGTTTTTCGATTTTCGATCGACAGGGAAGTGAGAAAATGTGAAGGGAAGTGGAAATTAAATCGAAAGTTGTATATTAAGTCGGTGTTCAAAGTAGTATTATTATATTTTGAGCACAATGTATTTCATAAACCAACTTGAAATCAAAAAATATATAGGGATTTGTTTATTGTAGCTGCCAGGGAAATGATAACCTATCCAGAGAAGTGGAATTCATAAAACAATCTCTTTCACTCTTGCGCTTTTTTCTAATATTACTTCTCTACTTTGAGACTTTTTCTTTGGTTGAAGCAAAGAAAAAAAAAAAAAATTCTCACTTCCCTGTCCACGTAAAGGGATGATACACAGGGAAGTGATACACAGGGAAGTGATATTTTCGATGTATTTCGGCAAAATCACTAAATAAATATATTTTAAATCAAATTTAATGTTATTGAATTAATGCATGCAAGCTAACCTAACAATTTTGTGTAATAATATCTAAAACATATTCAATATTGTTTATATAAATGGATACCAGGGGAGTGAGAAGTTGTCTGGCCCAGACTCGATAACCGGCAATGACCGCACAGCCCTGACCAACCGCTTGACGAGTTGGCCGAAACACGAGTTTCATTCGGCTAACTTAACTTCGTACTTTGATAAGTGATAACAGTAAGGTCGCATACTATTCATTCTGGGGGTGATTTTAACGTATTCAAAACCGGCAGGGAAGTGATACAAAATTTGTTCACCTATATTCAGTAATGAATAAAGTGATAAAAATATGGAATTTCAACATGATTATTTAGGTTAAATTCAAGTAACACTTATCGTAACTCTTATTTGAGTGGTATTTTTTACTAATCAACCTTTTATACACTTTTATTGTGACTAAGGTCGCAAATTCTGGGAATTCGCCCCACAGGGAAGTGATAATTTTCCCTATTTGAGATCATTTTTGTCTGAAAATTTTTTATTCAAACGAGTTGAATTTCAGTGCCCAGGTACAAGCCGAGTTAAACTTAATTAATATGTCGTGATAAATAACTTTAATTGCTAAATTGAGGAGCTACGAAGTGAGCCCCTCAAAATTCCCTGATCTGTAGAACTACCCATATATGTATCACGTATGGATATCGCTATGCAGCGAATAAAATACATATTTCGCTAAAATTTCAATGTGTCCCTTTTACTAATATGAGAATATAGCGACGCCTCAGCGAAAAAACCTATTTCGGATTTAATTCTAAAATTATGCTGTCTCGTCCGATAAAGATATATGGAACAGCATGATTTTTTAATAAAACTCTGTGTATGTTCTTTCACTGAGGCGTCGCTATTAATACCTATGCTGAAATTTAAGATAAGTTTTTTTTTTCATCGCGGTACGGTTCGTTTTCAATGCGGTATGATTATGGTGTGAATGCGGTATGATTGTGGTGTGAATGCGGTATGGATACGATACAATGAAGTACTGATACCGTATGACCGCGGTATAGATATCGTATCTTCACGTATATTTTGGAGGGACCACAAAAGGTCGCATATTGTATAGGCGGATGGACGGTATGTACACGGTGTTCAAACCGTATGTTGAGAGTCTTAAGTACCCATACATACGGTATAAACTTTGTTCATTTTCGGCGCGAATCTACCGTATTTACTCCATGTTTATACGTATTACAACGGTGATAAAACGATGAACAGACGATATATCTACGGTATATCAAGCGTGTCACAGAAGCCGCCAGGGAAAGCAGTCGCTCTTGGACTCACATCAGAACTATCAAACACAGTACTCTCATAAACTGACTCTCGAATCAACTCTCGTTGACTAAACTTCACACTCAATCTTGCATTCACTAAAACAGAATATTGTAGAGCAAATAATAAATCTATATAATAAACCCTCGCTACGTATTATCAACTATGTGTGAAGTTTTACTAACATCATTCATCCAAGCATCCAAATCATATTCGGTTGTCTCTAGTGGGCCTGATGGAGCGCTCCACTCATTTGTAGCAAACGGTACTTCCGACAATGCATATCCGTGCATGCCTACGGGCTACGAAGGCCAAGTTTTCGAGGAAAAAAACGCAAATATAATTGTGGATCCGGTTGCCACCCGCGATTCTGCCGCCTCTGAAATACTACCGCCCTAAGCTATAGCCCAGTTAGCCTGTGCCTAAATACGGCACTGTTCGTCAATGCCAAATCTTTGGGGGAAAGAGGATGCGGTTTCCGTCCCTGCGATAAAAATAGCTTATGCGAATCACATAAAAATTGAAACACTCGCATATTATGTGAATGAAACTTATTCCCGACTGGAGTGGTAATACGTGATAATCATGATGATAATCGATAACTTCTTACCTTCACACATCGCAGGACTTGAGGGCCACTTTCACCGCGTGATCATGCTGCTGCAAAATGTCGATTTGGTGAGATATCGGTAGGTATCTTCTGTAAAGGATGCAAAATTGTAGTTTCTCGGTCATTTATTTATGAAATGAGATGCGATGTGATAGTGTTCAAAATGTGTGTCTTGCCACCGCCGAATGCTTGAGTATTTCAAAAGTCCAATAGATCGAGTGCAACTGTAAATGATCCCACGATTTTTCTAATAATAATTGAATCTGTGACGAAAAGAATCATAATTTTGATAAAACGGAACAGTTAAACAAATATGGCACTAATACTTCTGAAATAAAGCAGTCATCCTCAAAGTTACATCCCGCTCGCTTGCGTGGCATGAAAAAAGCCACGAATTTCGTTTTGAGGTGATAAGAGCGTGTATCAAAGCTCCTTGATTGCTCGGAGGAATTCGCCTTTGATATTTGTAAAAAATTGGGTCACTTCTGGAACATTCGACAGTGATCCGGCCGCTCTTATCTCGCCACTATATATCGGCACTTCCTGCCGGTTACTGCTATAAAAGTAGCGACAAGTCGCACGGTCTTGATTGTGCCTCGCTTCTTGTTCTTCTGTGTATAGTGCTTCTACAGCTGTTATTGCGGCCAGTAGTGTCCAATCACTGGAGTAAATCTTCGTTTTCGTTCTATAATCGAGTGATCATCTCCTCCACGCAGTCGAGGTAAGATATCGTCGGCGATAGTGCACTACCGCGTAACTAAATATTGCAATACCGCGTTAGTACAAAAATATCGGAAATGGGATTAGGTGTCCATATTATGTACTTTTTATTTTTACATAGAATGCACACCAAATCTCATTTTTCTTTTTCTTGTACTCACGCGGAATTGCAATATTCAATTACGCGGTATTGCACTATCGTTTTTAAAGCAAAGTTCGTCGAACGGTGAACGAAAATTAGTTTGATTAATTAATCCAAGAGAAATACAAAACTGCTACCGTATGTTTTGAAGACAGTATAGTATGGCAGTCAGGCTTTTGTGTGCATTCAATTCAATCAGATTCAAGTTCGAGAAAATCCTATCGATTAGGATCAGAGTGATTGAAATCCGTTAATCAGTTCTCGAAATATCGACGGTTGAATTTTTTTTTTTCAAAATTTTGTCATGAGCATAATATAACTCAAAAACTACTAGCGCAACAAAATCCGAAATCGATTAATTTCTGAATAAGAAAGAACTGTATCGATTTTAAAAAGTAACTTCAAGCTCTATGTAATACCTATAACGCTAAAAAATGAGATTCAGTCCACAGTAATCCAATGGATCTCACGAAAATCAACAAGATTGCTCGAGGGCCGGAGTTTCTACCAACAAAGAAGATCAGTGCCTTGAGAGTACACGAAGTCTATCAAATCAATAATTTTCGCAGAGTGAAAATAAGATTCGGGAATGGGATGGTAGCGAAAGTAAATGAAGCCTTTGAAGTATTTTTACCGACTCACGTCGCAAAAGCCCTAAACGACGATCCTGATTATTTCCAAAAAATGGTGCAGGCTGCTAGAGACAATCGACTACAGATGCGCTATCTAGGATTCAACTATATTGAATTCCGCTGTATGTAAATCTTTCATCAAATTTCATTATAATCAACACATTATTCTCAGTTAAAATTGAGTTATAAGTGCAGATACTTCGGAAATTTAAGTTTCATTCAATTTGGATAACTATTCTGTGTGTATGAATACACCGTATGCTTGTGTGAGCGCGAAGAACACAAGTTTTCGAATTTGATACTGTGTTATACCGTGCGATTATGTGGAAGTCATAGGTTCCAAGCGCGCAGGCGCCGATTTATTCGAATATTACGAGGGACACCAATTTCAGACTTGCCACGAATGTCCCTAGACTCCGTCTGCTATTTGCTTCCGATTGTTGTCAAATACAATATGGCGCAAGACCGTGGCAGAAATAGGTTATGTTTGTTGTGAAACTAGCAGACGACGGAACTGGGGATATTACTTAAAAGTTGGTGGAGTTACTAGCCAATGATATTCGAATAAATCAGCGCCTGCTCGCTTGAAATCTGTGATTTCCACATAATCGCACGGTATACATATGATGATACTACTACGTCTGGTACTGACACGCGTCATTTTCCTAAATTAGCTCGTTTTTTTTTTTTTTTAACATAATGTAGATTCAGGGTGTGATTGCTTACAGATAATCTTGAGGAGGGATCGGAGAAACTTACCATAAAATTCCCGAAACCACAAGACCCGGATCAGCCAGCACCAAGTGTTGATGCTGAGTGTTTTCAAAAAACATTCCAGAAATAGAGGTGGACTGACTTTTCATTTTCCGGCTGAAAAATATTTAATTAATTGCATTCCGCGACGATATCGAGGGGAAAATTTAATTATATCCCAAACTGCACTGAATCGAAAATTGCCTTCAAACCGCTGACAGAAATTCAAATTATAGATGATCCAGCAGGCGAATTCGAAGAATTCGCTATAAATCGCACGAGAGAATCCCTTAATCAAACGGAATCAGGTGATGATGATGAGTGTTTGGACAAGAGTCTCAAGAATGGATGTGGTATGAATTTTCATTATCTAGTCTTCTACAAGCTTCCTTAAGGTCATTTTGAAAGATTCTGCGAAATTTCCAAATTCCGGGCAGATATGAAACAGTCCGTGGAATTATTTGGCCCCATATGAAATTTTTTTTGAATCAGATCGAGTTTCTTTGTGTATGGAATGCAGAAATATGATTAGCCTGATGATTCTCAGAAGAATAGTTCTCGTAATAACCTTCGACTCCTGACTCTGGAAAGATCTTTTGCGACGTTCTAGAAACTAAGTTTTCTCAGGAGGGGTTGTAAGCCGTGAATAAGCTAACAATTTATGGTTGAATATAATTATTCGACAATTGTTTCTCAAATGGCCCATAGACTTCTCTCAGATTAACAGAATTGTAATCGCGAGTTGAGTTATCCATGAAAAATATCGACGAAGTAAAGCATTCAATTGCAACCAAATCACATCTCAATTGTTGCACGAAAAAGATGAAAAGCACACATTCACACTAAAGTCAAATATAAAATTCATTCCTAATTGACACCACCTAGAAGTTAATTCCAGCTCTCAGTCATACCTGTAACGCTAAAAAATACGATTCAGTCCACAGAAATACATCGGATTCCACGAATATCAATGAGATTTCTCGAGGGTCGGAACCTTCGACAACTCAGGAGATAAGTGATTCGGAAGAACGGACAGACTATGAAATGACTAATTTGCGGGAAGTGGAAACAGATTCCGGGGATCAGATAGTGGCTGATGTAGAAAGATTTTCGAATTCGATACCGTGTTCTTTACATGATGATACTACTACGGCTGGTACTGCCACTCGTCATTTTCTAACATAATTCGTTTTCTTAACATTCACAATTAACGTGTCATGTGGATATATTGTACATTCAGAGTAGTGATTGCTTACAGATGATCTTGAGAACGGATTGGAGAAACTAGCTATGAAATGCCCGAGACCACAACCTTCGAATCAACCGGAACCAAGTGCTGACGGTGAGTGTTTTCAAAAAGTATCTCAAAAATGGAGGTTGATCGACTTTTCATTCTCCAGCTAAAGGTTAATTAAAGCTCTTGGTTATACCTATAACGCTAAAAAATGAGATTCAGTCCACAGAAATACAATGGATCTCACGAAAATCAACAAGATTGCTCGAGGACCGGAATTTCTACCAACTAAGAAGATCAGTGACTTGAGAGTACTCAAAGACTATCAGATCATAGATTTGCAGAGAGTGGAAATAAAATGCGAGTATGGGATAGTGGCTAATCTAGAAGATGCCTTTGAAGTATTTTTACCGACTCAAGTCGCAAAAGCCCTAAACAACGATCCTGACTATTTCCAAGAAATGGTACAGGCTGTCGGAAATAATCGACTACAGATGCGCTATGTTGGAGACAACCGAATTGAGTTCAACTGTGTGTAAATCTTGCATTACATTTTATTATGATCAACACATTATTCTCAGTCAAATTGAGTTATGAGTAATAATTGGAAGATCCATAAATTTCATTTGAATTATCTTCTCGAATTCAGAAAACTATTCTGTGTGTATGAATACACGTATGCTTGTGCTAGCGTGGAAAGAACAAGTATTCGAATTGGATACTGTGATATTACTACGGCTGGTACCGTCACTTGTCATTTCTCTAACATAATTCGTTCTTTTTAACATTCACAATCGTTGTGTCATGTCGATATAATGTACATTCAGGGTTGTGATTACTTACAGATAATCTTAAAAACGGGTTGAAGAAACCTAATGCTATAAAACGCCTGAGATCACAACGCCCGAATGAACCGGAACCAAGTGTTGATGGTGAGTGTTTCAAGAAAGCATCTCATCACGGAAAGATTTAAAGCCGACTGATTGCGGTTCTGCACACGACTTATTAATGTACGCACACGGATGGTTCGTGTTCTAAACAGCACTCAGTGTGGTGCTGCCCAGAATTCGCCATTTTCCGCGAGCACCTGATTGATGAGTCGTGTGCAGAACCGTAACCAGTCGGGTTTAAATCTTTCGGTGCAGGAATGGAGGTGTAATGATTTTTCATTCTTCGACCAAAAAATAACTGTCAAATGACGTTTGCCAGATCTTACCACTGGATTTCACCCCGTGCCGAACATCGCACCTGAGGAGGAAGCAGGAGCATCGCCGCTTGCAAAGGAAAAGGAAACACGCATCACTCTTATGCGTTCTCAATTACTTCGTTATCCCTTATTTTTATATTGTTGTACTTCATTTTGCTGTTTAGTTATTTCTATTCTAGTCTTGTATTGGTTCAATATTTGTGCTCATTTTGTTCAGGTCTAGTATGTAACGTATCAGATTTTATATCTGCCACTATGACCGCGCCTTCACTCGCAAACGTGAGCGACCTGATGCCGCTGCCGTACCGCGATTTCTTCATCCAACCGCAAGTCCAACCTGTGTCTTAAGAATTTTGTTCGCCCTAAGTATTTTTTCTGATTGTGAGAGACAGGAAAAGCATCGCCACTCTCTAAATTTGAATCAGTGAATAGTCACTGGTTTCCAGTTATAAGTCGGATCAGTGACCGACTTATAACTGGAAACCAGTGAATATTCACTGATTGTCAGTAGTTTTCACTGATTCAAATTTAGAGAGCAGGATATTGTGGAATCCGTCGATCGTCGCTAAATCATCTGCGCGATGTCGTGGAAGCCTCGGCATTAGTACCCGCACCTACGTCATCAGCCTCTCAGCACGCAGCCTCGCCATCTGCCGGTTGGGAGAGAGCCGCACCTCCCAGCCTGCTGTAGCCGCCAGCCTCTTTTTTTCGGCCCGAAATTTGAAAATGTTCAACGGTCTAGGTGCGGTGAACATGCCATGTGCGGAAAGGATTCCCCCACCATTTTTCGACCACCGATCAGGAATTTCTGCAGTCATTCCGTTCCCAATGGCCAGAAGCGAACGTCGAATCTTCTACCAGTATCTTTCCGCTATCTTACGTTATCTCTACTTTGGGGTTTATCTATCTTTTTTTTGGGGGGGGGGGGGGGGGGGGGGGGGTTTCTTTAGTTTTCTTATGTGCGGTTATTCCTAGTTTTCAATTTTGCTTCAGTGTTTCTTTTCTTTCGTTTTTTCATATTGTGTTTCTTTCGGCGCCGCCTAGGCTGCGACCCGTTTGGAGGTACAGTGCTCCCTCACTAATTTTAACCTCTCTAACATTTTACCTCTCCGCCGTCGGAGGGGAGTAGGTCCCCCACTATAGCCTGGCTGTTCGGGTCGGCGCATAACGATGCGCCGTAACTATACGTCTGTGTACGCATCATGCACTCCGCCCATGGACATAGTGGGGGGCCCTCGCTAATATTTTTATACCCCGGATCCGTGAAAATTAGTGAGGGAGCACTGTATAGGCTTTTGTGGTCAAGACCCCGACCGTCTTTAGGGCTACCTTGCTTGTTGCCGGCTAACGGCTGGATTTGAATTCGGCCATCGACGAGTAGTCATGGTCTATAGTTTTCGAGGCTAATTTAGACTAATTAGACCTAATATATATCATCTGGACTTGCGCTGCTCTGCAGAAGAATAATAATTTCTGTGCCGTGCCGTGTCGCCTACGTTTTATATTTCCTTTCAGCCTGCGTGCCTATTACTTCAGCCAGATATGAGTTAGCGCTGTCCGTCTGCATTTCTTGTTTTTTGTTGTTGTTAACGCCTACCTCGTTTAGTCCAAGCGGATTAGACAAAAAATAACGCTGAAATCGAAAAAATTGAAACTATATAGCAATTTTTCTTCGCGAATCGTCAGGGAGGGTCACTATAAGAGTCTAAATCTCGATTTTCGGGAATCCACCCCGTTTGCGTTGGCCGCCATCTTAAAATTAAGGGTGAATTTTCGTTTATCAAACAACACGTTCATTTTCAATTTTACACTGAAAATGACTGTCATCAAAGTTGTTGAAAATTACATTTTCCACAACTTTAGTCCTTATCGTTTTTTCCCTAGAATCGATACTTTTCGATTTGAACTCGAAAGAAGGGGTGAAATTTAATTATTGCATTATCCCGTTTATTATTGATTTTTATGTATAAATAGAAATGGACAAACTTATTAGGAATCGAATGTGCTACAACTTTTATCCTTATCGTTTTTTCCGTAAGATCGATATTTGTTGTTCTAGACCGGGGGGGGGGGGGGGGGGGGGGGGGGGGGGGGTAGTTATTGCACTATCTCGTTTTTCCGCCCTGTTGTTTTTTCCGTCAGACTGATTTTTTTGACGCACGCTTCTGGTATAGTGAAAGAGGGATGTAAACAAATAGGTTTTCGAACCATTTTACAACTGTATGACTTTTACAATGAAAAAACTGAAGATAAATTTTGTTTCAAAGTACATTACTCTTTCGCAAAATCCGAGTCATGCATTTTTTTTTTTTTCGTTTTGCTGATGGTCCAGTCAAATTTTCGTCGTCTGCAGATTCTTCTCCACATGCATCTTCGTCTTTAAGCTCAGGTGGGTCGGTGCTGAAGGTTTGTTCCGACAGTAATATGTTAGGGATTTCAGGTGATATAAAACAAATAGAACGACTGATGAAAGTAACATAATAGTATATTATGCTGCAAGGACCGAACGACAGTGATTTTTGACCAGGGTGAAGTTGGCTGAACGAGACGAAGGCGAGGGCGAAGCCCGAGCCACAGTCGAGTGCAGCCAACTTCACCCGCATCAAAAATTACTGTCAATCTGTCCATGCTGCATACCATACTTTTCATAACAAGCGCACGGAAAGTGGGGCTTGTCCTCATTTAGTAGCGGAAAATCAGTCTTTGAGTCAGGTTTCAGGTAACCCACTAATATATATTGTAACTGGATAGCCGATCGACCAAAATCGATGTCACCGCATGGTGGCGACGTTCGGAACTGAAAGACAAATATTTTCATTTTCGACCCTAGGACCTGAAAAACTAACGAATTGGATCCTGACTCAAAAAGACTTATTTTCCGCTCTCAAATGAGGACAAAAAAAAACCCACTTTCGTGCGCGTGTTATGAAAAAATCAATAATGAACGAGATAATGCAATAATTAAATTTCACCCCTTCTTTCGGGGTTCAAATCGAAAAGTATCGATTCTAGGGAAAAAATGATAAGGACTAAAGTTGTGGAAAATGTAATTTCCAACAACTTTGATTCTTGTCATTTTCAGTGTAAAATTGAAAATGAACGAGTTATTTGATAAACAAAAATTCACCCTTAATTTTAAGATGGCGGCCAACGCAAACGGGGTGGTTCCCGAAAATCGAGATTTAGACTTTCAATGACCCTCCCCGACGATTCGCGAAGAAAAATTGCTACTTTTAATTTTTTTCTTTTTGAAATGCTAACCTGCTTGGGCTAATTCTTGTTTTCTGTTTACCTGTACCTTGATCGTATTTAGCCTAGCAGTGGCTAAATAAAAAAAAAAAAAACTATTCATTCATTTACTTTTTACTTTTTTTTGTATCGCATTTCACTGAAAAATTATATTTCTCATTTCCGTTTACGTCTACTGAGTTATGTATTATTTCTACGCCTTCACCCAACGTTCCCCTCTCCGTCTCACCGGCCGGTTATTTTTTCGAATTTTGAATTCAGTTTCTGCCTAGTGCGTTTTTGTGATTCTATTATGGCAGATCCGTGTACCTGGCGCCCAACACTATCAGTTTTTATTTCTTTTCTCTGTCTCGTATGGCCGGTATAGTAACTATTCAAGCGAGGAATACATTATATAGGGAAAGATAATTCCAAGAATCTCCGTTCCCCCGCCAATACTTGGTGTGCAGTCGCCGCATTTAGCGTCGGACGCTCACAATAAGGCCGCGCGCAGAAAATTTCTTGCAAACTGTTCATTTCTATCACCGCCCTTATAGACCGGGGGATAGTGACAGATTTTGGGATACGATTTTACTCAGTATGCCTTTCAGATGACAATATTATCCGTATATCCTCATGATAAAAATGCATGAATTAAAGAGTCGTCTTGGGTTCTTCATATTAAAAAATTATTCGTCATTCATGCGAAAATTATGTGTTTAGGTACGATTTTAATCAGGCTGCCATGTGTTTTGTGATGAAATTCATAATAAAAATTCCTCCGAAAACCATTGGCATACCGTTAGGGTGGGCCCGAAGGGCTGGTATGGTCACGTGAACTTGTATTTCAATAAGAAAATTTTCTGCATTTTTAAACAGGCTGCCACTGATAAGTATACAAGTTCTTGTTATAAAACTGCTTGAGGAAAGATGGCATACCGATTGCGTATGCCGAAGTACTGTTTACATTGAGAAAATTTTGTCCTGACCAGGAGCACGGATTGTTATTCCGTAACTGTAGAAAATTTTTGCAATGTAAACAGTAGTTGGACATACGCAATCGGTATGCCATCTTTCCTCAAGCAGTTTTATAACAAGAACTTGTATACTTATCAGTGGCAGCCTGTTTGAAAACACAGAAAATTTTCTTATTGAAATACAAGTTCACGTGACCATACCAGCCCTTCGACCCCACCCCAACGGTATGCCAATGGTTTTCGGAGGAATTTTTATTTTGAATTTCAGCACAAAACACATGGCAGCCTGATTAAAATCGTACCAAAACACATAATTTTCGCATGAATGACGAATCATTTTTTAATATGAAGAACCCAGGACGACTCTTTAATTCATGCATTATTATCATGAGGATATACGGATAATATTATCATCTGAAAGGCATACTGAGTAAAATCGTATCCCAAAATCTGTCACTATCCCCCGGTCTATTATTGCGAGCATAATACCGGCAGGTAGAGTAGTGGGGGAAGCTGCTGAATGCTCTTCAGGGGAAGTGGCCCTGTTGCGAGAGCCGACTGTAATTGCTTGGACAACTTGGAACTCACCAGACCAAAGTCACATCGCAGTATAATAATTGAGTAGAATAAAGAGTTCTTCGAATAATATAATTGCTAAGCATATAGCTGTAGCTCTGCGCCACGAAATATAACCAGTTCCCGAGTCGAAATTTAGCGCCTCCTTTAACGCTCCTCAGGTTTATACGGGTTCATATGACGCTACTTTGAAGGAAAATGACCCTAGAACTCCTACATTGAACCTCTAACTGCTAAAAATTCAAAAGTAAATCCTACTTTGAATCTCTAACTGCTAAGAAAATCAAAATCAAACCCCACTTTGAACCTCCAACTGCTAAAAACTCAAGAGTAAACCCTATTTTGACGCTATTAAACCTACAGCTCTTCCATTGACCACCGAACTGCTCTGTAGACCTTTTATTATTTCAGTATTCTCTGAATTAAAAAATATTGTATATGTAATTTTTATATTAAAAAAATAAGAAATCGGTATTTTATTTTTTATTTTCATTTTTATTTGGTATTTACTTTGATGCCTTTGGGAATACAAAAATGTCTATAGCAAGGAGGATTATACTACAGATAAATTACAAGACTTATTATATATCAGATGAGTTTTAAATTATACATTTTTGTCACTCGCTAAGAACAAAACCTTAATTTCTGAATTAATTGTGTTTTCATATTTGAAACAAATAGATAATCGACAGGTTGATATGGTGAGAAGAACAAAGAATTGTGACAATTTATTTGGAAAAATGTTATTCGAGTTCTTTTTGATTAACGGGTAATGAAATGTACGCTGCATGGTTGCTGAATTTGATGTAAACACAAGGTGTTACAATAGCGTTGATAGAGATAAGCTTGATAATATTGCACTGGTGACATTTATGTAAAAACGATTCGCTATTATGAGTAAATTGATTGCCTCGAGTAACAAACACACTGTCGCTAACAATTTCACGAAGTACTGCATAATGCTGGCTACCGCAGTTACATATCGCTTGCACACAAGCACAACGTGAAACCTTAATAAAATAATCAATGTTCCCAAATTTTGCTTGACCATTATGCATCAAGAGACTCGGTAGAGTCTCGCGCCAAGTACATTGAAAAAAATTTTTTTTCAAGCGCGAGACTCAACGAGTCTATATACCCGAGAGGCAACTACCCTAACCTATACCGCGAATTAGTATCTTCGTTTTCTTTAATTTCACAACATATACGAATTAAAACTAATTTAATCCAGGATGTGGGCATGAAAAGCTTTCATTTGAGCCCTAGATCGATTAAATCGGTGTCCGGAGTGCTGAGATATAATTAACTTCAGATTCTGATACCCCGTTTCCTCGTATAATAAAATTCATCTTGGTCTTCAGACCAAGATTCGTTCACACTAAAACCATTCCCATAAAATCACATTTCGTCGCTAAACGCAGGACGTATGTTGTATGCTTATACACAGAACATACGTCCTTACGCATCTGGGAATATAACATAGAAGGGAAAATCCACACAAAAATTCAGACTAAGATTCATCGCATTCAAACCATTCCCATAAAATCACATAGTAGAAGGGAAAATCCACACAAAAGTTGTATCGAGTGGTGTAAGTACGAGAGTCATGACGTAGTCAGCGCTGGTGTCGCAGACAGAAACCGTCTGCAACACTAGCAGACGCGTGTTGTCATTCACACTAAAACCATTCCCATAAAATCACATAGAAGGGAAAATCTACACAAAAGTTGTATAGAGTGGCGTTAGTACGACCGTCACAACGTAGTCAGCGCCAGTATCGCAGACAGAAACTGTCTGCTGGACTAGCAGACGCGTGTTGTCATTTCATGTTTTTAAATCCAAATAAAAGAAATAAAAGAGAGTACGAGCAATGCTTAATAAAAACTAGTGAATACCCACTAAAAGCCCCTTGAGTGCAAAAACCTTACGCCAACTACATTAATGTGATAGTCACCAATAAAAATGTTTCGATAGGTTGATCTTAGATCCTACGATCTCGAGCTTTTGAGGTTATGCGAATCGACTGACGTGAAAATTCATGCTGATAAATAAAATAACAATCGTGAACGGATAATTTTACGATTAGGTTTACCTTACATGACACAAGACTATCAGATGACTATTAACTGACTATTACCTCTACATTTTGTTCACTTATACATTGTAGATTTGGCCTATTTTCATTTATGAATGCAATTATCGAAGGAAACGTTTTTTTTTTTAGGAATTCCAATTATTTAGCACGTTACCGCCTGAGGAAGTCTGACAATAGAAAATCAAGAGAAAATGTTGAAGTTGAAAAATATCAGGATAGCATGATTTGATATAAGGACGGCATGGAGCCAGACCAAGAAAGCCGAGTTCAAGCGTTGCATTGCTACGAATTTCACTTTAAGCTCTATGTTAGGCTCATCTTTAAAGGCTCGACTGCTCAGACCCAAATTGTGCGTCAACGTTATGCGTTGGATTCCGCCGAGTTCTATAGTCTATCTCGGTATCCTCTAGCCCAAACGAGACTGTAAGTCGACGTTGTGCGTTGGACTCCGATAAGCTTTATTCTACACTCCACGACAACGTAGTGCTTTGACCTTCGGTGAAGATAATTTTTTAATCCATTTTTTACAAACAGCTTAGACCCTCCGTTCGGAACGATCTCAATCAAATTCAGATTAGTGCTATCATGACAAATGGTTGGAATGAAAATACTTATTCAATATTAAAGAAATGATCAATAGACTTCCTCTTTCTCAGATGATAGAGATTTGTATTTAATCATGAAAATTATAAAAACCATTTATTTCTCATTTATATTTATTTATTCATTGCACAACCTTTTTTATGGATTGTTTAATTTTGTAGCGGATCGCTGTATGAGAAGAGAGGATGATGAGAGAAAACGCTGGAGTTGCAAAATAACGAGACAGTGTGATTTGATACAAGAAACGGATAGAGTCAGACGAATAGAGCAGAATGCAAGTGTTTGACTTCAAAATCTTCCATTTTATGCTCTACGCTAGTCTTGCATCAATAAGCTCAATCGGCTCAATTCTATATATTTCGATACTTTCTGTTCAGACCTGAATTCAAAGTTGACGTTATGAGTACGGGACGAGTACATGTTCTTTCTGCAGAGGACCTAGCTGCATTAAAAAAAAAAAAAACTACCTAAGAATTGCAATACATATATCTCATATTTATATATATTCAATCATGAGCAGCAACTATAACCCTGCGTGCAAGTGACTCCGCCATTGCCGGTCCCAGGCCTAGATAAGACAGGAGGAGGGCTGCGCGCAGGGTTACACGTTCAGGCATATAGAATTATACCGGATTTTAACGAAACAATTCGTGGGACCTAATAAAAGAACACATGTTACGTCTGTTCACAAAAATTCAAGGCTCACAGAAAAGTATGAGCATACGTGTATATTATAACACTATTTTCATTCATTTAAAATTATACTACTACATTTAATATTACTGCTTTTTGAGGAATTCGGATGATACAAAAGGCATCATCGTATACATGCATTGAGATGTTCATAGGAACAATTGACAGAATGCTGACAACTGAGCAAGCCTCGCGAGCGAGGATACAGGAAATCCCAATCGAGCGAGCGTAGCGAGCGAGCACAATTATTAGATAGTCGAGCAAAATTGTACAAAAAGTGGTGATATCAACCCCAAAAAGCACCCCTGGTGCAAAAACCTTTCGCCAAGTACATTAATGTGGTCACTACCCCCCAAAAAATCCACCAACCAAAATTCCTCTTTAACAAAATTGGTACCATCAAAATGTCTACTTACAAAAGGATTGAAATCAGATACAATTGCCAAGTACATATCTTCTGTATAACAAAAGTTTACAACAGAAGAACAGAAAACTGAATAGTCTTGTATCGTTCACTCGCTACGCTCGCTCACTCGATCGGCTCTTGATAATTACAGCAAAAAAAATCAGTAGAAAAAAAAAATTTAGGAAGTGGTACTTGGCGGGCCATTATATCAATATGTATCGAACAAATGATACATAGACCGAAGTGAAAACTCTTTTACTTACTCATAAATGGCCCGCAAGTACCACTTCCTAAATTTTTTTTTTCTACTGATTTTTTTTCCTGTAATTATCAAGAGCCGATCGAGTGAGCGAGCGTAGAGAGTGAACGATACAAGACTATTCAGTTTTCTGTTCTTCTGTTGTAAACTTTTGTTATACAGAAGATATGTACTTGGCAATTGTATCTGATTTCAATCCTTTTGTGAGTAGACATTTTGATGGTACCAATTTTGTTAAAGAGGAATTTTGGTTGGTGGATTTTTTGGGGGGTAGTGACCACATTAATGTACTTGGCGAAAGGTTTTTGCACCAGGGGTGCTTTTTGGGGTTGATATACTGTACAACTGAAGATTGAGTTTGCAAATCTTCTTTGTACATTTCAGAAACATACAATTTATGATTTTTCAGGAGTCTGAAATACTTCCGTATCAAGATATTATCAACTAATAGGGCATTTCGTCGCATTGCATCAATAACAATATCTGGTATTTCGTCCAAATCTTTATATACACCCACACTATAACAATGTTCGTATAATTGTTCTATTATCTTGACTTGTTTTTTCTTTTGCAAACAAAAATTACGAACATCACCATCTGGTAAAACTTCTACAAATTTCATCATTTTTATAAATTGGTACTGTGAATGTGCTATTTGTGTATCAATGTGACAAGTGCCATGTATCAATTTCAATAACTGACCATTCAAATCTTCGTATTCGTAACACGTGTAAGCCCACAGAGGTCCCATATTTTGCACGCAGTCGGGTAAATGCAGTAACTGATGAATATTTATGGAACAAAATTGAAGTCCGTACATAATTTCAAATTCTCGGACAAATCTGTGTAATAAATCCCGAGCTATTTTTATCATATCTTCTGTGATCAAATCAGAACTCAGAATAGATAATGCTGTTACCAACCGTAAAAAATGTTCAAAATAATCTAATCGCATCACGCCTTCAAAGACAGGAACAGAATAAAAAAAACAAAAAATTCTCAACTCCGATGCTTTCCAATGAATCAAATCGATTACTGATCGTGGCATACGATGAATAAACTTCGGTGGTTTTATAGCTGTTAATTTATTATTTATCTCATCAATGACTGCATACAAGGAAAAGGCGTAATTCCTGTACTTACAGTCGAACAACAACGTCAAAATTTTTTTAATGACACCAGCTTCACCGCCGTGCATACGATCAATTCCCATACCGTTAATGAAATCTGGCATGATTATTGAGAAGGCAGAATGACCTTTTACCCCCATGACAGGTCGATCTGGGGTTGCGCCGTTGGCATATTCAATGCATTGCTCTGACGTTCTCAATGACAGTTCCTCCTCATACCGGTAAGCGTGAACATGACCCCTTGGAAGTATCGGGACACTTTCACCTCTGCTCAGGCATGCCGGACAACCGTGATTTCCATTGAATTGAGTGAAATTTAAACATTCACTTTTAGCAGGAAGATCACAGGTTCCCATTAGAACAACTCCTCTGACGATAATATTATCTTCATTAGGAAGATTAATTTCTATTCCGTGAGCAACTTGCTCTAATTCTTGTCTAAACTTATAAATGAGTGTCTTCATATGAGGTTTTTTATCGCCAAACCAATGACCCAGAAGTAAGGTGTTCTTCCTTTTTTTCCTAACTTCGAATGGTAACTCGTTAATAGTTAAATATACAGGCCATACGCTAGTCTTAGACGATTTAAAAACAGGAATTCCATCTGTGTACCAACTAAAAGAAATGTTGTGTGGGTTAGTGAGAAAACCATTATTGGTCCACCTCTGGTACAATTTCCCATCATAAATGTCTGCGATGTGCCCTGGCAGAGGCATTGGTCTTTGGAATCGCCATTGCAGACTGTTATAAAATCCATTCCTCAGATACATTTCTTTTAGTTGACTCACGAGAGGTAATTGAACGAAATAAGCGTTTTTTTTTTAGGACATGACGGACACTCATCATTTATCGATGGCAATTCTCGAGTGCAGAACTTGCAATAATAATGTTTGATAACATTATTTTGGCCCAGACAGAAATATTTCCGGAATTTATATAAGCTGTTCTTTTTTAATCCGTTTTGCAAGCAGTGTAATTGTAAAGCCATGATTATGTCTTCGATGCATGACATTGTCAAATTATGATTTAATAGTAAAGTTAAAATTATCAACATGCTTCCCGCAACGGTGATGCCAGCGCCATGGTATAAAGGACGATCATCGTTAATATTTTCTTGATCTCTTTCTCTATTATCACGCAGCTCTTCATGTTCTTCCTCATTGTTTGAATCTTCGTCTTCTTGGTGTTGATCTTCAATGTTCTCGTCGTTCTCCTCTTCAATGTTCTCGTCGTTCTCCTCTTCAATGTTCTCGTCGTTATCCTCTTCATTCTCCTCGTCGTTCTCCTGTTCATTCTCTTCGTCGTCCTCTTCGCTATATAGTGCCTCTTGGTCTTCGATACTGGAATCATCTTGGGCTTCCACATTCCTGACATCATAATCGTAAAATGTCTGAGAATTACATTATTTAGCAAGTAGTTGAGTTTGTAGGGTAGTTGTTAAAGAGGTTAAAGGAGAAAATGAAAAATTACGAAAATTTTCTGCATGCAAGTTTTGTATTAGGACGTGCGAATTTTCTTATTTTTACATTAAAAAATACGAATGTAATATACTTACATCGAATGATCAGGTAATACTGGTCTGACATGATCCTCCAGAATGTTTAGCGGAATCGAGCGTTCTGCATCTTCGTTCAAAATGTTACGAATATCATTTAATCTAGCACGTTTTTGCTTTTTGCTAACCTCTTGTAAAGATTTATACGACATACTGTGTTCGCGCTCGAATCTCGCGGGCCTTTCGGTCCCTGCGATGTTGAGGGTTTTCGGCCGCGTGGTGGCGGTAGCTGATCGGAAGCTGGGCCTGTCGGGTGCGCGCGCCGCGCTCTCAGCGTACGTTGCTAAGTGTGGGGGTATAGCTTGAGTTAGTTAGGATCGAGCGCTCGAATAGGTAGGACGTGTGACGAAGTCTGTTAGTCTGCCCGTGCTTTGATATTAACATTAGTTTTCCGCGTTCGTTTGTGTGCGTAATTCGTTCTTTCTGTTCCGCGTAGTCTTAATAGATCGTGTATAGATTACAGTTCTGCGTAGTTTTAATTGAGTGCGATAGATTTGGTGTATGGGAACGCGGTCCATCCTCCGGTGATCCGAGGTGCCTGTTCCCGGGGCGAGTGTCAACGCGGCGACATATCTGTCGCCCAAGCACTTCAGCGTTGGTTCCCCGAGACGTCGGGACCGCTGTTTGCAAGGCCGTGGGCCATCTTGGACACTCCCCGTTACCCCGCTTCCACGTGAGCGTCGGAAGTTGCGGCGTTTTATTGTATTTGTACTACTTGGTAAGCTAGTTTATATTATTGAATGATCATTCAACTTTAGTTTATAAGGAACGCATCAGTTAATTTCTTTCTTGCCTTTTCTTAGTGTGTTTTGTGTTGGCATTAGCAACTTTATTCTTTTGTATCGTGATCTGCTTGCTTCAATAAACCTTTGACTTGTTTCGGCTTTTCCCTCTAAACCGTGAGGGTTTTTACGCCGAAGCAAGCATCTTTGTTTCTCTCGCGAAATTGTTGTTTGTATTTATTTACCCTCTCACTCACTCTTCCCATCCCGATTAGTTTTAGAGAAGAACTCTTGGTAAGATAATAAACATACTGTGATATATTTCACCGGCACTATAATCTTCAAACGTTGTAACACGTGGATTTTACAACTACCGCGGTTGTATGGGTACTTTTTTAATTCGGGATTTTCGAGCTGCAAAACATTATCGCTCTCGTTGCTACGCAGCAAAACAATCGGGAAAATGATATGATTTGAAATGTCATAACCACAAACTATTAGTAGGCTCAGAGATAAGTGTCATATAATTAATTACTGAGTAATAATGGTACGAGGGAAGAAAAAATTTGCCCTCGTTTGGTGGGTTGTGAGTGGTCAAACCGACGTGATACCTTTGACGTCAATTCCGAAGAAATATCGACAAGTCGATGCTCTCGTCACGTTGACATGGAAAGACTTCCAGAAAAAGACCCAGTCAAAAGAAGAAGCAAAAGTAGTTGTTATAAGTGGTAAGAATAACTCAATTGATAGAATAAAGATTCATGACCCGGAGTTGTGATCGACACCTTGTGAGTTTCATTACATTTATCTTTCGATTATAGATGATGAAAATGAGCTCCACCGGCAGATTGTCACGACGCATGGGACAATTCATAATTTAGCGGACAAAATTTTCTCTGAAGACGTAATCGAAAATCAAAAGCACATGACGCTGAACAAAAGGTTGGTCAAAAATATACAACGATCAAGCAAAAAGAAGGTTGAAGACAGAATAGGAAAGGACACTCCTATTTTTTTCCCTGAGAATGTTGACCTGCATGAGTCGGTGCCAAAAACCTGTACCGTTGTGTCGTCTAGTACTGTTGTGTCGTCAGTGGTACATCATCACACGCCACCACTATCTTCTCCTTCATATACCAGGCACTCGTCCGACTCCTCTCAAATTAGTACCGCAACCATTCCGGTAACGTCAAATTGTGCACCACCATGCAATCCTTCTCCTTGGCCATGCTCATCACAGGATAACTGAAGTATTGTGCCACAAACAATGGATGGTCCTGCACCAAGGCCGATCGATTCATCATACAATATATATCCAAACCAAATTGTTGAGTGGCCCCAAAAAGAAATTACTCCAGCCAGCACGAACTTTTCATCATACTTTAGTCAAACTCTCGATAGGCCCCAGGAAGAAAAAGCCATACCACCGGTAATACCGCACTCGACGCCAACCTGGTATCCTCCTCCGCCGCCACAAATGCAACCCAGTGCTTCACAATCATCTTCTTATACTCCTGCATCAAGCGCAATATTTTCATCATACCCTGGTCAAACTCTCGATAGGCCCCAACAAGAAATAGTCATACCACCGGTAATACCGCACTCGACGCCAACCTGGTATCCTCCTCCGCCGCCAAAAATGCAACCCAGTGCTTCACAATCATCTGCTTATACTCCTGCACCAAGCGAAATATTTTCATCACACGCTAGTCAAACTCTCGATAGGCCCCAGCAAAAAATAGTCATACCACCGGTAATACCGCACTCGACGCCAACCTGGTATCCTCCTCCCCCGCCAAAAATGCAACCTAGTGCTACACAATCATCTTCTTATACTCCTGCACTAAGCGTAATCTTTTCACAAGAAAACAGCACACCATTGGTAACACCGAACTTGACGCCAGCCTCATCGCATCCTCTTCCGGTGCCAGGTTTTACACGATATAACCCAGGTATTCTACCATATTTTTCACAACATATTATTTCAAAATCCTACTGTTCTTTACACATCGATGAGACACCCAATTAATTTCAAGATGGAAATATTTTTTTATCAAGAACTTAATGTGTTATACTAGCATATAATCTTTTACTTATGATTTCTATTTATTGCCGAAATATAGATAAGCAAGGTGATGAATCACAAGCTTATGATGTAGAAAACAGCCGCGATGAAAGCAATATGCATGGGTTATCGGATTCCAGCAGTGAAGAAGTTTTGCAGAGTTCAGACGGTGAAAGCTACGACGGTGGTTCTGGACTTTGTTCCAGAATTGTACTTGGAGAAGGTAATAGTGATTGAATATCCAACTGCATATCACGGAATTATATACAATATTTATCGTCAAGGTTTAGGGAGGGATTAACTTCTTTCTTGAAATCAAATGAATCAAAAGTTATCTGTTCTCTGCTATAACTATTATGCATATCTTTGCTCCTCTAGTTTTAGGGGGACTGGAATCTAAAGAATCCCAAGAAATAGGGTAATTCCGGGAGAGTTGAACCACTGGGAGAGATGGCCGACGGTCTATATTTCATTAAATAACCAACAGATGTTAGCAATAAAATTCCTAGTTGTTATTCAGAACCCAAATTCCTCACTTCAATCGAGAAATAATGTGAAAAGAAGTTGTGTTTCAAGATATCACCCTTTTACTGGCGAGCCCTATGAATATTGATGCTGTTATAATTTCTCGCTTTGTTTACGTCACTGTTCCGATTATCAATTAATAACAAAAGTAAATTCTGGACACGGGAATATAAAAACCGATAGTTTGAGTTGATGTTCATTCAATTTTGGCTCAAATAATTACTATCTACATGGCAGCAGATAGGAAAAGGCCATCTTACCCCCAATCGGGAGAGATGCCCACCAATAATAATGACTGTGCAGAACTATTGAAAATCATCCATTTTCCAGAAATGCCAAGAAAATAGGGTAAAGGGGGGAAAAACGGGCACGGAGGCGAAAGGGGCACGGAAGAAAAACGGGCACCAAATCTAAAAACAATAATTTTGTCGGAAATGATTTTTTATGATACGGCGACGTATTTTGGATCAACTTTGACACAAAAAAGCCAGAAAAGAAAATGAGAAATAAAAATTGATTCATAATCATGCAATTCTACATTAAAAAAGACGCAGAAACCATCTTTTCCGGGTAGGGCATATCACCCCAATACTCGGGGGCATCTCACCCGTACCCTACGGGTGAGTTGGCCGCATGCGACATGTTCATATTTTATCATCTTGTTGGTAAATATCGTACTTTAAAATTATTATAAACGTACTGCATAATAGCTTAAGATTCATGTAAAGATTCTATGTTATGAAACTTTTCATTTTGTAAACTAAAAATTTTTTATACCCTTTTTTCGCTTAAGTGGTTCAACTCTCCCGGAATTACCCTACCCCTTTCGGCTAGCATGTCATACATGTTTGATTTCATTTTTCACAGTGACCGATAGGGATATACAGTTCCAAACAGAGCTTTTACAAGCTATGAAAAAATCTCGAGCAAGTCAGATAAAAATGGATATCAACTCGGAGAAAACATTTTCGGTAGGGTATCTGTTTTATTTTATCAAACGCACAAGAGTATGATGACTCTTATTTTAATATATTTATTCAATTTTTTTTTTCCAGGTACCATCTCATTACTTCGAGAAGAGAGATGACAAGGTGAAAATACATGGATTACGAAATATAGCACCATGTGTTAACCATGTTTTAAATCTAACACATTTGATGTTTTACATATCAATTGTTATAGGTGGAACTATCACCGAATTGTGGCTTCTATTTGCCCCGATCAAAGGTTACATACCTGGAAATGAAATCAGGAATTGATGATGAGAGGATTCGGAGTCAGGGAGTAACGAACAGGGCACTTGATGTTATATTCATTTCAGTTTATTCGATAGCTGTACTACAGATACAATTGTCAGGTGTTTACTCTTGCCTGGTTCGTTCCCGAATCCGTGGCTTTAACTTAACTCTAAGGGGATTAGCCCCACCACATGGCTATCACTTATATTCTATACTAATATAGCCCTAACAGCTCGGCTATTCTGACTTGAAGACGCCTCGGCTTCGTGTCCTTTCAATGATTTTTCTTTGTCTTTATTCGTCATTTTGCGCGCTGTCGCGATTTGATACATCATTAAGATCCGATTCTGGGTCGCTAACGGCCTCATCGCTATCGTCATCATGTGCGAACGAGATCCACGGTTTTAACCGTTCAGGCGGTAAGATCGATTCGAAAAAGCGATCCTTGACAGGGTGTCCAGGGATGTCACTTACTACGTAGCGATCTCGATCTAGTTGTTTTTTGATTCGGTACGGTCCGATAAATCTTTTGCTCAGTTTCGGACATCCCGGAACATCCGTTGTCGTAGGCTGAATCATCACGTACTGCCCTACTTTATATTCGCGATTTGGTTTTCTATTTGTGTCGTGGCGCTCTTTCATATGGTGTCTTGCTTGGTCTAAATTTTCCGCGACTTTTCCTCGGATTTCGTCTCGGTTTTGGTTATAATCGTCATACAATAACTCTTCGTTTAACGCGTCGGGCACGACTTCTAAGTCGCCTCTTCGGGGAGAGTATCCGAGTAATATTTCGGCGGGACTGTAACGAGTCGTTTTCTGATTCGTGCTATTCAAGGCTAGCTGTACATGTTTAAGAGCTTCAGGCCACTCATTCGGTACAGATGTGATTTTACAAATCGCAGGAATCAATGTGCGGTTGTAAACTTCAATTTGCCCGTTAGCGCGGGGAGTCCTTACTGCTATTTGAACATGTTTTACTGCCATTGAATCGCAAAAATTATTAAATTCTTCGCTAGTGAACGCAGTTCCGCGATCTGATATGATTCTCTTTGGTGTCCCGAACAGACTAAAGAGCTCGCCCAATATCCGGATTACCTCACTCGACGATGTTGTTTTTGTTGGTTGGAGCACGATAAACTTGGAAAATGCGTCCACTATCTCAAAAATATGACGGTAGCCCTTCGGCGATCTCATTAGGGGTCCTACGTGGTCTATGTGTAGCGTATCCCAAGGTACTGAACCCTTGTCGATTGGGTGTAGTAGGCCCTCGCGTGCATTCGCTTTCTTATTGTATTCGATGCATTTTAGGCAGTTCGAGATGCACTTTTTAACAAACTTGCGCATATTCTGAAAATAGTAGCTACTTCGCAATTCGTTAAGAACTTTCTCAACTCCTAAATGCGCTAATTTGTTATGTGTATTCAAAACTAGCTCGGAACGCATGCCCCGAGGTACTACTAGTAATTTCTTATCGCCCATGACACGAAATAGCTTATCATTCGTTACGGTATAATCGCTTGGGTCTCCATCCCCCTCTTGAACGCGCGTTTTTAGACTACGTAACTCTGAATCGGTATCCTGCGCTAATACTATCAGGTCTTCTACGGTTTTTTCGTTAATTACATTGACGTCGAAGCAGCGGCTCAGTGAATCGACTTGTGGCATCTGGTCACCTTTCCTATGCTGTATCTCATAATCATATTCCTGGAGTTGTAAGCTCCATCTACAAATTTTTGCATTGATATTCTTTTTTGCTAGTGTTTGTTTCAACGCGATACAGTCGGTTACTATCGTAAATGGTTTACCTATTAAATATACTCTAAAACGTTCCAATGCTCTTATTATTGCTAATGTCTCGAGCTCGAAGCTATGGTACCGTCGCTCTGCATCTGTCGTTTTAGCACTAAAGTAAAATGTTGGGTGAAATTTCCCATCGTCTTGTTTTTGCAGCAGAACCGCACCATAACCTCTTGAGCTCGCGTCGCTGTGTAGTTGTGTTTCTCTATTAAAATCAAATATCTTAAGTACCGGCTCGCAAGATAATGCATTCTTTAATTGATTAAAAGCTTGTAGTTGTTTTTCCTTGAACTCAAATTTAACATCCTTGCGCAGTAGCTCGGTAAGAGGTAACGCTATAATGGCATAATCTCTTATGAATTTTCGAAAATAGCTAGTTAAGCCTAGAAAACTTTTTAATTGCCGGGTTGTCTGAGGTGTTGGAAATGACTTTACTGCTACTGATTTTAGATCGCCCGGTCTAACTTCGTTGCATTTGAGTTTGTATCCTAAATATTCTAGTTCATTAGAGACAAACACGCACTTATCTACGCGAGGCTCTAAACCGTGATCATACATAATCTGAAACACTCTTTCAACGGTTGCAACATTTTCATCTATTGAATCACTCGCAATTAAAATATCGTCGAAGAAAATGAATATTTTCTTCTCGTCAATTAGCTTTTTGAAGACATGCATAATGAATTCTGAAAAAATCAAAGGGGAATTCCGTAGTCCAAAAGGACAAACTCTAAATTCATATTGATTGCTGGCTATAATGAATGCGGTGTACTTAATTGAATCTTCGTGTACGGGGACATGAAAAAATGCGTCTTTAAGATCGATTTGACTAAAGTATTTCTTATTTCCGGCCTCTGTGACCAAGTCGTCGATCCTTGGGATCGGACGGTTTAATGGAGCTGTTATTTTATTTATCTCACGGTAATCAACGCAAAGCCTATATTCGCCGTTTTTCTTTTTGACCAGCACGACAGGGCTAGCATATTCGGATCGACTCGGGCGGATATAGCCTTTGTGAAGCCATTCTTGAACAATGTTTTCTATTACTTTTTCCTCGTAAATCGGGAAGCGTCGTGGTTGTGCTCTAATGATCTTATCACTACGTAATTCTATATGTAATTTGACTGGACTATTGTCTAATTCCGTAATTCTATTACCGATACATGGGATGAGAGCTTCTTCTATGCGGTTGCGTTGTTCGTTTCTCATCAGTGAACCGAGATTCAGTTGCGGCTCTGGTTCTTCCATCTCGATCTGCATGATAGAGTACTCAGCGCTGTGAGCGGTGTGGAAACGTATGTGGTCTCCGTCCTTCGTCCAGGAGATCGAGTCCAGGAACGGTTGTCCCAAAACAACGTCGGCATTCATGGCATCATCAGGTACCACTGAGGCAGGAATACAGAATTCCTCTGCATCGATTTGACCCTTGAGAGATACGACTATGTTGCTGTTTACAATTTGGTTGCCGAAGCCTCGTAACGTCCTAGTCTCGGCCACGTGGTCACGGGGGTCTGTAAGTTCGATGTGTTTATTTTTTATCAAGTTAAGGGCACTACCCGTGTCCAACAGCGCCGACAACGTGTTTTCGCCGACTCTAATGTCCTTGTAATATACTTTAGGGTATTTTGCTGTTTCATATGCGTTGATATGCATTACATTTGGATTGTTGTTACTCACGTTTTCACCCGGTGCTCTTACTTGAGTACTCGCCGTACAGAGGTTTGCTCTATGACCAGGTTGATTGCATTTGAAGCAATAGATAGTGTTTCCACGCTCGCGGGTGCCGGTCGAAGTCCACGGTTTCTCTTTTGGCTGTCCGGGTCTGGCTGTTGCGTGTTGTGCTTTGAAGAAACAGTCGTCACTGTTATGATTTGTCTTCTTACAATACAGGCATCTCTGTCCGTTCGATGTTGTTGTTGATCCTATTGCCGGTGTCGTTCCACTACGCTGATTGGTTCTGGTGCTCTCCATTGAATTTGAAATTCCCTTAACGGCTTTGAATAATGCGTCTAGCGTTTCATGGTTTCCAGCGGCTAATTGTATTCGTACAGTGAAATTTTCGATGCCTCGAATAATGTGCGACATTGTCTCTGCGTCAGATAGGTCAGCTCTTTTCGCCAAGTTTAGCTTATCGATGTAGTAGTCTTCGAGTCTCTCGTCCTTCTTCCATAATCGCAGTCGAAATTTTTCCATCAACTTAGCAACGTTCTTCACTTCACCAAACATGTCTTTGAGTCGCGATACAAGGTCACTCCAAGATAAACACCACAACTCTTCTTGGCTATCATACCAACTCTTAACTGATTTTTCAAATTTATTGGTTGCAAGCATTTTAATTGTCTCATCCGATATTTTATAGACCACCCCAGTAGATCCAACTTTTCTTAGCCATGTCTCCAAGGAGATGTTGTCGTTATCATCGAAACCAAATGATGGTATTTGCGCGGCGATCTCGCTATATGGCAGCCTGCCCGAATTTCTCGGCTCCGGATTTTCTGTACGCACTGTTCCTTGCGTTACTTCAATTAGTTTTTCTCGTAGGGTTGTGATTTCTTTGTCGCGTGTTTCGATTAGCTGTGTCATTTGTGTTACTTGCGTTAATACGATCTCCAGTGTTTTCTGGAATTTTGTCTGGTCTTCGCGTTGTCTCCGTGTAATTGCGTCTAAGTTTCTCACGTATTCGTCCATCTTGTTTCACTTCACTCACTGTGTCTAGTAACGGTTTTAGTCTTAAAGTTTTAGATATGTTTTTCTATATTATTATGTCGGTATTTTATTCCCATTTTAGTTATTGTTTTTATTTTTCACACGCGTCTGGCTACGTTCAGTGAATATCCCACTTCTGATCTGAGAGGATTCGGAGTCAGGGAGTAACGAACAGGGCACTTGATGTTATATTCATTTCAGTTTATTCGATAGGTACTACAGATACAATTGTCAGGTGTTTACTCTTGCCTGGTTCGTTCCCGAATCCGTGGCTTTAACTTAACTCTAAGGGGATTAGCCCCACCACATGGCTATCACTTATATTCTATACTAATATAGCCCTAACAATGACGACTGGAAGATATTGGTCCGTGAAACTCTTCTCGAAGTATATGGGTCGAGAATTGCCAACTATTCGGCCACTGGTAAAAGAGGCTCTCGTCCAGGAATAGACGTTCAATTATTTCGAGGATTATATGGTAAATGTGATGAGACGATAATATGAATATAAATATTGTAATTAAAACATAGACAAGTTAAGTGAAGAACATGCTCTCTGTTCTTCTGTTTCCAAGAATGGGTGAATCGGCGTCTAACAGAGCCAATCGACAAAAAGACCATGATAGATTTTATAAATAAATTGGCTTCGAACAAGAGGAAGTATCGAGAGTCGTCGAAGTTGCAGTCACAGAAGAAAAAACCGAAAATTCAACCTTCAAAAACTGGTAAGAAACCGGAAAATCAAATGTCCACGACGACGACACGTTTTAGCGGTTCATACAAAATTGTTGATTTGTAGAGACGCATGTACACAATACCATAAAAAAACGTTAAATATGTTATTTATAAGTATATTATTTTTTTTTAGGCTGGTACCATTTAATAATTATATACTTCTGTTCATAACATTTTCAAATACATTAGCCATTTGTTCAAATATACTATTGTCGCAATGTTATTCACCCAAATTTTTGTCACTGTAGGTTTGTGAAGTATCTCGTGGGCGACAAAATATCGCAACAAAAAGTTGGCCATAGAGAATAATTTATAACATTGCGTTTGTATAAATATCTATAAATCAATATTTATATAATCGCCATACAATATTGAAAACTATTTTCTGTGTTACCGGCTATGAACGCACGTTCGTATAGCGTATAGGGGAAGGTGGGGCAGAACGGACAGTGGGGCAGAACGGTCACTAAATCAAAAAAAAACCATGTCGTCGGAAATGATTTTTTATGAAACGTGGCGACGTATTTTGGATGAATGACACAAAAAAAAAAAAAAAAAAAACTGAATTTTTTTTTCACTTTTTTAATTTTTAACATTTTTTTTCTTTTTGCGTCATTATTTATCCAAAATACGTCGCCACATTTCATAAAAAATCATTTCCGACCACAATATTTTTTTTTGTTTTGGTGTCCGTTCTGCCCCACCTGTGCTTTCTGCCCCACCTTCCCCTATATATATAGGTATAATACGTTTTGACGGTATTTGAAGACCACGACTTTTTACGGGCCTGCGTAAAATTTATTGCGCTGATACTTTGGGTACCGTGTTGTACTTTGGTCTTGTGTTGTGGTTTCGGTTTGCTAAAAATTTTGAGGGGCCCCAATTCCGTACTCAGTGATCTTGGTCCTCACATATTGCTTTAAGTTGGTGAAGCTCTGAGAACCGGTCCATAATGTATACAGATATCCTCAAAGTCATCGCTGTACATACTATAGGACTCATTTTTTATAACCTCGGTTTTAGAATACTCAATGAGATATATTAATACTTATACTATATGGGGAAGTCCACGTAAACTCGACCAACGTTTGACCCACACTATTTTTGATCAAATATGAGCCATTTCACGTCAGACCGGACAAAATAAATCAAAAAATGACCTCGATGTTACCGATTTCGCAATGATTTTTTTTACGGGTTCTATGGAACAAATAAATCGATCAAACAATTTTTTTTTTTTTTTTTTTGGCCCCCATTTTCCAAGTTACACGGGGGTGAAATTCGGGAAAAAGAGCCAAAAATCGAAAACATACTCCTCTTCAAACGGTCATATCTTTGATTGTATTCATCCTACAGACTTCATCCAATGACCATTTTAAAGCTATTGAATGACACTATTATAATATATTTATTTAATTTTGCGGTAACAAACGATTCTATTTCTGACCATCAGCAAGATGGTCAGAAAGATGACCAGCAAGATGACCAGCAAGAACACTGTTGCCTTATGTTTTTAAACGATTCAAACGATGTCAAAAATACCACGAAATAATTTAATATCACTTGAGACTTATGCGTAACTTTGCCTAGTAGTAGTACTGCCTTATAGAGAATTATTTTCTATATCGTAGAATTTTTTTTCTCTACATTATACGGCCATATAAGTAATATCACCTAAAATATTCTCAAATAATATCCTTAGTTTAAATTCATTCAAAATATTATTAAGGTGCTTTCCTAGGCAATTCCACCAGTCCTGAAAACATCGTGAAAAAATGTGATATTAAACGGAATATCTCTGCCTGAGCACCGAAATCAATGAAACAAAATACGTCGCGCAATTCTATGTGCGACTCCGAACATGTACAGCCCAAAAAATGTTCGTTTTGCGCGAAAATAGAAGATATCCATGAAAAACGGTTTTAGAAACGTTTTTTATGGATATCTTCTCTATTTTCGCGCAAAACGAACATTTTTTGAGCTGTACATGTTCGGAGTCGCACATAGAATTGCGCGACGTATTTTGTTTCATTGATTTCGGTGACCAGGCAAAGATATTCCGTTTAATAGCACCTTCTGCACGCGTTTATTACAATGTTGTGGATTGGGTAGGAAAGGCCCTTAAGTGCATATTTTGGAATCTTAAACAACCCCGCAGATACGAATATTCACTGTATATATATAGTTATGTGAATAGTATATTCGTTTTGGATTGATAAAACTTATTTTTGCTTCATTGCTCGCTTCACTCGATTCAAATAAACAAATACAAATCTATCAAAATTCAACCAATCAAAATCCTCCCATCTTTTGTCTCTCTCTTTTAAGAAAACTAAATTCCTGGCCCTAGTTATAAACAAATATATTATTCAAACGTGATTTTCAAACAAAGGCCACGCGATATCATTCTCAAAAAAATATGAGCGTATTCCTTGATCAATTCTCTACAAAATCGTTAAGTCAATTTTATGGAGAAACGATTAGTCGGAGAGCCGGCTGCACGGAAGGTTCCCTCATCGGACTTATGGCTAGATTATATACGAATCGACAGCAAATATAGTGGTCAAGAGGTTGCCAGGCCTTACAAACCCTGTATCTTGACCGAAGAGTCTAAAAAAAGGCCACTTCCGGTTTGTTTTTAATGATTAAACTTCCCTCATCGAACTTATGATTGAAACTAGTGCCAATCGATGATGAAGGTCGAGCACTTTTAGGAAAATCTGGGGTGCCACCCCCAACCCTGTCAGGGAGGGCGGCAGCCACCCCTAAGAAGTAGACGTCGTCTTGACCGATTTGTACGAGTCGATAAATTTTGTGTGTGCTCATGTACACATCTTCAAGCGTAGTCCCCTGGCCTAGTGGCTAGCGCTCACGTATGACACGCGGGCGGCCCGAGTTCAAATCCCGACCGATATTTTTGGTTGCATTTTTTTTTCCGTACTTGACTTTACTTATCGAGTTTTTTTTTTCTTTTAACATTGCATTTTGTACGCAACTTCCCTCACGGAACATACGGTTTTTTCTTATTCAATTAAGCTTAACCCTTACTTCAGACAAAAAATACAGGGTGCCAAGGTTAGCCGCGACTATACAAAGTTTTCTACAAACGAATTGTGTTATGAATTTTGATTTCTAATATCTTCAATGGAACCGAACCGCTTCACTGAAAAAATGTTTTAAAATGTTGGTTCATCTCGGAATAAAATTAAATTTGAAAAAAAAAAAAAAAAAAATGGAAATATACAAGCTGCGAACTATGAGTTCAAATACCATCAACGTTTCTCTAACTAAAATGTTTATTTATTTACAATCTTAAAATTATGGTGCAAAACATAACAAAATGATTGAAAAACTTATTCTACTCGGTGTCGGAGCCCGAACTATTTACAGCGAGATACTAGTTTCCATCGCTGTCTGAGTGTTCTACAATTATAATATCTTCCACTCTCAATGGAGTTAACCTCAAATTATCGATCAAGATTAACAATGTTAAAAAAAAAAAAAAAAAAAAAAAAAATACGAAAAAAAAAAAAAAAATTCATTCAAAAATATTGGTCAGGAATTGAACTCGGGCCACCCGCACGCCAGCCGTGAGCGCTAGCCGCTAGGCCAGGAGACAGGGCCGGATTTAGGGGAGGGCAACAGGGGCTGAAGCCCCGGGGCCTCCACACGAGAGGGGCCTCCACAACATCAATGTTTAGGTAAAATTTGCTAACGAATGATATGAAAAATTTGAAGAAAAAAATCACTCTAGAGTTCTGACAAAGAAAAAAAAGTTCTTACACTTTAATGAGGCATTTCGTATTTAAAATATTTCAAAGCGTATTTCTGTCAAAATTGATGGAAAACGCCAACCACGATGAATTCTCTGTTGCATGTGCATTAGGGTGTGTCACTTTTTTCTTGGTTGCGGGATCTCACCCCCTCAGTATTTCATACTATATGCCATAATGATGTCGTATGAATTTGAGCTATGTCGGATTTTTTTTAGAGGTTCCTCATCGAGTTTTTCGGTTTTCCATTCATTTAACATAGTAAATTTTGCGACCTTGGACATAATGCCATATATCTTTTGAGTTTTTCTTGTTAATTGCGACCACTATGCGGGGAATCGTTCAGATATATCTACACGATTTTTCGCACCATCATTAATTTTTTTTTTTCTTCACTTATGCTCTGTAATAAATGACTATAAAATGACTTTAAACAAACAAAAATTCAAAAAAAAAAAAAAATGAATACAGTCAAGCCTCGTTATATCGCGCCTCGTTATATCGCGGTTTTGCTCACTGTAGCCCCTTTCCTTGCTCTATCCGTTCCCCCACGCGCTTCAAGCGACTCTCCCACCACGCGCTAGGTGCTGCCCCTTTCTTCTACCGTCTCACTCACTGTCACTGTGCTTCTAGAGATTCAAGTGAATGGTGGGGGAACTAAGTTATATCGCGGTTCTCTGCTTTTCGCTTCCCCAATAGCCCCATTTCCGCGATATAACGAGGTCTGACTGTAAATAAATAAATAAATGATGGTGCGAAAAATCATGTAGATATATCTGAACAATCCCCCGCATAGTGGTCGCAATTAACAAGAAAAACTCAAAAGATATATGGCATTATGTCCAAGGTCGCAAAATTTCATGTGTTCAGTGAATGGAAACCAGAAAAACTCGATGAGGAACCTCTAAAAAAAATCTGACACAGCTCGATTTCATACCACATCATTATGGCATATAGTATGAGATACTGAGGGGGTGAGATCCCGAAACGAAGAAAAAAAAGTGACAAGCAACAGATAACTCGCAAAGTTCCATTTGCCTAACACTATAATTTAATTTTGTTTCTTTATATGTTAGAATATCCACATATGTTCGTTAAAAAGATTTCCTTTGTCTCGCAATAAATTATTAAAATACTGTGAAAAAGAGAATTGTTCATCTTGTTTAAGGGGGTATCCCCACCTTTAAATGGGTTAAAATTCTGACAAAGAAATTGATATTTTACAGCGAATTTGAGAGTCTGATCAAATCCAAAAAAATCATGAAGTTTAGGGAGGGTTTGACCCTCATTATCCATACTTAACATTGAATATTACTTTGAGTCTAATAGTAGTTACGCTGAATATAGAAAAATACAAAATTACTCGGTTGTCGCAAAGAATCAATAGTACCGTTGGATCGATTCTGGAATTTTTGGTCTGCAATTGTTCAGAAGAGATGTCTCTATCATATGAACATAGAACTTTTTGATATTACTATTTTTGGTTGAGATAATAGAAAAAGTAGAGAAAAAAAATTGAAAAATTAGAAAAATCTCAGTAAAAACTAAGCGAGTCAGGCAATTTTCGCGATATCAAAAAGTTCTATGTTCATATGATAGAGACATCTCTTCTGAACAATTGCAGACCAAAAATTCCAGAATCGATCCAACGGTACTACTGATTCTTTGCGACAACCGAGTGATTTTGTATTTTTCTATATTCAGCGTAACTACTATTAGATTCAAAGTAATATTCAATGTTAAGTATGGATAATGAGGGTCAAACCCTCCCTAAACTTCATGATTTTTTTGGATTTGATCAGACTCTCAAATTCGCTGTAAAATATCAATTTCTTTCTCAGAATTTTAACCCATTTAAAGGTGGGGATACCCCCTTAAAAAATAATTAGGGGCCCCCACATCTCCGTTGCCCCAGGGCCTCCACACCTTTAAATCCGGCCCTGGCAGGAGACTACGCTTGAAGTTGTGTACACGAGCACACACAAAATTTATCGACTCGTACAAATCGGTCAAGACGATGTCTACTTCTTAGGGGTGGCTGCCGCTCTCCCTGACAGGGTTGGGGGTGGCACCTCAGATTTTCCTAAAAGTGCTCGACCTTCATCATCGATTGGCACTAGTTTCAATCATAAGTTCGATGAGGGAAGTTTAATCATTAAAAACAAACCGGAAGTGACCTTTTTTAGACCCTTCGGTCAAGATACAGGGTTTGTAAGGCCTGGCAACCTCTTGACCACTACATTTGCTGTCGATTCGTATATAATCTAGCCATAAGTCCGATGAGGGAACCTTTCGTGCAGCCGGCTCTTGGACTAGATGGACACTATATGAAAACGATTTATTTATAAGCGACGGCGCGCGCTGCCACCCAAAAACCCGGCTCAGGTACGTGTGGCTAGCATGAGAAAGCATCGGTGGGCATGTTTATGGTCATATCTTTGGTTGTTCTCATCCGAGAGACTTCTTCCTAGAACCATTTCAAAGCTATTGAATGACACTATTTATATATATTTATTTAATTCTGTGGTAACAAACAATTCTATTTGTTATAAACAAATATATTATTCAAACGTGATTTTCAAAGCAAGGGCCACGCGATAACATTCTCAAAAAAATATAAGCGTATTCCTTGATCAATTCTCTACAGAATCGTTAAGTCAATTTTATGGAGAAACGATGGAAACCATGTGAAAACGATTTATTTATAAGCGACGGCGCGCGCTGCCGCTGAAAGACTCGGCTCGGGTACGGTTTTTGGGTGGCAGCGCGCGCCGTCGCTTATAAATAAATCGTTTATGTAACACAGGCGCGATTTACGCGCTTTATGAGGTTGATTCGGCGAACATAAAGTAGGCGCTTATTGATCAGTGAAAAAAAAGATAGTGGTGGGAGGAGAGTACGAGTCGTTTTCACTTATTTTATTGTCCTAGGAACATAATAGAGTCATTAGATGCCTCTCTGCAGGTAAATAATGAACACGACTGGTCGAAACTTATTCTGCATTATCTTCTTAGCATACTAACTTGAAGGTGGTTGGCATTAGTTCAATGAACGCGATGTTTTCAGAACGAGGCAAACACCTTCGCTTGTAAATCGCGCCGCGTTACATAAAATATAGTGTGTACCAAGGAGGCTATGGTCTTCATACACCTCGCGTGCTTGCAGTATTCGTCTTCGACGTTCGCGCGCCTTTGGCGCGCGAACGTCTACGACTCATACTGCAAACATCACGCTCGGTGTATAAAGACCAACTTAGCCTCCTTGATACACAATGTACTATTTCACATGGTTTCCATCGTTTCTCCATAAAATTGACTTAACGATTTTGTAGAGAATTGATCAAGGAATACGCTCATATTTTTTTGAGAATGATATCGCGTGGCCTTTGTTTGAAAATCACGTTTGAATAATATATTTGTTTATAACAAATAGAATTGTTTGTTACCGCAAAATTAAATAAATATATTATAATAGTGTCATTCAATAGCTTTAAAATGGTTCTTGGATGAAGTCTCTAGGAGGAGTACAATCAAAGATATGACCGTTTGAAGAGGAGTATGTTTTCGATTTTTGGCTCTTTTTCCCGAATTTCACCCCCGTGTAACTTGGAAAATAGGGGCCAAAAAAAAAAAAAAAAAATTGTTTGATCGATTTCTTTGTTCCATAGAACCCGTAAAAAAAATCATTGCGAAATCGGTAACATCGAGGTCAGAAAGCTGTCCGGTCTGACGTGGAATTGCTCATATAGGTATATAGGTATATTGTATATTTTTATAGTCCTTGAGTTGTATATACGGTGTAGGATTTAGAGCGTCAAAGGAGGGTGTATGCAACCCCTCCTTCAACCTATGGAGCGTTAAAGAAGGTTCTGAAATAGGCCCTACTTTGGAGCTAAACTTGGAAGATCGGGAAATTTCAGACACTTTTAGCGTCAAAGTAGGGCCTCATATTGCATTGTGATAGAACCTACTTCACTGTCTTTAACACCTACGTAGTTGCAGCACTGGAGGTTCAAGGTAGGCGCTAAATTTCGACTCGGGTAAAGACGGTGTTAAAATTACCGTAAAACTTTTTATGGATCTTCTGGAATTTTTTTTTTTTCTAATAGTGTACCTATATATTCCATATTTTACAAATCCGGTAAACCGATCGAGTAATGATATAGAAATCTATTATTGTGGAATCCACAACTGATCCTGACAAGGGCCTTTGTGTTGTCAAGGGCCAAGGCTTTAGCGTTGGGCGCACGCTTATGAATCTGTGGATTACGTATTTTTGTGTGAACTACAGAGTTATGGATATAATAAACTAAGATCCGAAGTTGAAAGTACTAGAGTTTCGAAAAAACATATCCCAGAATCCAGATTATTGCCTTGACCCTACATAGCCTCCTTTGGATCCAAAGTTTTTGGTTCTAATTGATCTTGGCCAGCATAGGATCCAAAGTAGGCTATGTAGGGTCAGAGTAGAAGACTTTGGATCCAAAGGAGGCTACGTAGGGTCAAGACAGGGGTCTTTGGATTCAAATGAGGCTACGTAGGTTCATGTCCACGAGATATTTGCGATCTAAAAGAGGTCTAGGAGGGTCATCGGAGGGTAAAGTGGAGTGAAAGGAGGCCTAGTAGGTTTAACGGAGGGTGGCGGCTCATGTATTACAAAGAAAAATAGGTTCAAGTGCATTCAAAGGAGGGCTAAAATTTCGACTCGGGCTACTTTATATTCGCGATTTGGTTTTCTATTTGTGTCGTGGCGCTCTTTCATATATGGTGTCTTGCTTGGTCTAAATTATCCGCGACTTTTCCTCGGATTTCGTCTCGGTTTTGGTTATAATCGTCGTACAATAACTCTTCGTTTATCGCGTCGGGCACGACTTCTAAGTCGCCCCTTCGGGGAGAGTATCCGAGTAATATTTCGGCGGGACTGTAACGAGTCGTTACATGTTTAACCCTCCGCCGGCAACCTCTTTTTTTGACTACACCGCCGGCAACCTATGACGATATCGTCATCGGCTATTTTTAACCCACTTGGGAGTGTCCAAAAATTCTCGAAAAATTCTGGGAATTAGTTTCGGGTCTCATCTCAATAGTCCAACAGCTTTCATTCCAAAATGTTTGAGCAATTAACAAATAGAAATTTATAAACAATGCAAAACAGCTAAATTTGACTATTTTCCTAAAAAATCGATATCTCGGACCCAAATTTTTGCTAATAAAAAATATTCTAGGGATTTATTCTTGATATTTCGGTCTTTCAAAAAAACATACTCACATTGGGCTCGGTTCCAAAAAACCTATTTATTTCACCACCTGGAAATGGGCTATTTTGAAAGGAGAAATTTCGCATAAAATTGAAGTATTTATGAGGAAATAATGTTTTTATTGCAAAAATATCTTATTTATACAGTAAAGAAACGAACTTTGAGATGTTATATAATAATTGAGAAAATATTTGCATAAAAATTAAATTTACACAAAATACTCGAGTGCAAAAAGCTATCTACAGCTAAAGCATAAATGCTCTCGGTGCCCATCACAAGCTGCACGCCGGCAGTTAGAGCAGCACCAAATTGTCTTTTTTCTATCTTCAGGTGGACATAATGTACTGTAACGGATCAGACAACATAGGCCTGACCGTTAGCAATTCAAACATCAGCCGTTGCGAACGTCGAACGATCGAGCACATTCGACGAGAGCGACACGTCGCGTGACGTCATAGCTGGTATATAAATCGAGACACGGCTCTCAGCAGCAGCAATTCTACGGTATAGCACCGGGTTGACTCACAGCACTTTTACAGATCAGTCGCAATAGGCATAGCGCCTTGCGAACTAATAGATTCACTTTAATATTATATCGCTCTATCGCAAATCGCAAACTTCCACAGAAAATCAAATAGAATCAAAAATTAAAAGAAAAGAAAATATCATAAAAGAAAATATATAATCAGAATATAGAAAATTAAAGATAACGTAAAATAACGGAATATTCCTTTGAAAACGACGTAACTGTCAAACATCGCTTAGCGATCATAATTAGTCTTCAATATAGAAAAATAGCAAGTAAGGATCACTGTAAATATAGAATAAGTATCTGGTAGCAACCGCTAGTTTTAGTAAAATAAAATAAATCGAATTCTTGATTATTTAAAAAAGTAAGTTACTCTATGCAGATCCCTTATCCGCCATTTCCAGGTTTTTCTTCATCGATAAAACTAACCAAAGCTAGATACAGCCTTAGTGTGTCTCTGACGCACTCAGGTCTGGCACAGCAGGTTCTATTGTTTAGAAAATTGGGATTAAACTAACTTTAACAAAATTAAAATCAAAAGGTTAGTTGGGTAAAGTGCAGCCTTAGCGCGTTTACGTGTTCAGGTCTGTGGGGAGGCGGCTTTTATAGTTGCACGGCGACTCAAGTCCGTAATAGGAAACATTAAATTATTGATTTAAAGGTCTAGAAAATAAAAATTCGAGCAAAGAACTCACAATTACACTCGGTTCGCGATACCGGTGGTATCGCTCAAGAACCGAAACGTAACATTTGGCGCCCAACGTGGGGCAACGTAACATTTGGCGCCCAACTGAGGGGCTTTTATAATCAATATTTAATAAAAAACTTACTTAAAAAATATCTAGAGTCATTTATTCAATTTAACTTAACTTCGTTGCACTAATAAATTTAACTTCATTGCTAGTAGAGTCATTTTGCGGATTATGTCAAAGTCCGGTGTCACGACCAGGCAAATGGCGGACAAGGGATCTAGCATTAACTCGGCTACAGAGCTAGGGTTAGGTGATAGGAGTCAAGGACGGCATAATAAAGAAAAAGACGCAGCAAATTTAGATAAAACGTTTATTGAAACAGAAAAAGAAAAAGAAACAGAGCGTCGAAGGCCGATGGGCGTCGAGCAGGCTTCGGTGATGGAAACACTAGAAAAAATACATAAAAAGATAGATGAAAAATATGCTAAATTAGAAAGAACAATCGTCGAATCAAAAGCGGTAAATACCGATAATATATTATCATGCGAGAATAATTTCAGAAAAAGGCTCGAAGAGCAATCATTAAAATATAGAAAACAATTAGAAGCATTAGATAAGAAATTAGATATAAATAGCGAAATATTCAACGAAAAATTAGAAGAAAGTCAGAAACAATACAGTAAAGAGCATGAAACGATAAGAGAAGAGTTTGGCGACGGTCTAAACTGTTTGGAAGCTAAAATAGAAAAACATCAAAAAGTAAACGTAGAAAAATTGACAGAAATCGAGAAAAAACAGGAAAAATTCCAAACAAGCGTAAACGCTGAAATTAGACGTGTAAAATCGAATAATTCATATCAAGGAAATGACTACAATAGCTTAATTTCCAAACATGTTAGACTGCCGCAATTCTCTGGAAAATGCTGGGAAAGACCGGCTAATTATATAAAAGAAATTGAAGAGTACTTTACCTTCATCGATGCACGTCACGATGACATTTGTTTAAAACTGGTAGGGCAAAGTCTCACTTTGGATGCGAAGGATTGGTGGATCGCGCGTCGCGACGTAGTCAATTCATGGGAAGAATTTAAAAAACGATTTCTAAAAAGATACTGGGGAATCGAAACACAGCGGGAATTAAGAAAAGATATTGAGTTCGGGTATTATATTCCAGACGCGAGGGTAACGTGGTCTGAATATGCAAATAGAAAATTCGCATCAGCCGTGGGTTTAGATCCGTGCATGTCAGAAACGGAGATTGTTCGTAACCTTACACGACATTTCGACGAACCGATAGTAGAAGCTGCTAGGTGCCGAAACATAGTTGACATCGACGCGCTACTAGAATTTTTAGACGAAATGCAGTTCGGTGGTAGATCTAACGCACCAAGATCGAAAAATACGTACACGAACAAACAATATCAAACCGTCAACCGTCCGAACGAAAACCGAGACAAACAAGTGTCATGGCGGAATGAAATGACTAGTCAGAATTTCAAACCGACAAACAACGAGCATGAGACGCGACATCAACATGGACAAAGCGAACATGATAACAATAGGTCGAACTGGACAAATCGCCAAATCAAAGCGACCGTTGTAAATACAGATAATGACCAGTCGGTAAACGATGTAAATTCAACTATTGCGGGAAACTAGAAGGCGCTGTACTAGAAGAAGAATCCTTACCGACACTAGTACAGCGTGTTCAAAGCGTTTCGGCGGTAATATCAAATCAAAACAACACAGAAAATAATTTATTCGAAAATCCGTTTAATTATCTTATTAAAGAGGATACAGGAGAAGGTCAACCATTAGTACAATGTCCGGAGGTTCTCTTGCGCATTGAGAATGTCGAAGTAAAGGCTTTGATAGACACGGGTAGTCATGTAACGTGCGTGTCAAATAACTGGTACAATCGACATAAGACATCTTTGGAAGACTGCGCAAAATTTCCTGTAGTGAACTTTCAGATATCAGGAGTGCTAGGGGGCAAACCTACTCGTGTAAAAGAGCAAATATTAGCCAGAATCAAGATCGGGTCGTCGTCCGATGAGATATGTCTTCTCATCGTACACGGATTAAAGCAAGATGCCATCATAGGGATTGACACCTTACATAAATGGAAAGCCGATTTAGATTTAGATTCAAATAAATTACAATTTCAAATAAATACAAAACATGATCAAGTTGAGATCAATAGAGCGAATGAAAGTAAAAATGTGAACCGGGATAAAGAGACAATTTCAAACATCGAAGCAATTAATAGTCATCAGTCTGGACATAATCCGGGATTAACCGATGATGAGATTAATAGCAAATTATCAGAATGTCAGATACTAGAAGCTTGTGAGATTAACGCATTTTCAAACTTGTTAAAAAAGTATCGCGACATTTTCTCGAAAATACCTGGTAGAGTCACTATTTACGAACATAAGATTAAAATATATGAAGATCGACCTTTTGTAAGACGGTCATACCCAGTGCCAATTATGCACAGAGATAAAGTCAGAGAAGAGATTGATAAAATGTTAAATCTTGGTATCATTGAGCGCTCATACAGCGAATATATAAACCCGATAGTGGTGGTAGCTAAAAAATCAGGCGACATTAGATTGGTATTAGATGCGCGTTATATTAACAAGCTAATAGTACCTGACCATGATTGTGCGCAATCTACTGAGGTTTTGTTTCAAAAGTGCGGAAACAATTCCGTTATGTCTAGCCTTGATCTAACTGCGAGTTTTTGGCAAGTACCATTGCATAAGGATTCACGAAAATATACGGCGTTCATGTACGAGGGGAAGACATATCAATTCGCGGTGACACCCTACGGATTAAGCACCAGCTTAGCGAGTCTCATCCGCACTCTTGATTTAGTCTTAAAGGAAACAGAGGAATTTAACATCAACTTCGTTGATGACATACTGTGTCTATCTGACTCGTTTCCGTCTCACTTGGCACACCTGGAGTTATTATTTACAGTTTTTAGAAAACATAATATGACCATAAATTTCAATAAATCGAAGTTTTTTCGGGAGCAAATTGATTTCTTAGGACATCGGATTACAAAAAATGGAATTTTGCCACAACCGGAAAAAATAGAAGCAATAACGAATTTTCCCGATCCAAAGAACGTTAACCCTAGAACGGTACACTTCGCTAGCCGATCATTAACGGTACACTAGGGGTCTAGCGGACCCCAGTCGACTTTGAGCACGTGCCATTTCCGTTGTAATCGATATTTTTCAATGCGGCTTGCAGCATTTAAAACTTTGAACATTGGCAAAATTACTGGCGAAGGCCTTTTCTAAATTCACCGGACCATTTTTTTTAGGCCACTATCCGAAATTCGACCGATATCGAACCTTTCTACGCAGTCGACATTTTGGCTGGGGTCTATTGGACCCCAGTGTACCGTTCTAGGGTTAAACAATTGAAAGGATTTTTAGGTCTGACGAATTATTACGGTAAATTTGCAAGACATTATTCGGATGCAACAGCTCCGCTGTTAAAACTAGTACGAAAGGATGTCAAGTGGGACTGGAACGAAGAAATGATGGCACATTTCAATAAAGTAAAACAATTATTTTGTAAAGAGATGATCATTCATCATCCAAACCCTAAAAAACGGTATTATTTGCAGTGTGATGCAAGCAACTTTGCTATCGGTGCCGTATTGTATCAGTTATCCGACAAAAACGAGGAATTGATTGTAGGTTTTGCTAGTCGTACTCTCAAGGGGGCGGAGCTTAACTATTTTACATCGGAAAAAGAGCTTTTGGCGATAGTCTTTGCGCTGGAGAAGTTCCGGACATTTATTATCGGGGCTCAGTTAACAATTCGGACCGATCATCATGCGCTTACATTCATGACAACATGCAAGTTAGTCAGTTCAAGGTTGGCGCGTTGGATATTGTTTGTTCAAACATACGATTTCGAGATTGAATACGTTAAAGGCAAGGACAATATCGTGGCAGACACGCTTAGCCGATACCCACCTGACAAGACCAACGAAAAACCGCAAATAAACGAATTACAAGTAATCGCGCCGTTAGCACGAAATATAAACCAAAATTTAGAAAATAAATTGAAAATTTTCGGACAGCTTCAAGCTGATGATCCGCATATTAAACTCCTCATCGATGAGGATTTGACAAGGGATAAAAAGAGATTAAAATTGGAACAAGGGATTTGGTACCACTTGGAACCAGGGGGCTCCAAGAGAGCTTATCTTCCGTCGGATTTGGTAAAAGAATTAGTAACCGAAACACATGAGGCATACGGACATGTTGGGGCTCGAAAATGTTACAAATTATTGAATGAAAACTTCTACTTTCCGAAATTCGCGCGGTGCATTCGACGAATTCTAGCTAACTGCGATCGATGTCAGCTATGTAAAGTACCGAATCGTTACAGCTACGCTCCGATGCAGAACATCACTCCGAGTGAGGTCGGGGAATTGGTTTCTATTGACTTTTTAGGCCCGTTACCCGCGAGTAAAGGAAATTACAAGTGGTTGTTAGTAACCATTGACACATTCAGCAAGTTTGTGCGTTTATATCCGTTGAAAACTGCAGACGCGCGCTCCACCATCCGATGCATTTTTGAGAAGTACATACCGGAGCTTGGAAAGCCGAGCAAAATCCAATTCGACCATGGAACACAGTTCACGTCAGCGCTATGGTTAAAGAAACTGAAAGAGGAAAATATAACACCTATATTCTCATCAATTAGACATCCTCAAGGAAATATGGTCGAAAGAGTAAATCGTGAATTGGGAAGGTTCTTTAGAACATTCTTGACAGGAAAACATACCTCATGGATTGATTGGTTGAAGATTATCGAGAGCTGCGTGAACGAAGTGTACCATGAGTCGACTGGATTTTGCCCGTGCGAAATACAACTCGGTGAACCGCCTACTCGTTTCTGGAAAAAATGGTTCAAATTAGATAAAGAAGATATATCACAAGAATTAAAATTAAGTTTAGTTAAGAGTAATATTAAGAAGAATGGAAATAGCAGAGCCAAAAGGTTCAATGAAAGTCATAAAATGACAGATTTTAAAGTAAACGATTTGGTTTTGGTAAGAGCTTTAAATGTCTCTGACTCAAAGAATAAAACAATGGCAAAATTTCTAGCTTTATATGAGGGACCTTACCGTATTTGTAACCGAATTGGCGAAGCTACATTTATTCTAGAAAATATAAATACGCGAAAAGAGCGAGGTCGTTTCCATACAAACATGCTGAAACACTATGTATTACCTGAAATTTGAAAATTTAACGACGCTAGCACCTAGGGGAGCTGACTGTCATCGTTTGCAGCGGTTGTGTTTGAATTGCTAACGTACCTTGGTTCGATGAGACGAAGAGGACAATATAAAAGCTCGAGGTCGAGTATGAGTCATCACATTCACTTATCATGTTTGGATACGGATACATCAGTGTGCAAGATAAGGGTACGCAAACCCAAGCCGTTGACGATGACGTTCGTATATCTGAAAAGGATAAAGTCATCATTAGTACGGGGATATTCAAATCAGGATCCGGGAGATTTAAGATTGGTAGAGGATATCAAACCGCGGCTTACCTTTTGGACCCAGCGCGATTAAACTATCGGCGAAAAATAGTGCATCCGATCCAGCCAGCTACGATTGAGTCGGAAAATGCAGACATCAGACCGCCGAACACCAGCGTAGAGCCATAGATAAACGTGCAGGAAGACAAAGTGGTGCACACATCAACTGCAGACCAGAACAACAACCTTGTGTTAAAAATCTGCATACCACGGTTGAAATTATCTGAAATCAAAGAGCTGAAAGAAAAAACATCAACACCTGAAACCAAAGAGAAAAACAAAGTTCCACCTACCATCAGGAAAATCGAGGCGTTGGAACTCAGTCAGCCAGAGATCCGAAGGTTTAAAATACCTCGGATAACTGACAGGTCCTGTGACGTTTCAACGACCGCGCACGGAAAAAAATGTTCAGGGGATTCAGGCATAATTATGCTGGATGTAACTATATTTCATGGTTGAAATAGCAACTAGCATACCGTATTATTACTCCAACTACAGTAGAACCTCGTTTATCCGAGGTAATGTGGGGAGGAGGTACCTCGGATGAGCGAAAACTCGGATAACACGATAGCTGTGAAAAATTCGAAAATTTAAATCATCTCTTATGTATTTGAAGCTGTAGAACGAAATTTAATCACAGAAGTATGCACATATGTATAAGCACCATGGTGACGATCGCACAATACTTCGCGCGTACAGCATAGGCATAGCGGCTCCATCCGTTTTATTCGAGTTTTTCCGTGTTATCCGAGCATACACCTCGATTAATATGGAGTGCTCGGATGAGTCCGTTGCCTCGGATAACGCGGAGACTCGGTTGATCGAAGGCCGGATAAACGAGGTTCTACTGTATACGAATCTGGTTGGTTGAGAATGCCTATCGTAAGCATTTTCCTTAGTACGTTCAAGTCACATGTTTAGTCAAGTCTGATTGATCCTGATGTGTACGAAGAAAATGCAGTATGGTTAATACAACCATACTGTATGAGCTGCCGTTTGCCACCATTCTCGATGGATCTCAACAATACTGATATTTTTTTTTTTTCTTTCATGTTTTTTTTTTTTTTTTTTTGTTTTATGTCTCGTTCTGGCGTCTGCTGCTCTGCGGGGAGGGGAGTCGGGAGTAGGGGTGGCATGTACCCTGGGGTATAGGTATTGCCAGTAGAAAGATCAACGGCTGGTCGTTAAACAGAGCTGTTTATTCAGGTAGAACCGTACATTTGTATTGTGCCTTGTCGGGTGGTGACGAAGATGGAGTTCGACCGATCGAGATCGATGGACGAAGTGCGGTGTCTAGTGGCCGGATGCCGGGGTCTATATTCAGCGCTGGTAGCAATGTTATCGCGAGAGCCGAGATTGACTTGGCGCCGCGCTGTGGCGTCACGCGTAAGTCCGGCCGGCAGCCTGCCACGGAGCGCGGGTCGCCAAACACCTGCAGCGCCACAACTTATTTGTTCGCAGAGATTTTTGCGCGGACTATACCAGTCATATCGTATAGCCAGATTGAGCATACCGTAAGATTGCAACTGATATAGCTTCGACAACCAAACGTATGGCTAACGCTGTTATATTCTATATTCGTATTAAGAGAAAATGTTGATGGCTTTAGTAACGTTCAGATTTCAAAATTAGCGAAACAAAACTTGATCAAATCAGAGCTACTTACGCTAATGTAACGACGCATACGTTAGCTTATACCTCATATCGTATGATTAGAGTAACGATATTGGCTTAGCAATATTTGTATAGTCAAGGTTATAATGTCATTTTGTTCACGCAGCAAATGACTTTGTTATGCCATAAATAAAATCGGCTTGCATTACCACTAAATTGCCAATCAGAATCATATAGTTGAGAGCTTCATACGATTTCTTTCCGTGTGCGCTCACGTTTGCGTTCGCGTTTGATCGTGCCAGGGCCTTAACCGGGGACTTAATCCACTAGACCACTTATGGCCGGTTGCATAAACGTGGGTTACCCGAACCTTCAAATACCCCGTAGGTAACCCCGCAGATACTACCCGTTCAACCTTTTTTTCATCTGACAGCTGTCATGAATCGCTGTTAAGGCCCATCCCTAGTCGCCCACCTCCTTTTGATCGAAATGTGTCACATTTTGATTATTATCCGAGCCCAGGCGTCAAAAATGCAAAAAAGGCCAACTTATAGCGCAAATTCTATTTCAATTCCGAACACATACGTTTAAAAAAAATGTTCATTTCGTGCGAAAATAGAGTCTACAGATGGTTTTTACATTGTTACAAAATTATTCGAATTCGATTTCCTCGGCGAAACAATGTAAAAACCATCTGTAGACTCTATTTTCGCACGAAACGAACATTTTTTTTTGGACGTATGTGTTCGGAATTGAAATAGAATTTGCGCTAAGTTGGCCTTTTTTGCGTTTTTGACCCCTGGGCTCGGATAATAATCGAAATGTGACACATTTCGACCAAAAGGAGGTGGGCGACTAGGGATGGGCCTTAACTTCTGACAGTCATGTAGGTTGAACGAGTAGTATCTGCGCAGGTTATTGAAATTTTTGGGTAACCCACCTTTATGTAATATGTACGTATTAGGAGGCGTTTACCGGTGATGTTTTCCGGTCGGTAAGTCACATATTACCGAGTAGTGCGCTATTTGCGTGAAATAATCAAAATTTGCAGGAAATAATGATTATTTCACGCAAATCGATGTGACTGCCATCTACCGCTCCTAACACGTACGTATTATATAAAATGCAACCGGGCATTAGCCGCCCAAAGAATGTTACCTTTCTACTTCTCTTGTCATTTATGCGTTTGTTTACTTTTGGTGTGTAGGTATTGGTAGATTCAATCGTTCGCGGCTGCAAACGAATACACGTATGCTTGTGTGAGCGTGAAGAAAACAAGTATTCGAATTGAATACCGTGTTATATATTATATGATGATACTATACTACGGCTGGTACTGCCACTCGTCATTTTTCTAACATAATTCGTGTTTCTTACATTCACAATCATCGTGTAATGTCGATATAATGTAGATTCGGTATTGTAATTGCTTACAGATAATTATGAAGACGGTTCGAAGAAACTTGTTACAATAAAACGCCCGAGACCAAGTGTTGGCGGTGAGTATTATCAAAAAGCATCCCAGAAATGGAAGTGGACTGACTTTTCATTTCCCGACTAAAAAACATGCAATAAATTTAATTCCGCGCCGAAATCTAACAAAAAATTGAATTCCATCTCAAACTGAATCGAAAATTGCCTTCAAACCTTTGACGAACATCCAATTTACAGATAATCTTGAGGACGAATCGGAGCAATTTGCTAGAAAACGCTCAACGCCACAAACCCCGATTCAACCGAAATCAAGTGATGATGGTGAGTGTTTTAAGGATGTTCTGGAGGTACAATCGGCATCAAAACAATAAGACAGACAAAAACCGAATTTGCTAATTTTGGATGATATTAATGCGAAAAATGATTGAATAATATCGAGGAGCGGATATTCCCACAACCTCAGAAAATGAAAAAACTTTCAATTAAGTGACAGAATTTCGAAAATACCTACAATCATGAAAAGTTGTAAAAGCATTTTACAAGTTATGTGCTGAAAATGGTGAAAATTGTTCATTTTTGATCCGATTTCAAAATTTCAGGGTTTGTTATACTCAGTGATAAAATCTCTACGAACTCACTGAAAAAAGTTTTGCATAAAAGTAAGAATTCAGTTGTTTACAATCCGATACATTCTGAGATTCATATGATGCATATACTGTTACATTTTTTACTTGAATATGAGTGTTTTGCGCAAAACTTTTTTCATTGCCCACACAGCATTGAATACCCGTGTGGAAATCTGTCCGGGAACGCCCGACTACCAGCCAGCCCCCGGACGGGTCATCCCAAGTTAGCCTAACTGCTCAGCCCCTAGCCGGGTACTGAATAGTACAACTGATTCAAACTGTGACTAGTATTTACACGGGAGAAACCGACTAGCGCCCTCTTAGGGGAACTGACTTGAACCCGGTTAGCCCTATCACGGTAGTTTCCACCAGGGCACTGGTTCGGAGAACCCATATATTGTTCTCCACTTTTTTTTTCACTCTCCATTACAGACTTTTGTTTCATGATGGTACTGATTTATAACATATTTACCTAAACATATACAGACGTATTTTCTAAAAATAAAAATAGTTCATTTATATAAATCTTAGTAAATAAATATAATTCTGTCTAGATGAAATGCTTCGTAACTTATAGAAATATGGAGGGTAAATCCAAGTATTTAAATCAGGAAGTGTAGGGACTTTTTTTACATGTTATAAAATCGTTTGGTTGAACGTTCCGTTTGTTGAGTTTGTTGAGTTTATTACGTGAATCCAATTTGAAAAATTGTTACACGCATAACTTAGTAATTACTTAGTATTAACTCCCCGCACCACGCGCCTCCCGCCTCTACGAGCGACCCGCACTCCGAGGCAGGCTGCCGGTGGAACTTCCATGCGGCGCCACTACGCGGCGCATAGCGATTTCGGTTCTCGCGACAATAACACTACGAGCGCTGAATAGATAAGCCGGCATCCGATCACCTGGGCATATGACCCGACGTATATCGGTTAACCGGAGATATACCTACTAGGTCACTACTTAGTAAAGAGACACTCTCTCCTAATAAATCGTCCTTTGGGGACCTCAGTTAGGCTGAGATACCTGCGAAAAAAAAAAAAATAAGTCATCTCCCCTATCCCCCCCTCGTCATTGATTGGAGAGCACCTCCACCAAAGGCCCCTCTCCATACCATCAAAATTTGTCCAAGAAAACTTTTTGGATATACTTTCATTAAACGGGAAAACCCTAATAGTGGCCGGCCAGCCTTACTGTGCTCAGGCTGCCTAGGAGAGCGTTACATATCCAGCCGGGGGCTAGGTGGATGGGCTGCTCAGTTCCCGCTTTGAAATCGGGAGAACTGGGCAGTACCCGGCCAGCTCCCGATCGTGATTTCCACACGGGTATTTCATGTATTATTCAAATTGCATTATTACATGGAAACATTTCGGAAATATTTCAGAAATATCCACTCAAATATTTTCTAAACATTTTGTGAATTGTTTCAGCGGAACATTTTTGAAATATTTCACGAATATTACATGAAAGAATGCAATGCAATGTTCACAAATATTTCAAGAAATGTCTCATAAACATCCCAGGATTATTCCATGAAATGTTTCGCAAAAAGTTTTAGAAATATTTCAAAAGGATGTTTCAAAAATATTCCGCAAAAGGTTGAACTCAACTTTTTGAAATGTTATGTAAAATACGTATTTTATATTATATTATATTATTAAATATTATGGAAAAAAACATTTCACGCAGGGGCCGGGTCGGAATTCCGAATATTGAAAGCGCCGAAAGTGTAAAATACCGAAGTTTTATGTTACGATTGCTAAAATTATCAAACATAAAAATTCCAACATTTATAGAACAGAACCGTAAAATACCGCATAGCATGAAATCGATAGATAAAATGTCCGAAAGATGACTGAACAGACTCACATAATACCGACCTAAAAAATACCGACTTGTCAACGAATCGAATTCAAATAGTCCGAAAGCTCAAAGTTGCGAACGTGTAAAATACCGAAAACTGACAATTTTGAAATGCGCACTAAAATTTCCATAATTCCGTCAACGAACATCAGCTTCTGAAGTATGCAATTTTACTTACAAAATACGATTTCGTACTATTAATGAATATTCGGTACGGAATCGGTACAATGTGGATAAAATAATCAATTGCCGCATACACTAGATAAAGAAGGGTGCACACGTGACCGAGTTAAAACAACTTTTTGAATAATCACTTCAGTGTGTATATCGATCTAGCGAAAAATTGCTTCTGTGTGATCAGATAAACTTGGATCAGTTTTCATATAATACAAATTCATGAAATTCTGCAAAATACTGTATTTGTCTATATCAGATTGTACGATGGACAATTTCATATCTAATTTATGTAATTTGTGATATTTATTCGAAATTATATATCTTCTGTCGCTATCCAATTTGACATTGCATTATATAATTTAATCCGCACCGGATACAAATTCCATATAATTTTAATACCTCAAGATTAAAGGAAATTGTTGATGTTAAATACACATAGTAGGTCAGTGAACCTGAACGAATTGAAACGAATTGAGTAAGTCAAAACTAAATCGACGAGAATTTTAACAAATGGAATAGAATTTAAAATCACGGCCCCATATGTTCCCCACCCAATTCATGTCTGATTTGTTCAAGTTGGTATCAATTCCATTTTTGACGTACTCAATTTTTTTTTTCTACTACGAGGTATGTATGGGAATAAGGCGAATTCAAGGTGTAATGAAATTTCTAAAATTACAACGCAGACATAGTCGTATATCATTTTCATTTATTTGAAAGTTGGCTGAGATTACATTTGACTATATCATTGCCTGCTGCAATATTCATCAGAGTGCGGTTGACAGGCGTATTGGTGCCCACATGGAAAAACTGCGTAGCTTGGAGGCCTACTTTTGCACACGACACTTTCGGGTGCTGTAAAATAAAACAATCATCAGCGTATGTTGTAAATGTATTTTTGTGTAAGCATAAAAGAGAAAATGTAGAATGACTTCATAGTTGACAAAGTAAAACTTCCTAAGATTAACATCGGATTTGGAAGCTCGAATCGCGCAAGAACTATTACGTCGTTAAACTTAAATTTACTACGTCATAAACAATTACATATAAAATCTATATAAAAACATATAAACAATTATATATAAAATCTATATAAAACCTATTCTCATCATGACATTATATTCCAGTTGCAAGTGCATGTATTGAACCCTGAACATTAACCATAGTCCAAATACTGTTGAGCCCGCATCATCACCTGCATCCGTGCAGCCAAAGGCATACAATTCCAAAAAGAGCGTTCAACATGGACGCATGCCCTCGGCTGCATACATGCATGCATACAACAGACTCAAACCTGTTTTTCAAAACATTTACATTACTGCAGTTCAAATACTGTCAAGCCTGCATCCGTGCAGCCAAAGGCATACATTTCCAAAAAAAACGTTCAACATGGACGCATGCCCTCGGCTGCATACATGCATGCATACAACAGACTCAAACCTGTTTTTCAAAACATTTACATTACTGCAGTTCAAATACTGTCAAGCCTGCATCCGTGCAACTAAAGGCATACATTTCCAAAAAAAAACGTTCAACATGGACGCATGCCCTCGGCTGCATACATGCATGCATACAACAGACTCAAACCTGTTTTGCAAAACATTTACATTACTGCAGTTCAAATACTGTCAAGCCTGCATCCGTGTAGCCAAAGGCATACATTTCCAAAAAAAAAAAACGTTCAACATGGACGCATGCCCTCGGCTGCATACATGCATGCATATAACAGACTCAAACCTGTTTTGCAAAACATTTACATGACTGCAGTTCAAATACTGTCAAGCCTGCATCCGTGCAGCCAAAGGCATACAATTCCAAAAAGAGCGTTCAACATGGACGCATGCTCTCAGCTGCATACATGCGTGCATACAACAGACTCAAACCCACGTGTAGTCACATATTTTAAAAATGATAAGGCTTTATCTCCGTATGATTCCAATTAACATCTAGACACGAATTTGAATTTAGGCTCACGTCCGACGTGCACTTGAACGACATCACACGCAAGGCATAGCTAGAGTCGTAGTTGAATTCATGATGTAGGGGATCCTTCTAGGATCTGAATTATCCTTTCACCCCAAGCAGTTTGAATCTCCCCTCGGTATGCCCTATGCTAAAGTATGCTCTATTTTCAACGGTCATATAAAAAATCATATTCTGACGCATTTAGAACCCGGGTAATCAATAAAAACTTTATTACAGCATGCATTTTTGAATATAAAATATTACTGATGGTGAAATTATTTCTTATTACGCAACGAATAGATGATTCGTGTTGAAAACCTGTAGCCTTACGTGAACAACGAAGGTAAACAACGAAAATTTACTGTACAATGTTATAATAATAATTGAACGTTGCTCAAGAAATGAAAAATTATCATTGGATCATTTATACCATACGCTTGTTGTAACATTACAAAAGATGCCAAATAGATTTACTGCACTACTGGTTACTAAGCTAAATTCAGATATAATATCACGTTGCAGTTTCATATTATAATAATATCTAAATGACATTACATGACGTTTAATGTGTAAGTATATTTCAAATATGCTCGTACAGATATAAATCAAAGAGTTATAAATAAGCATGTCGGTGCTAAGTTTCATAGGTTGTTCAATAGACTGTTTCAAATGAAACGAAGTTTTTTTTTTTTTTACCTCCCACCGATGAAGCAGTTCGGGGCAGATATAAGAAAGAATTTGCACCAAAGCAGGTGCAGAAATAATTTTTTTTGAGCTGGCGCCAGGCATTTTTCGTTTTTCCATTGATTTAACATAGGAATTTCCCTAATTTTTTTTCAATAGCGAATTTTATGATCGAATATCGTCTTCATTCTTTGGCGACAATTTGAGAGAGATGTTGAATACCAGCTCTAGATGTTATGACCATGGTTGCATGGAAACAAACATTATAAGATCCTTATTTTATTCTTTAATTTTGAGTATTTCATGGGAAAGAATGGCTACAAATTTGTTTATTACCATGCAACGATCGTCAATAACATCTATAGCTGGTATCTAACATCTCTCTCAAATGGTCGCCAAAGAATAAATATGATTTTCGATCATGAAATTCGATATTGAAAAAAAATTAGGGAAATTCCTATGTTAAATCAATGGCAAAAAGAAAAATGCTCGGCGCCAGCTCAAAAAAAAATCATTTTTGCACCTGCTTTGGTGCAAATTCTTTGCTATATCTGCCCTGAAATGCTCCATCGGTGGGAAGTAAAAAAAAAAAAACTTCTTTTTATTTGAAACAGTCTATGTTCAAGTGTTACTTTTTTTTTTTTTGTTTCCAATATTGCGACGATTTTTTCCTCTTGCATGTTTTAGGGTAAACTATTTTTCAGACAAACTTGAATATTTAATGAATTATTAAGTTTTGAATTGCAGTAAATCTATTGTGCATCCTTAGCAAATTTGTAATGTCACTTTTTTTTTTCTCGTCACGGCAAGTCTTTTGGGCCAGGCGGTTGGACTTCTCGAGACGCCTGCTCATTCAGCGCCTGCCGTCTCCTTTTCCGACGCAGATTCTTTTTCCGGGATGCGGATACTGAGAAAAAATAGATCTATTAATAACCATTAGGTCATCTTCGTGGCTAGTATGATACGCAATGTAAATACTGCCCGCAGTAGCGTAATATCAAAACACCAAATGAAAGTTTGTTTTAGGGTTTGTACCAAAATTGCGTATAGCTAACTATCTACTTGCATCTATGTCATTCAGTCAAGAATTGTCGTTACCTGTGACAGTTGTTTCACCGCCTATCTGAGCTGTAGCAACGATTTCTAAGACAAAAATGAAATATTACACAATTTGGGATCTCATTATGATTCGTGATGAGTAGAACAAGGCAAAAAAGGGATTGTGAGAATCGTTTGGAAAGAAAAAACTCATGGACATGTATCTGAAACAAGAAAATCTCTTGCGAGTCCCAAGCATCATTGAGAATCAACTGCATCTCAATCATTTGAGCTCTAGGAACATATGTTGACTCCGTTGCCAAATATTCAATAAGTCGAGTCTCGAATCACAGTAAATCCATTGTCCACTTTTATTCAACTCATAATGTTACCTATTTCTCTTGTCATGGCCAGTCTTTTGGGCTCTGGAACTTGCACATCTGCGTGCTCCTTTAGCGCCTGCCGTCTCCTTTTTCGACGCAGGTTCTTCTTGCGGGATGCGGATACTGTAAGATATGGATCAATCAATAACTATTCGGTCATATTCTTGACTAATATGATACACAATGTAAATATGATCGAATTTCATAAGTGGCACAAAATCACAGTCGGACGTCAGTAGTTATACCTAAGCAATCATATAATAAAGCATTTCCTCATGAAATCAGAGAGAGTTACCTATTTTTCCATTGGCCTCTGCATTTCCGTTTACCTGCTGATGATTCTCTTTGTCATAATTCTCTGAAAAATGGAGATCGTACATTGCAATATGTATAAATTACACTTCATCTCTTAAAAATGATTAAACTGTAATAAGTACTAATGAACTTACAATGTGAGCCAAAATTACCGTAGTGCTTTAAATTGCAAATCAAGTACCTATTCACTTATTATAAGCACTGGAATATCAAGCACTCGAAATGATTTCACATAGTCTTTCATGCAAGGAATTCGTGGTTAGTTACCATCTTGATCCTGTGCCTCTGGTCTTACATCCACATCCAAACCTGAAACAAATTATTGAACATTCTTATCATGTCATTTGAGCTAAAAAAAATTATATGAAACTATAAAAATCGTAGAGGCCTTGTTAATTGGAATTCGAAGCATCAAACAGCAACTATTTGGCCAAGTTGCACTGCAATCTACTCACGAAAGTACACAAAGGTATATTTCATTATTCACTACCATCATTAAGTAGGGGCTGCTGAGGTAAGTGCTTGGGTGACTCTTTCTGATCCTGCTGTCTTTGCATATCTTCTTGGCCTCGCTGGGGGACGGGCTCCATTGGCTGCTCAGGTGCACGCCTGAATACGCTGCTGCATCTCGACCTACGTACCGGCCTATGCACGACCCTGGGTTGCTTCTGCAGGTCCTGCTCTATCATTTTTTCTTCGCCCTGCTCTGGTAGATGTTCTTGACCCTGCTCTGGCATATGTTTAAGGCCCTGCTCTGGTAGATGTTCTTGACCTTGCTCTGGGATAATATTATGTTCTTGGCCCTGCTCTGGTAGATGTTCTTGACCCTGCTCTGGCATATGTTCTTGACCCTGCTCTGGCACATGTTCTTGGCCCTGCTCTGGCACATGTTCTTGGCCCTGCTCTGGTAGATGTTCTTGACCCTGCTCTGGCATAATATTATGTTCTTCGCCCTGCTCTGGTAGATGTTCTTGACCCTGCTCTAGCAAATGTTCTTCGCCCTGTTCTGGCAAATGTTCTTCGCCCTGCTCTGCCATATGTTCTTGACCCTGCTCTGGCATATGTTCTTGACCCTGCTCTGGCACATCTTCTTGGCGCTGCTCTGGTAGATGTTCTTGACCCTGCTCTGGCATATGTTCTTGACCCTGCTCTGGCATATATTCTTGACCCTGCTCTGGCACATGTTCTTGGCCCTGCTCTGGTAGATGTTCTTGACCCTGCTCTGGCATAATATTATGTTCTTCGCCCTGCTCTGGTAGATGTTCTTGACCCTGCTCTAGCAAATGTTCTTCGCCCTGTTCTGGCAAATGTTCTTCGCCCTGCTCTGGCAAATGTTCTTGGCCCTGCTCTGGCAAATGTTCTTCACCCTGCTCTGGTAAAAGTTCTTCGCCTTGCTCTTGCAAATTTTCTTGGCCCTGCTCTAGGATAGGCTCCAGTGGCTGTGGTGCTTGGGGACGGTACCCTCCAAAAAGATTCATATCATAGTCAGGATCATTAGCTAGTAGAGAAATAGAAGAAAAATGAATAATATTATCATTTGACTAAATAGGGTAAAGGAAATGCAGAAATGTATACAAACGTACGAATAAATTAGTAAACATGTACGTTCAATGCATTACGTTTGTAATGGTATTCAGGGCAAAGATGAGTTTTGGATGACTTTTAAAAATAAGATATGAAACGAGTTTGCTGATTTCCGTATGGGTATGCCTAATTGAGTTACTGTGAAAGCAGATCAATGCTTCTCACTATCTCATCCATGCAGGAACGGGGGGGGGGGGGGGGAGGGGGGGGGGGGGGGCGAGAAGAGAGGCTCTGGCCTGTTTTCCTTATAACTCACGCTATGCATAGGCTAAACCATTCACCATTTCGACCGCTCCTAATTGAGAGTAAGAACATAGCTCATGAGGCTCGCTAGTATACACGCAACTCACACGCTTTAAGGATGAATCCCACCTTTGCGTTGCGTTGCGAAACGAAACGAAGTTTCATTAACATCCCAGATAACAAAATGTCCACACAGTGCCCGCATAGTGTAGGCACGCGTGCGAGTTGAACCGCACGGCATGCGCTCAGTGGGCCATACAGATGTGTCCACATATGATGTACTTATGCGTCGCACGTCGTGCGGGTCGCACAAACCAAAAAAACTTACTCAAGTGTGAATATTCAGATCTACACTTTATAACTCCATCCGTATATATTTGTAGATCAACAAACATCACTAGTTCGCTAAGAAAAATGTCATCCGATTCTTTCGACCTCACCGGGATTCGAACCCAAGTCCGCTCGCATTCATATCACTAGTCGGACGCTCTACCGACTACGCCAAACTACCTTGTTGTAATGGGCTTCATATTTTCCTATTTGTCGAAACCTATGATCAAGCTGTCGAATTCAGAGCTAATACACATACATTTAAGTGGATCAATTTTTTGTTCAACCATAATATAATAATTGACTCTGTACAATAATGATTTATTATAATCATTTTTATAAATTATAATGAGGATAATAAAACTCCACGAAAACAATTCAAAATTCTACTCGCAACTCTTCATCAAAAATTAATCCTTATTACCTACATAAGATTAAACATTCTTGACTTTTTGCGAATCGAAATCCTCAACTAATTAAAAAGTCTTCCAAGGCCGTAGATAATTTTATACAATTTTATACAATTTTATACATAATTCTTTATAAATTCTATATTAAATTATGTATAAATTCTATATCATTCTACATAATCTTTTTTACTCGGGAATTTGATTCTTTATACATCTTGATGAGTTTAAAATTAAGAGAAGAAAATGCATCTTGTACAAGCGTCACTCAGCATTTTGCAGGAGTGACAAGTGAGAAAAAAAAATACGAGAAAAAGTGAATAAGAAACATTATTTCGCCACCAAGGTTCAACAAATTTTGCTCCCAATCTTGACAATCAGGTTTGATCTTAGAAAATATTTGTCACGAATTCTGAAACATCGAGTAAATCTTACTAACTGTTTTATGATGAAAATAATATTGATCATCTCATATCGAATGATTGCACACTGACATCATGGTGCCCGCACGCGGTGCTTCGCACAACAGCGACACACGTGATTGTATGTCTTCGCACGCGTGATGGCTAGATGTAACTCATTACGCTCGCACATGTGCGGCGTCACTTCGTGCTAGCAAGAATGGCGCGTTCTCGCCCGCACGACGTGAGCCGCACGTTGTGATGGTTCCGTGCGTCGCATACTTGTTATCTGGGATGTTTTTCTTATGTTTCTTATGGAAGTATGCACGCACACTCCTGAGAAAACATGTTAATGAAAAGTTCGTTTCGGTTCGCAACGCAACGCAACGCAAAGGTGGGATTCATCCTTTATGATTCTACTGCACCTCGAAGGATTTATTTGGAATTAAATTCACAGTCAGCGGTTTTTTGCTGGCACTTTGGTACACCAGAGAAGCTTTAAAGAATGTAACAGTTTTGAAATAGGATTCATTCAATCATCTTTCATTCACAAATCCCCTGCGTTGAATACTCAATGAATTTATTTACCTGCGGGGAGATCAAAATAACGATTGCCGTCTAATTGATCGTCTTCCAAAGCGGGTTCATCTTCATTCTCCAGCAGCACCATGCGTTGGGTGATATGACGCTTTAGATTCGCCACTATAGTCAGGAATTCGTCCGCTGTCAAGTCTCCTGACATCAGCTTTTGCCATCCTGTTGGAGTACATTGTTATTGTTTCCTATATTGTGTGTACTTCGTACTTTATGTTGTAATTTTTTCTCGATAAACTATCGGAAAAGCTTATGCACCAGCATCGCAGGCTATATACGAGGAAAACAGACTTGCAGTACCAATTTCGAATCTCAATCATGATGTTTGATGAGTTAGGTCTAGATCATTGTATTAGATGGCGTCAAAGAAAAAATATCTTTCTTGGAATTTTACTGCCAATCGCAAACCATACTGACAATTTTATGATTACATAATTTACATTACCATGAATTTGTGTATTCACTTCAGGCACAAAGGCCATGAGGTTTGAGCCCCAAATTCGACCAACTTAAGTAAAAAATGCTCCATGTACCTTCCACTATTAATTTGAATAAATATGAAACACAAACCCCTTTCCAATTTGCCTTTTCTATATCCCGTCCCATAACGAGGATGCCGGCTGATCTCTGTTCCTCGTTGCAGGCTTGCAAAATCATCTTTGGCGTTGGATGTGAGCTTAGCCAATTTCTCTGATATAAAATAATTACACGGAAACAATATTTCAGTAATAAAGAAAAACATTTCAAAAGTTGTGATTGCGAGCAAAACAGAGTTCTTAAGGAAATCAACGATTCAAACGTTGATAAAACCAAACACTAGGGTAACAATCAAAAAGTGGTGATAATATTTATTTGAAAATCTCTAAATTTGTCAACGAAATCTCAAAGTTTAGAAACACCATGAGGCACCTTGTTCTAATATAGAAACGGCAGTTAGATACATTATAGCAAATCAACTAACCAATAAAGGTCCAAGCACTAGGATGTCTTCCAAGCTCTCTTGCTAGAACGCTGTTATAGGATTCTGTTACGTTGTTTGTTCGCTTTGAAATGCCGAACACACTAAAGCCAGCCGGCGTGACTCTGGTTAGCCACTGACGTTGATAATAAGTTAAAAAACGCTTTAACCCCTCCCGCACCGGAACCTCTAAGCCATTCACTAGGCTGTCATACTCTGCCCGAATCATGTCTTGAGGCAGATGTGCCATGATTTTTTTTACAAAAAACTTTGCTTCCGAAGTATCTCTTACGAACCCTGATAGCCGTAGTGTTTTAATTTTTTTCAGCAGTGCCTGTAAAGCAAGTGATCAGTGAATATTACAATTGAGTTGAGTCCATTTTAATGTACATTCGATTTTATAAAATTTCAATGATTTAATGAAGTGTATAAGGCTACATTCCGATAAGGAGTTGAGCCGAAGGAGAGAGAAAAAAAAAATTAAATGTATGGTCTATGCCAGATTTTACAAGCTTTTCACTCTTCGTAGCCAACGATACTTGAAAAGAAAGTGACTTACTCTGTCGTAATGAACGGTGCAGCCTGCAATAATTGCATTCTCGAATACTTCGTTAGCGGCATTTCGAAGACCCTGTTCGAAATCGGTCATCACCACCCGCACAGATGCAGGGTTTATTAGATGATTTTTCAACGCAGTGAAAACAGCTTTGTAGCTACACTCAAGCTTTTTCGACATCAAGATGTGTGCAAATGGTAGAGCCTGAAAATATAAAAATTATTCAATAACAATCGATGTGAAGATTTATATTGAACCAAAGTATGTCATTTCATGCATCTTACATGATCATATCTCACTGCCAATACAGTGACGAGCTGATACACGCCAGTGACCCTAGGTGTGGTTTGGAAAGTCCCATCTATGAACAGCCTATCTACATTGTGAAATGCTGCTCTCACAAATGCAGCATCGTAGATAAGCAAATGCAAGTTTCCTTCCTGATCTTCGATTTTTCTTGTAGTGAGTTGACTGTGTTCCCTTTGCAATAGACGCTCGTAAGCCGGGTCTTCCAACTGTCCAGCCATCAACTCTAAGCTCTCTGGGCATGGCGGCCACGACTCCTTTCGCCATTTCTTCATGGAATCGACAATAGAATTGAAGGGAATCGCTATCTTCACCTCTCTCGGATACCTATAATTGGCGCAAGAATATCAACAATAGTACATTTCTCCTGTGTGTGGTTTCAATTTTAGCATCCACAAAATAAGAGAAAATTGCCGTTCAAGGAGTTACACCACCTTGGCGCTCGGAAAAATAGGTATAAAAATAAAAATTTTCTATGACGAAGCCATTAAATATATGAAATAATTATATTTTACACATATACAGGGTGGTCCATTTAAGTTGGCACAGCAGGATATCTTGAGAACCACCCATTTTAGAGAAAGATGTTTGAAATAAAAATTTCTTGACTTGAAGGGGGCAAAACACTGTGCTATCGTACTTTTCATATGGTGGAGGTTTACCAGGTCATTTAGAGGTCAACATTGTTTTTTTCAATGGGAACGTATACTTTTTTTCACAGATTCGCATTATACACTGAATAATACAAAACTTTTGTCCCAATTTTTTTTTTTATGACATCAATTTTTTTCAATTTTTCCAAATTTTTTTTATTTCTAATTTTTTTTTTTCGTCCATTTTTCACAACGTTTTGAGGAATGTATTGAAGTGAATGGGCATAATTTTGAGCATCTGTTGAGATAAATTTATTTTTTAATTAAAATTTTCTGTTTTATTGCAGATATTTGGAAAAAAAAAAATTTTTATTCAAAAAAATTGATGTCATAGACGAAAAAAACTTGGGACAAAAGGTTTGTATTATTCAGTGTAAAATGCGAATCTGTAAAAAAAAGTATACGTTCCCATTGAAAAAAACAATGTTGACCACCAAATGACCCTGTAAACCTCCACCATTTGAAAAGTACGATAGAACAGTATTTTGCCCCCTTCAAGTCAAGAAATTTTTATTTCAAACATCTTTCTCTAAAATGGGTGGTTTTCAAGATATCCTGCTGTGCCAACTTGAATGGACCACCCTGTATGTGTAAAATATTAATTTTTTCATATATTTATATCAGTTATATATATTAGGGTGGGCCAAAAAAAAAAAAAAAAAAATTTTTCCCTTAGTTATCATGAAAATATTATTCAGGATGACGAAAAAAAAATTCTCAAAATTTGAGTTCTTAATATTAATATTAAGAGGTGGCTCATCGTGATTTTTGATTTCCCATTTAACCCTTTGCAGCATGGTGGTAACCCACGTTACCACCTCAATTTTCTTGAATTTTTCTAATTTATTCACTTTTCAACGTATTCAGATATATATATAAAAAAAAAAAAAAAAATGTATGCTTCAAAGGGTTAAATAACACGGGAATAGTACATTACAATACGAGTCCGGTGAAACTTTTTCTGACGAGTGTGAGGTTGCAGCACAAGCCGAAGGCGAGTTTTGCAATCACACGAGATCAGAAAAAGTTTTTCCGTCGAGTATTATACAAAATTTACTTCAGGAGGTGTGAAAATGGGGGTTTTAGCCACGCGAAGCGTAGGTAAAACGTCCAAAATCACACGGAGTGTAGTAAATGTTTTTTTTTTTTCTTATTTGGAATTTTATTCCAATCTAACGAATCATCGTGTTGTAAAAATCAATACATATTCTTGATGGAAATTGCACGATCTCCAAAAAAGGTCTGATGTGATTTTTCGCTAAGTTCACTCGTTTGAAAGTTATTCAAGGTTAAAGTTTAACCTCAAACGGTGTATGACAACTTTTTTTTCGACCTAGCGAAAAATCACATCAGACCTTTTTTGGAGATCGTTTAATTCCCTACAAGAATATGTATTGATTTTTACAACACGATGATTCATTAGATTGGAATAAAATTCCAAATAAAAAAAAAAAAAACATTTCCCGTGTTATTTAAATGGGAAATCAAAAATCACGATGAGCCACCTCTTAATGTTAATATTAAGAGCTCAAATTTTGAGAGAATTTTTTTTTCGTCATCCTGAATAATATTTTCATGGTAACTAAGGAAAAAAAAATTAGTTTTTTTTTTTTTGCCCACCCTAATATATATATATATATATATATATATATATATATATATATATATATATATATATATTAGGGTGTCCGTTAAAAAACCCAATTTTGAATCGGACTCGACGCACCCCCTACAACGATTGGAAAAAAAATTAAAAAAATTTTGGTCGCAATTTGGGCCTTCTATCTCAATTAGAAGGCGTGCCTAAATGACGAAATAATTTCACATTACAATAACATTGATTTTTGTCATTTCTTTTCAATTCCAATTTTTTACGTAGACAAGAGAAGGTAGAAAGAATCATTCGATAGTTGAAATCTCCCTCATATAAGTGGAAGTAAATAGAAAAAAATTCTCGTTGCCGATTGTCTTGTATGTACGGAAAAATAAATTTTTAAATAAAATGAAGAACTGATCCTTTCAATAACGCAATGGACAAGAAAGTACTGATTTCATCAGGCTGGTGTTGCACGTCACGGTTTGCACGTAAAAAATTGGGATTGAAAAGAAATGACAAGAATCAATGTTATTGAAATGTGAAATTATTTCGTCATTTAGGCACGCCTTCCAATTGAGATAGAAGGCTCAAATTGCGACCAAAAATTTTTTTATTTTTTTTCCAATCATTGTAGGGGGTGCGTCTAGTCAGATTCAAAATTGGGTTTGTTAACGGACACCCTAATATATATATAGGGGAAGGTGGGGCAGAACGGACAGTGGGGCAGAACGGACACTAAATCCAAAAAAAAATAATGTCGTCGGAAATGATTTTTTATGAAATGTGGCGACGTATTTTGGATAAATAATGACACAAAAAAAAAAAAAATTAAAAAAGTGAAAAAAAATAATTCAGTTTTCCTTTTTTTTTTTGTGTCATTATTTATCCAAAATATGTCGTCACATTTCATAAAAAATCATTTCCGACCACATTATTTTTTTTTTGGATTTAGTGTCCGTTCTGCCCCACTGTCCGTTCTGCCCCACCTTCCCCTATATATATATATATATATATATATATTAGGGCTAATCATTTTGGGGTCATATTTTTTGATTTGCCTTCGCACCCCTCAAAATGTGAGTGTATGAGGTCAGTATTACTACCTATCAATGATAACCAAGGTGCGATTTTTTTTGGCGTGGCCCATTGCAAAAGTATTTTTCCCATTTAAATAACACGGGAAATGTTTTTTTATTTTATTTGGAATTTTATTTCGTTCTATCGAATCATCGTGTTGTAAAAATCAACACATATTCTTGTACGAAATTGAACGATCTCCAAAAAAGGTCTGATACGATTTTTCGCTAGGTCGAAAAAAAAAAGTCGTCATATACCGTTTTAGGTTGAACTTTAACCTTCAATAACTTTCAAACGAGCGGACTTAGCGAAAAATTATATCAGACCTTTTTTGGAGATCGTTTAATTTCCTATAAGAATATGTATTGATTTTTGCAGCGCGATGATTCGTTAGATTGGAATAAAATTTCAAATAAAAAAAAAAAACATTTCCCGTGTTATTTGAATGGGAAAAATACTTTTGCAATGGGCCACGCCAAAAAAAATCGCACCGTGGTCATATTGATAGGTGCTGATACTGACCTCATACACTCACATTTTGAGGGGTGCGAGGACAAATCAAAAAATATGACCCCAAAATGATTAGCCCTAATATATATATTGTAACGAAGTTTTCAGAGTCTTTACTCCGCACCCTACGGCGTTCCTTGATAAACTACTGATTGATAAAACTACTAAAATAGAGAGTTGGACGCCAGACACGTGAGTGTCGTTTTTCACAAGAATCTACTGAAGCGATAGCGGAATTCAGATAAATACTATATTGCCGGAACGACGGCCTTAAAGCGTCAGCTAACTCAGATTGAACTAAGTTAAGGGTAGAGTGGGTGGATTCACCTTAATAAATAATTCAAATATTAGTATATTATGTGGCATGCCCGTAAACCAAGTGTTTTTCGGCGAGAATAATGATTTCAGGACGAGCTAAAGGCGAGCCGAAGGCGAGCCGTAAGCGAGTTCTGAAATCATTATTCGAGTCAAAAACGGTTTACGGGTGCGCCCCATACTGTATTTTTTTCGAAATAGGCATGAAAAGTCACTTTGACGCCTGTTGAGATTCACTAGACGAAGAGTGAGGTTATGGTGCGATCTGTCGCGCACTTCACACCGCGCATCGAAACTGCCGTATAAAGACTTTATAGGGCAGTTCTGAAATCAACCGTATAAAGTGACACTTTGTGGATCGAAAACAGGCGTCAAAAAGTGACTGAGCCGAAAAAAACTATGACTAACTACGTTCAGCCAACCCTCGGGGAGTTGGATTATAAGCGCGACACACCATGCGATATTATACTACCTATTTAAGCAAAGATATTCTAATAAATCAGAAATAGTGAAATATAAAGCATCAGAGATTCTCAAGCGAGAAATTAGCGAGAACAAGCAGTCAAATATAATTAGCAAATCATAAGCAAAGCAAGCATAGAAATCAGACTAAATAAGCGAAATAGATTATCAAGCGAAAAGGTACTCAAAATGGCTACAGTCGACCACGAGGTGCTTCCGGTGAATTTCTTCATCTTAAATCTAATATAAAAACGAGGAGCGTCACCCGTAGGTTGATCGCTGCTCGGGACTTGACCAGTGAGCCTATGGAGTTAGCTAAACCCACTAATCCTACCAACTGGTGAACCGAAAAGACGGAAATCGAAGATAACTAATTTATAATACTAACTAGTAATAATCCTAACAGAAATCCAGCGGTAGCTTGTGGTTTTTACTAGCAATGAGAGATCATAAAGACCTTACCTTATGGAGAAGTATCTGAAGTACAAAACTTAGCTTAACTGATTTTTGATTTTTTGGCAAAGATATTCCAAGAAATTCAAGAAAACTATCGCGAAAACCGAGTAATTTTAAATCACATCTGTGATGGGTCGTTGATTCCGAAATCAAAACATTTACCGTACGTAAAAGACTATTCAAAATGTATGGTTAAGTTATTAAATTTAATTATTTAATTATTTAATTTTATTATTGAATTATTTTGACACTGTTCAAAGTATTTATATTTATTAATTTTAACTCGTTCCCGATTAGACGTCCATTTGACCTTAACAGAATTTAGCGAAAACGATATTTAGATATTTAGAACGATAGCGAGAGAGATCGAGTAGCACGTCTTTACTATTCGATAGCTGAACGTAGGAGTGATCTTCTTTCGGCGATAATTTGACGCTTCGCTCCGCAATGTCGTAGGTCAAGGTGGGGAACCTATCAGGACCTATTAATTGTCTCATTGGTCCTGCGAGCGACACTGTTCGAACAACCAACTCATACGTTGACTGGTTTGAGGAGTAATCTTGTTGCGGAGCGTCAGGCGTTACTTTCGAGCGCTCCGCGATAGAACAACCGTTCTGCGGGATTCCAGCTGCGAGATGACTGGCGGGAGGGTGTGACCTTGGCTCTGGCGGAGCGATTCTTCTCCAAGCGATATCAACCCCGAGGGGTACACTACGCAGTGGTAATCTCTCTCTTAGACGACCCAGCTGCGAATGGTCCCTCGGCGGTACGTTACGTCACTTGTCCAGGTATGGACTTTACGTGACGTCGGCTTCTGATCGCTGAATCAGGTGATGTCAGCTGGTTGCACTGAACGTGTCAACCAGATGCTGTGTGGTGAGATGCGTTCGCTGGCAGGAGGCCTTGTAAAACCTATACGCCGCCTAGCGATATCCAACCAAGGTCTACAGCCCTCCCCGTAGATGTTGCGGTACTATCCATAGTACTGGTACCGGTACTGGACTGCATACCGTCGATAGCATCTCCGGAAGCGGAGGTTCGGAAGTCGTCATCTGCTTTATCTTCTTTCTCTCTCTCTCTCTCTCTCTCTCGCAGTACATTAACAGAAAAATACCTACTTCAACTTAGTCTAACTCTATTGCTTATTAACCAGGTGTGTCGCTTGTATCCCGAAGGTCTAGACGGCGATATTTTCTCTCTCTCCCGCGATATTCCTACTAGAATATACGCCAGAAGGGCTCTAGTGACGGCAGCTAATCTGCAACGTCACAATATATATATATTTTTATATATACATAGTAGTTTTATGAATAATTCGGAATAATAACGAATAAAAAAAATTAAAAAATGATGGAGATATGAGACATTAAGTAAGACCCTCTTTTTGAAATCCTTGATGATAGTGTACCTATTTTCTCTGTCAAGAATTTTCTGAAAAACAAAAAATAATTTTGTTCTCAATGAGAAAGGTAACAGCTAAAATGTAGCATAGGATTTTCTCGATTGGGTGCTACGTTCATAAGTTATTGATTTTTTGAACTCAAAATGTCGATGACAAACCGAGTTTTTCTTTTCAAACAGCTGTTATTTCTACAAAAAAAAATTTGAAATGTTTTTTCTATGCTACATTTTAGCTATTACCTTTTCAGTTGAGAAAAAATGTATTTCTCATTTTTCAGACAATGCCTGACAGAGAAAATAGGTACACCATCAATATTCAACAAGGATTTCAAAAAAGGGTCCCACTTGATGGCTCACATCTCTGTAATTTTTTAATTTTTTCGTCCGTTATTATTCCAAATTATTCATAAAACTACTATGTTCATGTGTAAAATAATAATAATTTCATATATTTAATAGCTGCATAAAAAAAAAATAGTACATTAAGCTGTTAGGGAGAGAGGTGAGCGATTTTGATGAGGGTGAAGTTTGCTGCACGAGCGAAGCGAGGGCAGCTTCACCCGAATCAAAATCGCGCCTCTCTCCCGAACGACTTACGATACTTTTTCTCATACATGCATCAATCTAACCACATTTCAAGCATATCTTACGAGAGAGAAGACTCACATATCTCATTCGGCCGTAATATGTGGTCGTCGCATGCGCTTTCACACGATTTGGTTAGGTATGAAGCCTAAGAAGCAAACGTGCGCGTAGGCATGATAATAGGGATGGGCGATGTTTACCGATTAATCGAATAGCTCGATTATTTTTTTTCAATAATCGATTATTTTCGACCGATGTTTTTGAGGTCCGATTAATCGATGTTCGATGTATTTTACCGAACATCGATGAAAAGGCGCGAAAACGGATTTTTCAAATTTAGTAAATTCTGGACCAATCTCAATTAACAATCTGACGAAGAAAAGTCATACCAGAACGTCCGTTTCACCAATTTTCTTCAATTTTCAAAGTAAATTTGTAAAACATTAACTAGCACGAATTGTGTCGAATTTTTTATTGACGAATTTTCCATGAAACATAATGCCGTTCGCAAAAAAAAAAACTCAAAAAATAAATAATCGATGTTCCGATTTATTTTTCGAACATCGATGTTTGAACATCGATGCTTTTCAAACATCGATTATTCAAAAATCGATTTTTATTTTGAACATCGCCCATCCCTACATGATAATATGAACGCATTAGTACATGATGCTGTGAGGGTGACATACGCGATTTTGATTCGGATGAAGTTTGCTGCCCGAGCGAAGCGAGGGCAGCTACACCCGAATCAAAATCGCGCCTGTCTCCCTAACAGCTTCATGTGATGCGTTCATATCATGCCTATGACGCGCACTTTTGCTCCCTAGGTTTGATAAGTAACCAAATCGCGTGACTGCGCATGCGTCGACAACATATGACGGCCGAGGGAGATATGTGCGTCTTCTGTCCCGTAAGACACGCTCGATATGGGGTTATTTTGACGCATGTAGGATAAAAAAAAAAAAAAATTATTTTTATACCTATTTTTCCGAGCGCCAAGGTGGTGTAACCCCTTAATAAGTTCTATAATTACACCGATTTAGTTTTCTCAATTCATGTACTAATTTCGTACGACAACGAAAGACGTACGATGACGGTATGTTCCTTCAGATTGACCACATTAACACAACGCGTCGAACGGTACGGAGTTTCTACTTGAAAGAAATTAAAATCTACACTCACAGTAGCACAGTCACGTCATATAGCTCTTTAAGCTTCCAATACTGAGTCCTGAGGGAAGTTTTAACGTTTTCCCGGAAATCAGCTTTGACCTGCGCTAATCCATCTGCAAAGCAGTTGTTCGAATGTCTATTGAGTCCCGCTGTCAAATTTCGATGACCGGGTAACCTCCGCGCGGTCGCTCTGCAAAATTTTGTTGCACATGTTACGTACGGGCTACTTGAGAGTTTAAATGCTCGGCCTGGCTATTATCATGGGGGGACGGTGATCGCGATTTCATTGTCGTGTTAGTGACTTGTCTCCGCGAGTCATGCTCACCTGATCTATAAGGGTCGAACAACCGGGGATTTGAAAATAGCGAGTTTGGTTTATTTCTTGTCCAGGTCTGTCTTGGATCGGGAGAAATTGGTCGCTGCTCTATTTTATTTATACAAGAACGCTGGCACCCGCATGACAATGTATTCTTCATACACGACGCACCTAGGCAATGAGTGGAGTGTGTTGGTTGGCAACCAGGACATTGTTGTTGAAATATTGTATGAATAGGAAACTCGGGTACTCCCGCACTTGGTTCAGGCCCTCCTTGAGTACAACACATCCCCGACGGGTGTCTTGAACAAATGGGCGACAAGTTTCGTTCCCTGTTTACCGATTCGTCCGCGACGAAAAAGTTCTGAAAATTTCGCGATGGGTGTTGATGATGCTGGTGATTTTGAAAATTACCTTGCGAGTGAGAACAAGCTGATTGGCTAGAACGCGCAAACGATGCCCTTAATGTTTCACTCGCCGGTAGTATTCCGGTTCGCATTCGCGTTTCGACATGAACTGCGTATTCCAAAGCCTCATCTAAAGTCTTGGGCATACGTCCGTCGACAGCCTTGGCTATTTCCTCGGGCAAACCCCGTATGAACGCATCCAACGCGCACGCGTACACTGGCTTTAACATCTGGTCGGGAACTTCACCGAATTCATCTTCCAAAGCGACGCGCGACCCGCTGATTATTATATTTAATCTGTCATAGAAATCACTAACGGTTTCATTTCTACGCATCCGAATATTATTGATTTCATTATGATAATAAGGGTACGTTCTACCGGGTGTAAATCTTTTCTTTAAATGTTTTGTCAACTCGTTTACGGTTTTAAATTTTTTTCCATATGTACTATCGCGAGCCGCTCCCTGCAGTTTCCCTAGGACTGCTTTAACGTACGACCCTTCGGATCTCGACGGTATAAAAACTGCTCCGTTATGGATATCTTGAAGGAAATCTTTTAACGGAACGTTCTTTCCATCGAAGAAAGGGATATTTAACGTGCTATGCTGGAGTGAAAAACAATCAGCCATAGAGGTCATCATCGCGTTACTTATATTCAAGTCTACATTACTCTCATTCTGCGAGGCGTTACCCGTTCCGTCGGGGCCTGGCATTTTGTAATTTATAATATAATACTTTAGTACACAGTAATGGTATCACTAAAACAGCTTAAAATTTATCATGCACATATATACTATAGACGCCGAAAGGAAAATTCGATATTCACTAGATATTTCGGTAAATTACCCCAATTGGCATGCAAGCATATAGTTATATATATATATTATATTATTTTTACCCACAATATAAGGCAAAGAGAGTTGCAATTTCGAAAATCTATATTTCAAATATTTCAAATATTTTTTTTTTTTTTTTTTTTTTTTTTTTTTTTTTTTTTTTTTTTTTAAACGTACTATGGTTAGCAATATCCCACCGCTGCCACCAAAAACCTGTGTGACGTGAGGGTGAAACCCGAGCGGAAGTAAAATTAGTTCACGCCACCAAGAGATAATTATATTTATTTAACTTACTTTCCAATAAGTCGGTATATGGGATCTTGCTTACCTAGTTCTATACAGAACTGTACGTTTAATAAAATACTCTACTTATGAGGCTAAATAGGTAGAATGGGGATTAGGTTAGATGAAGGTAAATTCGAATTAAAGTGATTTGTTAACTGGTAAAAATTAAAGTATATTCTGATACGATTCGATTGGAATATGAGAGCGTATGGTTAACAAAATATAATAAAAGATAATGATTACTTAAACCCTGATGATTACAATTATGATTCGATAGATATTCGTAATACTATAGTCGGATCTTCGTTGTACAACTCTCTCTCTCTCTATTGTAGTTATATTATAATAATGTAAGCTAACTCATAAGAGAAATAATAGCGCCGTGATACTCTAGGCAAGACTTATTTCGCACACGAATGACTTGCGTGTAAATCAGCCTTATAATCCTTTTTAGCGATTTTCCTAGTAAGAGAGTTTTTGATATGGAAGACTTACACCAAAGACTGTCTTTTGATCACTATGAATATTGGTAAACAATTGGTATTTAAAAGTAAAGACTTAGCGTTGCTGTCTGACTGTCCTGGGGTTGGGTCCCGTCGGATAGAATCGGAGCTGTCGGCTGATAAATAACTCCAGTGGTCTCACCTCGTGGTTAATACGTTCACAACACCAAAACCAAACACTCTGTCTCTGAATAAAGTTTATAACTGAAGCTACTAATTATGAAAATTAGAAATATAGTGTAACTACGATTAAAATGTTAATAGGTGAAAATCAACTATTATTTTATGTTGAGATTATTAATGTTTATAAAGAAATGAATACGATTTTTGCTGTGAAAAATTATAAATTGTGTCCATGCACTGAAGTTAGCTTTCGCTATTAGAGTTTTTATTTTTACGAGATTTACTAAGTCCTTTAGCGTTGTCACTTAATAAGATTTTCAAACACTAACTCTTGCTCAATTATGAAACCTCGGGACGCGTCCGTGCACTATGCAACTTTTTAGACGAAAGACAAGTTATTCAGTTTGGATGCAGCCACGAGGCCGCCGTTGCATAGCATAGGTGTTACTCCGCGTCGTAATTAGCCTATCAGAGACCTGCGTCTTTACGCGGATGAGTGAAACTCATCGCTCCTGGCCGCTTTACCTAAGACAGCGTTCCGCGGTCCCAATCTCAAGACAGTCTGTCTGTAATAACATTTACCATTCCATGTACTCTGGTTCTTGACAATTCTTATCACACATTCTTCCATACGTTTTAGTGAACAGTTTGTTATTATTGAGAATATCCCTAATGGGTTGGTTGATCCTATTTGTTCTTAGAAATATTTATTTATTGAGAGAGAAGTCACATCGAACCGACTATGCAGTGCTGGGTCAGCAAAACCCCACTGCTGTATCCACTCTTAGCTTACCTCAGGATATTAAGTTCTTATCACTAGGACTCGACCGGAGTTCGTGACTTTAAAAAGAGAGGGTTTTGAAATCGAAATATTCTGTTTATGCTCCTTTTTCGGATTATATGTCTGCAATCTTCTCACGGTTTTTATCTGTGGGAACTTAGAAAATATGAAATTTGGAAAAGTGTGGGGCCGTACGTAACACACATCCCAAGTAGCTATAAAAAAATACGTTTCAGTGTAATAAAAGCATGGATACTTATCAGGTCGAATTTTTAGGCTGTCCACGTCGATTTACCTAGCCTCGAGACCTCACCACCTTTGATTCGATTCGTGATTTTTTCTGTTATTGTTCTATAAGGGCATATCCATGGAATTTTCAACTTTTTTGAGGGATAGTAGTTGTGTTCATTTCAAGTACAAATTGGATACCCCAAGGGTGTTTTCGACTGACAAATACTACTTCTTCTTAGAGGTAACTGTGATGTTCTAGTATATTTAAATTCATTTCCGCATGTTATGAGTACAAAACTCCTCGAGAAAACGACAAATCACTATGAGGATGGAGCATTTTTTTTTTTCAACTACTATAACTTGTTGACCGAAGGCAATAGCAAGCTGATTTTTTTTTTTTCATTAATTGCAGCACGTTAACAATAGGAAAATGCGGGCTAGATAACTGCGCCGGTCAAGATAGCTACAATAACTTTTTTTACGTGAAATCTACGTCAAAAAAGTAGACCCCCCCCCCCCTTTTTTTTTTTTTGGTCCAAAAAAAATTTTTTATTGAGCAATCAAAATGTTTATCGATTTTTTTCGCAAACTAAGGCCATTTTTTAAATTCAAAAAAAAAAAAAAAAAAAAAAAGATCGCATTCCTTATTCAATTCTGAAGATGGTGAATTTTTTAAATTGATGGAGTGATTTTTATACATATTTTTTTTTTACAATTATTTGTTCGGCGCTGCGTCAGATTGCGGCACCGCGCGCCTCGCCACTAGCGCGTCATTCCATGTATGGGAAACCGCGCGCCACGCTATTGGCCGAGCCCCGTACGACGCGGTAGTAGCGAGGCGCGCGGCGCGGCAATCGGCGGCAACCTGACGCAGCGCCGAACAAATAATTGTAAAAAAAATATTTAGAAAAATCGCTCCATCGATTTAAAAAATTCGCCACCTTCAGAATTGAATAAGGAATGCGCCTGTTTTTTTTTTTTTTTTGAATTTAAAAAGTGGCCTTAGTTTGCAAAACAAATCAATAAACATTTTGATTGCTCAGTAAAAATAACAAAACTATATTTTTTGAAAAGTTAAAATTTTTTATCGAAAAGTGTCTTTCCTCGCCTTTAAAACGCGTTTTGGAACATCTCTCTACGGTAAAAAAAAAAAAAAAAATGCGATAGTTCATAACTAGCGTAAAAGAAAAAAAAATTGGACCAACGAAAAAATACGGGTCTACTTTTTTGACGCAGATTTCACGTAAAAAAAGTTTGAAACGATTCAAAAACACGAGGTCATTAATTCACGGCCGATTAGAGGTGAAATTGCCCATATCACACTGAGTGCAGAAGTAAAATGATTTTTCAAAGATTATTTCTAAAAGGAAATTGAATTTGAATTTTTTCTCCATCAGCACTTGACCGAGCATTAAGAAGGAATTATTCTCATTTTGGCGTGTATACTGAGACTCAAGAACACAGATCATTTTTGGTTTTATAGGTGTGCCGTCAATTTTTCCAAAATTTATTCTTATACCTCAAAAGTTAAAAATTCCATGGATATGCCCATATATCTGAACCAATTTTCTGGATTAAATATAATATCATTTGAATTTCGATCTCCTTGTTTGAGTTATATTTTTTCAACTACAAAACTAGTACCGTTTTCTACGATCTGAAAAGATCACAAAAATTGTATGGATGCTGCAGAACAGCCCTGGCCTTCAAGAATGTGGACATCATTTATCATTTATCCTATATTTGATTTTTTATATTTTTCGATTGAATATTTTGAAACTTATTTTTTGTCTCATTTTCTAATAATAATTATTGTTGCATGTACGAAATGATGAAAGAAGTTGCGGCGTCAATTAAAATGAACATTTCAATTGGTGAAGATAATTAGAAAACAAAGGAAAGAAGATTGTAGTAGAAAAAACATATCAAACCACACCACACCACTCTCACCACATTTCTGAAAGCGGGGGGCTGTTCTAATCATCCATAGAATTATTTTTTTCTGCACACCAAGGTCGAATTCTTTTTCTCAAATGAATGAAGACTCGAGCAGGGTTAGTAAAAAAAAAAAAACAACATGAACAAATTCAGAAAAATATTTTGAAGTTATTACAACATAATCAATCACGAGTTGAATTGGCGATGGTAAACTTAGAGCATACAAAACATGGGGGTAGCATGGTATACCTCGTTGTGCGAGTGAAAACGGTCACGAGGCAGACTGAGAGATTAAAACATCTACTCTCTGTTGCCTATATCATATTCACCACAAGAATTAACGAGATAGCATGATATTATTTCAGCGCCGGATTTACCTATAGGCCCGAGAGGCCCGGGCCTAGAGCAGCATTATATACGGGCGGCAAAAATTGTGTCTCAGAATCCAAATCATATGCAACTTGTATGATAAAATTATTTTTTTTTTGGCACAAATGAAGAAGTCCTAACGTTAAAAAAGTGTATACCTATGAAAAGATATAAATTCTCGTCTATGAAATAACAGAATTATTATTATTAATATTGTTATTATTATTATTAATATCATATGTATCCAGCTACATCGGAAAAAATTGAATAAAACGGCTTGTGTAATACAAATTATTGAATATTGATATTGATCTATCCCGATTGAAAAAATTTCATTAGTGAATAGATGACTAGGTAGGGGGGCGGCAAATAAGTTCGGGACTACAGGCGGCTCTAAGTTAAATCCGGCGCTAATGATATACTCTGTACGTGGCTACAATGTATGTGGCTCCTTTTCACTCCGCGGCTACGGCTTGATTTTTCAGCCACCTCCCTCCTCGATATCTATAAGCTACGATGGTGATATCTCGAGGATAGGTGATTCAACTTGGACAGCCCTTCAGACATTATTTAGTCATCACTTTAAGTCGATCCAGAATTCAATTGCATCAAAGTTATTGCCAAACGAATTATCGATTGTTTATTGGAATTTATACTAAAATGAGCTGCCTACATATTAATTATTTCTAGCTCCTTATGATTTTGGGTCAAGGTTATCTCATCTTTTTCTTCGTTCAGCAGAAATCGAATTTTGGTTTCATTAGATAAAAAAAAATACAACACTCAAACCACGTGAAAGTTATTTTTCTAAATGCTAGCGATATTCTAGCACGCTCTATGTGGCACGGGCTCGCCGACAAAAAATAATATTGCGTGAATTTTGATGGACGAAACATCGTTATGAGGTTCAATCATAAACGACATGTCTGATATTTGGTGTTTGTTAGCTTAGTTTCGATTGGCTTCCTAATGTTCCTCGCTTGTACATAGACGAAAATACGAAAATTATGGTTGGAAGAAAACAAAAAAGATTTTCTTTCAAATAAATATTAATAATGAATATTGTGTTGGCTTTTATAAATTCAACAAATTGTAGGTTGATACAGTTATTTAAGTAGCATCGACACAAGGTAAAAGCTGTAGCGGAACGCAAGTAAGAAGATGAATTATGAAGGTGGAAACCTTTGTGTTTCTCTTTAGCACGTGCCGGTTATGGCCGGTATTGAAAATTCTAACCGCTATTAACAATTTCAGTCGTCAACGTAGAAGTAATCATGTCAAAGGGTGAATTTTCGGAAATTCTACAAGCAAACAACAGTCATCTAGATCCTTACTATCGAAAAAATATAGATATAACCCTTACATAACGCCGGTGTTTGATGTCCGATTTATTCTGAAAACCCTCCCATCCAGTACCCGCTGGTTTTGCGGAAAAGTTATCCGCTCGTCGCCACGCGGTCGCGGCCGTAGAGGCATTTTAATATCAAAATATGTACAATAAGTTCACGCCACAAATTTAGTAATAATCAAACAGTAAAAAAAAAAAAAAAATAACAATGCACAACGTTTGCACTGTATTACACGCTATATTGCAATATTTACACTAGATAGTTAGAAACAGTTTACAAGGAAATAAAAAATAAAAATATTTTTATGAAAAGTCTATGAATAATGAATAATTGAAAACGGTACAGGAAATCTTTTTTAATGAAGCACAGCACTCAAGCGCATAAGAGAAATATCCTTGTTACTCGTTAGAAGACTCGCGGTGTTATGAATAAGTTCGCGACGTTAGTTAACAATACTATGTTCTTAAGCAGGATGACAACCTCGACAACAAAATTGGTGAATTCGATTACTCAAGCGGTTAGAGCAGAACTACCTTGAAAGCCAATAGTATCGTCAGATTCATCGGAAACAGCCAATCATCAGCCACAGGTCTACTATTGGCTGCACAACTGAATTTATCCCATATTTTACACGAATTTGAATATACTACAAGCAGAAAGTGCGCGAAGCTCCCGAAACTCCACAACTGTCGAGGTGGCGTGACCGAGTCGCGATATATATCCATAATATAGAGTCTGATATTATAACACGGCAAAAAAAATGCTCCCACATTTGCGTTTACTTACTTATGCAACAAAATTATTTTACAGATTATAATGGACGATGTAGTTGAAGTTTTACACCCTGGCCAGGGTATCGTCTATATTGTCTGCAGCATCGGCTGCTAGTTACATGCCGTTTCACACCGCAAGCTATAGTTATAAAACCTCTACGGAAACTTGAATTAAGGAAATCTGTCGCTGAACAAATTATCCACGAAAAATACCAAGATAGAATATATTCACCGGCCACAACAGATTCAACCCTCTAAGACCGACCAACAGAATCCACAACACCTAGTCAGTGACGAACAACGCACCAAACCATCATCATCCACTATTTATATACCATCCCTACAATAAATCGACGTAAAAATCGCACACAATAACAAGTCAATAGACACATCACCAGCCCGAACAGCGACCAAACCAAAAATAGTAAAGAAAGACTCAAATACACACCGTGACTTACATTACACATCTTATCAAGCGACCCTCGCATTAATAAGCTGTATGACATGTAAGGCTGGAGAGCCAACCACTCCGCAATACAAAATAAATGCTATTAAAAAAAAAAAAAAAAAAAACCAAGATAGAATATAGCTAAAATAAATCAGTCATGTGTCACATGACAGGCGTAGTAAATTATGTATGTATGCGATATATCCCCTGTTAAAGATTTTTTTTCAATTATTTGCTTACTTTTACCTTCACGTTCATCTGATTATCGTTTATCGAATGTATTTGGTCAAAGTCTTCAGTTTTCTTGGTCGACAACTGGAGTCGAGGCAAGTTTATGGTACATCTCGTCTATCGAAGGAGGTATTCGTTCAAAGTCTTAACTTTTCTTGGTCCACAACTGGTGTCGAGGCAAGTTTATGGTACATCTCGTCTATCAAAGGAGGTATTCATTCAAAGTCTTCAGTTTTCTTGGTCCACAAATGGTGTCGAGGCAAGTTTATGGTACATCTCGTCTATCGAAGGAGGTATTCGTTCAAAGTCTTAACTTTTCTTGGTCCACAACTGGTGTCGAGGCAAGTTTATGGTACATCTCGTCTATCAAAGGAGGTATTCATTCAAAGTCTTCAGTTTTCTTGGTCCACAAATGGTGTCGAGGCAAGTTTATGGTACATCTCGTCTATCGAAGGAGGTATTCGTTCAAAGTCTTCAGTTTTCTTGGTCCACAACTGGTGTCGAGGCAAGTTTATGGTACATCTCGTCTATCAAAGGAGGTATTCATTCAAAGTCTTCAGTTTTCTTGGTCCACAAATGGTGTCGAGGCAAGTTTATGGTACATCTCGTCTATCGAAGGAGGTATTCATTCAAAGTCTTTAGTTTTCTTGGTCCACAACTGTTGTCGAGGCAAGTTTATGGTACATCTCGTCTATCGAAGGAAGTATTCGTTTAAAGTCTTCAGTTTTCTTGGTCCACAACTGGTGTCGAGGCAAGTTTATGGTACATCTCGTCTATCGAAAGAGGTATTCGTTCAAAGTCTTCAGTCTTCTTGGTCCACAACTGGTGTCGAGGCAAGTTTATGGTACATCTCGTCTATCGAAGGAGGTATTCGTTCAAAGTCTTCAGTTTTCTTGGTCCACAACTGGTGTCGAGGCAAGTTTACTATATTTTAGATCGATGGGAGTTCTCTGGTATATTTTTCTTGATGCGTCTTAGATAACTACGAACTATTATATCCGTCAAGTGAATCAGAGATCATTTTACATCTTATTTCCGTTTGGATCCCGCAAATATGAGCAGAGTATGATATTTTCGGACTGCACACCTTGTCCGGCATATCAACAATACATCACTTTTCCCTAAGTCTGTGAATAATTAACAAGTACAGTGTTCAGTGGATGATTATTGAGCAATTAAAGAAGCATTGAACTTCCAATAATACTGTGGTCACAGAATGAAACAGTTATGGAAAAATATTCCAAAAATATCAAAGAATATCCTCTGAATCAAAAGGTCAACATTATATATACACTCGAACCTACCTTGTTGTCACATCAGTTGAACATATTTTTCTTCACCTTAACCACGGTCACTTCACAATGGATTGCTGTGTCTATCAAAAATATACAACATAACTTTTGTATCATGATGAATTCTGCTTTGGAACCTGACGCTGAAAAATATCAGGTATAGCTGGGCGCCTCCTACATTTTTTCAGAGGGTGAACATATTATGATAGAAACTTGGTATAGGATTGTCAATGAAACTTTCCAGAATACATTCATATTGTTTTTCTTCACTCGGAGCATCCCTTCAATGAAGCGAGGCGCTGTCAAGTTGTATTACATTAGCGTGATCTCAAGTTTATTACATAAAATTGGCAAAATTGTTACCGCACTGACCTAAGGAATAAAACACTCATTCAGAACCGAGGAGGTTGATGCACGTTCTGGGGAATGGATATTTCCAAGATTTGCCTTCAACTGCCGAACAACAATAATACAATAATGATGTTCAATACAATACATCAATAATAATGTTCAATACATATTTGTATTTTTAGATATAGGTCCTTGGCCGTGAAGAGTTCCCTGGTAGAAATATTTATCTGAAAATACTCAGATTAATTCTTGTAGAATTCGGAACAAGAAATGAATAAGTCTTAGTTTCCCAGAAAAAGTCTTGTAAAGGCAGACCAATGTTTTATAAGATTTTGAAAGACAGAAAACGCTAAAATGTTGAGACTCTGTCAGAAGAGGTATTCAGAGTTTTGAAAAAGTTTTTCAGAGAACTAATAGAACAAAGTATACCGGTGTTTCAGAGTTTTTCTGAGATTGTCAGTAATTTGAAGAGTTTATTTATGATTCATCTTAAAAATAATTTTTCTGAGTTTTTCTTGAATATCAAAATATTGAATAGAACTGCGACGGTGGGAAAATTATTATTTAAATGAATAGAATCCATAAGTTACGGAGGCGCAAATATTAATTATTTGTTTATTTAGTGACATAAATTAGAAATATTTTTTAGTACATTCTTCGTGTATGTAAAAGTTATTTGTTATCAAAATTGTTCTTGCATTAAACAATATCTATTAAATTTTATGACAAAATATTTTTAATCAAATACATTAATAATAAATAGAATATTTATGAACATAGATTATCAACATTTTCATAAATAATTGCAATATTTAAGCAGTTTTTTCAGACTTTAAGCTAAAAGATAAACTTTTTTTCTACGTTCTCAGAGCTTCTATAGTAATTGATGTTGATCCATATAAATTATGAAGTTTTTTGATATATCTACATTGAATACATTGAATATAGTCATTATTGTACATCAGATTGATGAAAGTTTTCATCCCAGGTATGGAAAATCACTTCATTCTGCGCCTATTGACACATTGCTTCTCTTTGTTTATGGCTCGTGCTACATTCATTCGGTGAATTTGAAGACTTCTTCCCACTTAAAAAATGTTGGATGCGTAGTCGGCCTTAATACTTCCACTGGCAGGATACAAGATTCTGTAATTCGCCATAAAGTATCAATTTCATCGCAATATTATATTTATTATTTCAGAAGAACATGTATATGTATACCTATATAATATATATATATTCATCTCATGGAATGGCATTATGTCACAATAGGTGAGATTAAGTTGTCCGATTAATCGTTTATGGGTGACAGCCCGATTTAGGAACAAACTGCTGCGAAAAAAACCCTTCCTAATAATGCCCGGTTTTATAGGTGTGGGTTACCCCGTGGGTTCAAATAACCCGTAGGTTACTCTACAGATTCTACCCGTTCAACCGTCGTGGACTGTTGGAGGTTAACAGCGATTCATGACAGCTGTCAGATGAAAAAAGATTGAACGGGTATCATGGGGTAACCCACGTTTATAAAACCGGACATAAGAATTGGCAATTACTCTTCACTACACAGTTTTTTTTTTTTTTTTTTCCTTGAGACACGTCGGCCGCTTCACTACACATTATTTTCTGTATGGATTGACATATTGACGTCGATCGACGCGCATGCCAGCCATATGCAAAACTGCCTTCGTAAAGGCGTCGTCTGCTCGATCGCTTAGAACTCAGACCATATAGGATGAACCGCGCATTGCCTATGTAAAGCATTGGGAGGACTGCCGCCAAGTAATGGGAAAGGGACGGACAATACTCTAGCATTCGTAAGACAAGGAAACTGTGCTCCACTAGTGGAGTAAACGTTGCCAAGTCGTGTTGCTGCGTTGCCGCGTTTATGTGCCCCATAGCCTCTGTGGCATAACTCTCTCGATCATAACCTTAGACCATACAGGATGGACCGCGCATTGTGGTGGTGGGGGTACTGCCAAGTAAAGAGACAAAGATAGGACTAGCGATGTATATAGACACATGAATATGTCTCATTCGTGCTAACACTTGAAATCGAGTAGGCTTAGTTATGATCGAGTTATGCCACAGAGGCTATGGGGCACATAAACGTGGCAACGCAGCAACACGACTTGGCAACGTTTACTCCACTAGTGGAGCACAGTTTCCTTGTCTTACGAATGGTCGAGTATTGTCCGTCCTTTTCCCATTACTCGGCGGCAGTCCTCCCAATGCTTGAGCATAGGCAATGCGCGGTCCATCCTGTATGGTCTAAGATCATAACTAAGCCTACTCGATTTCAAGTGTTAGCACGAATGAGACATATTTATGTGTCTATATCTTTGACTATATAACCCTGGACTGCTAATGCCCCCCACTATTCCCATAAGCCGTATGCGAAGCCGATGTTTCCAACATCTACCCCACTCCTTGGACTTTTCGGCAGTCAATTCCGCGGGAAATTTGAATGAGTACTTAGTATTTTGGATGAACACAGGACAAAATAAGAATAGTTTACTAAATAATATCATTGATCAGTTTCGGAATACTAAAATTTTTTAATAAATGACGCATATTATGAGTTACGAAAATCTAGGAAACGTTTACGTAAGTTCTTAATATTATGTGCAGGAATATAGGGTAATAAATTGGTTTCAATGTAATTTTTACGAATTGTTTATTGGCCCGTGAAGATAATTTTTTTTTTTTCAATTCTCGTGTCTCGGTATTCTGAAATCAGTATCCGGATAAAAATAATAACAGAGCGATATGAGAAGATTTTCAATTCAGAGAAATTTGAGGTTATAAGTGAACTTACTTGAAGAAAGATACGGGTGATAAACAATAGCGAAACAATTAAACTCAGTAGTTCTGAACTCGACCGTTGACTGCCTGTAGCGCCACATCCTGACAACACGCCTGAAGTTAGCGTTAGCAGTCCAGGGTTATATAGTCAAAGGTCTATATACATCGCTAGTGCTATCTTTGTCGCTTTACTTGGCAGTACCCCCACCACCTCAATGCGCGGTCCATCCTGTATGGTCTAAGTTCTAAGCGATCGAGCAGATGATTACGAAGGCAGTTTCGCATATGGCTGGCATGCGCGTCGATCGACGTCAATACGTCAATCCATACAGAAAATAATGTGTAGTGAAGCGGCCGACGTGTCTCAAGGAAAAAAAAAAAAAAAACTGTGTAGTGAAGAGTAATTGCCAATTCTTATGTCCGGTTTTATAAACGTGGGTTACCCCATGATACCCGTTCAATCTTTTTTCATCTGACAGCTGTCATGAATCGCTGTTAACCTGCAACAGTCCACGACGGTTGAACGGGTAGAATCTGTAGAGTAACCTACGGGTTATTTGAACCCACGGGGTAACCCACACCTATAAAACCGGGCATTATTAGGAAGGGTTTTTTTCGCAGCAGTTTGTTCCTAAATCGGGCTGTCACCCATAAACGATTAATCGGACAACTTAATCTCACCTATTGTGACATAATGCCATTCCATGAGATGAGTATATATATATTATATAGGTATACATATACATGTTCTTCTGAAATAATAAATATAATATTGCGATGAAATTGATACTTTATGGCGAATTACAGAATCTTGTATCCTGCCAGTGGAAGTATTAAGGCCGACTACGCATCCAACATTTTTTAAGTGGGAAGAAGTCTTCAAATTCACCGAATGAATGTAGCACGAGCCATAAACAAAGAGAAGCAATGTGTCAATAGGCGCAGAATGAAGTGATTTTCCATACCTGGGATGAAAACTTTCATCAATCTGATGTACAATAATGACTATATTCAATGTATTCAATGTAGATATATCAAAAAACTTCATAATTTATATGGATCAACATCAATTACTATAGAAGCTCTGAGAACGTAGAAAAAAAGTTTATCTTTTAGCTTAAAGTCTGAAAAAACTGCTTAAATATTGCAATTATTTATGAAAATGTTGATAATCTATGTTCATAAATATTCTATTTATTATTAATGTATTTGATTAAAAATATTTTGTCATAAAATTTAATAGATATTGTTTAATGCAAGAACAATTTTGATAACAAATAACTTTTACATACACGAAGAATGTACTAAAAAATATTTCGATACCAACGTTCTAATATGTCGTAACCCACAAAATTTCAGAAATTGACTTTTTTTGAAAAATTGAATGATAATAATGTTGTGCAGCTTATGTTTAAGTTTTAGCGGTCAAATCGTTGATTTACTATTTTTGAATAAATATTCTAATCCCTAAGATCCTTATCTTCTTAATGGTAATAGTGAAGCGTTTTTATGGCCTTCTGAACAATTGGAATTGACTTTTTTTGAAAAATTGATTGATAATAATGTTGTGCAGCTTATGTTTAAGTTTTAGCGGTCAAATCGTTGATTTATTATTTTTAAATAAATATTCTAATCCGTAAAATCCTATCTTCTCAATGGCAATAGTGAAGCGTTTTCATGGCCTCCTGAACAATTTTCCAAATGTGGGTTACGCCATATTAGAACGTGGGTATCGATTTCTAATTTATGTCACTAAATAAACAAATAATTAATATTTGCGCCTCCGTAACTTATGGATTCTATTCATTTAAATAATAATTTTCCCACCGTCGCAGTTCTATTCAATATTTTGATATTCAAGAAAAACTCAGAAAAATTATTTTTAAGATGAATCATAAATAAACTCTTCAAATTACTGACAATCTCAGAAAAACTCTGAAACACCGGTATACTTTGTTCTATTAGTTCTCTGAAAGACTTTTTCAAAACTCTGAATACCTCTTCTGACAGAGTCTCAACATTTTAGCGTTTTCTGTCTTTCAAAATCTTATAAAACATTGGTCTGCCTTTACAAGACTTTTTCTGGGAAACTAAGACTTATTCATTTCTTTTTCCGAATTCTACAAGAATTAATCTGAGTATTTTCAGATAAATATTTCCACCAGGGTTTAAACAAAATATTAGGTACTGTTTGGCGGGTAATAGAGTTTTGGTTGAACACTTGAAAGATCCTATTCTAAAACTATATTGTTGTATTGTAAATGTCCGCCAAAACTGCTGAAATGTGATTGCACGAATAATAGAACAAGGGCTGAAAGGCAATAAACTGAAAGTCCATAGACTCATGTGTAAAAAAAGTATGTGAACACATACTATACTGCAACCGCTTCATCATAAGCCAGTCAATTCATTCGTAATACTAAAGTCTTACTTACCTTATAAATCTGTCAAACCTGGTGAATCTGTTATGCCCCCTAATGAATAACAAAAACACTGACAAGCTCCAGCTGCTGAATTTAGGTTTCTTATTAGGAATTTTTCAAATCATGTTTCCGATTCCATATAGGTATTTTTTTCGATAAGCCCACCTAATAGAAAAAGTTTTTGTCTAATCATATATTATGATCATGCATAATCACCTATGCATGATCAGATCCGAAAATTGGCCAGGTCTAATCATATCTAATTATATATAATTATATATGCCACGCCAACTCGACCAATATAAGGAAAATTCTGCCCACGATTCTGCGAGTGAGAGGTTGTTCTATATCATCAACAGGATTTTTGTGATTTTTTTCAGAATTTTGAAAAAGGTCCTTTTTAATGGATGAAAAAAATCATAGCTCCGAAAGCGCCAATTCGAAGAAAAAAAAAAAAAAAATTGTGAAGGTTCTCCAGACATGGATAAATAACATACAAAATTAAAAATCAAATCGGAGATGTTGAGGATGTTGAGGTCTTGGAGCCATGTCGAGTTGACGTGGATAGCCCCATATATAATCAGATCTAATCATTTGTTTTGGACAATTGAAATAAAACACTTGATTAAATTAAAAAAATTATATAAACTATCGTTTCATATCTTTTTTATGTCGCAATGATCGGCAATCATGGTTATTTCTGATAGTTAAATTTTTTTTTTTTACTATTAGGTAGGTATAGTATAGTCGAAATTCGATCAACGCGATCGTAGCCACCGATCGTAGATGAGAAATAAAAAAAAATAAAAATCCACGGCAACGATCTGTGGCTACGATCGCGTTGATCGAATTTCGACTATATTATACAGGGCGACCCAGGTTGGACGCACCAAATTAGGTGAGTGTACTCCTCCCGAAAATCTAAGACTAAAGTTCCTTTACCAAAACTGCCAGGGTTCGATAGTTCAGGAGCTACAGAAGATCTTAGTCTACCAATCAGAGGGCTTATAAGTGACTAAGACAGGGCCGGTTCAAGAGTGTAAGTCGAGCAGTGCCCGCGTCAGATCAATTTTTATCGTCCGACGTTTCAGTCGTCCAGGTCGTTGTCCAGGTCGTTCGCTAAGTATTTCTCGCAGTCCAGGTCCCCGGCTTCGTAGTTCTCGTTGTCCAGGTCCTCGGCTTCGTAGTTCTCGCTGTCCAGGTCCTCGGCTTCGTAGTTTTCGTTGTCCTGGACAACGAGAACTACGAAGCCGAGGACCTGGACAGCGAGAACTACGAAGCCGGGGACCTGGACTGCGAGAAACACTTAGCGAACGACCTGGACAACGAGAACTACGAAGCCGAGGACCTGGATGACGAGGAATACTTAGCAAACGACCTGAACAACGAGAACTACGAAGCCGAGAACCTGGACTGCGAGAAATACTTAGCGAACGACCTGGACAACGAGAACTACGAAGCCGAGGACCTGGACTGCGAGAAATACTTAGCGAACGACCTGGACAACGAGAACTACGAAGCCGAGGACCTGGACTGCGAGAAATACTTAGCGAACGACCTGGACAACGAGAACACGAAGCCGAGGACCTGGGCAGCGAGAACTACGAAGCCGGGGACCTGGACTGCGAGAAATACTTAGCGAACGACCTGGACAACGACCTGGACGACTGAAACGTCGGACGATAAAAATTGATCTGACGCGTGCACTGCTCGACTTACACTCTTGAACCGGCCCTGTCTTAGTCACTTATAAGCCCTCTGATTGGTAGACTAAGATCTGCTGTAGCTCCTGAACTATTGAACCCTGGAAGTTTTGGTAAAGGAACTTTAGTCTTAGATTTTCGGGAGGAGTACACTCACCTAATTTGGTGCGTCCAACCTGGGTCACCCTGTATATCGCAAAAAAAAAAAAAAGGTTGGGAAAAAGGTCTTGGATTACTGAGACATCCTTGGCATAACGCCCTGCATAAGATAGATTAATTTCGCGCCTGTAACACATACCTGTATACTTTTTTGAAAACTAGTACAGCTACCGCGCTACACTGGTGTAGTGTAGCCATATCTCCATCTTTTATTTTCTTTGAGAGAGAGAGAGAGAGAGAGAGAGACAAAAAGATCGCTCTACACCAGTGTAGCGCTAGAGGTACCAGCCGAAAACGCTAATAGTTTCTGAGGAGGCCCCTCTTCATGGGTCAAAACGTCGAAAAAGAGGATTATTTGATGACCTTAGGCACCAATAATGAAATATAAGAGGATAAATGACGTCACCATAGAATTCACCTTTTTGACCGAAGGGCAGATACAATTTCGGTAAATGTCCATTGTCCATGCAGACATTGGAGCCCCGCAAGAATATGATTCAAACCACCATAGAAATTATATTACTGGAAGGGGAATAGCCCACGCAATGAGTCGACTGACGCCAACATGTTGAGATAGAGATATATTTCTGTTTGCGTTCGTAATGTCCAGTTCCCCCCTCCGCGCATACCCCCTCGCCTAAATAGTATCGTGCGGCATTGATAGGTTTGGGTTAGCATAAACTTGTAATCTATTATGTATTACAGAAATAATTTTGCCATATATTTACTGACAATGATTATAAATTAATATGCTGTTAAAAATTATCATATAAGCAAACAATCTGACATTGGTTACTCGTGGTTATCGTTATAGGTTAGGAAAATTGACGTTAAGAACGAAGAAAGAGATATATCGCTGTCTCAACATGTTGGCGTCAGCTCTACAGGCCTATTCCCCTTCCGGTAATATAAGTTCTATATGCAAAACACGAAGTTCTTGTTCTTGACAAGTCACAATCTCTGCTACTAGAGGGCGCATTGGGATGTGAACGTCGAGGCATTCAAATCCCGGTACGGTAACGGTGCTGCCATCTCGTCGCGTCGAGTCAACTACACTCTGTGCATGAATCTGGATTTTCGGAATTTTGGTCGTTCGAAACTAAAATTGTCGCAGTTTTGCGGTTCGTAATATTAACTGTTCGGTATATTTATCTGTCGTTTGCGTACTCTTTCGGTGGGATACCTTGTATGTTAAAACATTATCGTATCACTTGTATTCAGCATTTAGACCATTCTACGTTTCTACCTGTCGGCCATTTGACCGTTCGTTTTAGCACACTGTATGAAAATTTGAGTTCGGTATTTTGAAAATCGGTATTTTACACTTTCGGCGCTTTCAATATTCGGAATTCCGACCCGGCCCCGTAACTATGACAGCCACACGGTACGAAGAAAGCCAGGGGATTCAAATCCAAAATTCTTTTTTGTACACCTACATTTTTTCCCTTCATGTTTGCTCCATTATCATACCCTTGACCTCTACAATTGCCTAGCTCGAGCCCGTGTTTGTTTAGTACGTTCAGAATTACTTCCGTGAGCCCTGCACCACTAGAGTCATTGACCGGAATGAATTCTATGAAATGCTCCTTAATACTGACATTGCCATCTGACAAGTCTGCGAATCGAATCGTTAGAGACAATTGTTCAACGTGACTTATATCTGGCGTACAGTCAGCTATAATTGAATAGTATTTAGAGTTTTGAGCGCGCGAAACAATGTCAGATGTGACTTTTTCGCCCATCAGATTTATCAACTCATTCTGAATATCCTTAGAACAATAGTGGTCCGAAATATTTCTCGTCGTCGCTAATCTCAAATGCTCCTCCATGATCGGATCGAATTTACCTAGTAACTGTACCAATCCCAAAAACTTCCCATTGTTCGGTGTGTACAGTTTGTCCGAGGTCCCTCTGAACGCCATATTATTTTCTGCCAGGTAGAGAACAATGTTCATCAAACGCATCAAAACATTTTTCCAACGCAATGTTTCGCGAGAAATCAATTTTTGTTCGTCACGGTCAATTGTCTTTCCTGTCTTCAATCTTATCTCTCTTTCCAACCACTGATGGTGGGATTTCTTATGCAATGCGCTACTTTCATGCATTTTCAGGATTTCGGACAAATTCTTCCACCTATCGAATCCTTCAGATGCCAACTTCGATGTCGATTGATTATCGAAAAGTCGGCAGCAAAAACAGAAAACCCGATTTGTTGAAGGAGAGTACTCTAGCCAGCGACGAGGGATTGTTTCATCATTAGAAAGTTTTCTAGAGTAGTGAGAGTTTGCAAAATGACGACCGGTATCATCTTTCGGAAAGTTAACTCTATGAATTTGTGGTGGACCCATAGTTATAATATGATCAATAGCTTTGCTATTTAGATTACCCGGCCAAGTACCTATATCAGATAAATCGACTGAACTTACTGAACCAAGCTCTAGTGGTGCATTACTAGCATTAGTAGTATTCAGTTCGGAGGATAGATCATTGGGATTGTCAGGAAGCTCGGATATAGTAGTAGGATCACCAGTAGAACTAGTAGCCAGTTCAGGTAATTTACATCTATTAGCATCGCAGAGTTCATCTGTCTTTGTTTCGGACATGCAGGGTCCTATTACTGCCTCGATTACTGTCGATGTCGAAGTAGAAGGAGAGGTAGCAACACATTGTTCCAAAACCGAGGAACCGCTAGTCTGCGGTTTTGTATCAATATATCTATCGAGACTCATTTTTTTTTTCGCTTGCTGGAATTGTTTTTCCTTCTCGGCCTTGCGTTTTCGATTTTCCGCACCTGATGACTTCTTTTTAAACCGTCGTTCGCACTCGGACATTTTGAAGAAAAAGTAGCGTACTAGTCGCTAATACAATATCTCGGGGCACGGGAGCTCCGAATCATGAGAGTCTAGAAATGAGAAACAATGCGCTCACTAGCTAGCAGCAGAGACGCAGAGTCTTTAAAGTCTTTGTAGACTGCAGAACCGAGCACCGCTCGAGACAAGGCCAAAATCAAGTGAAGATTACGATGATGGGCTGCGCGCTCGAACATTGGAGTTTCAGCGATCTAACAAGCGATTTCCACTCATGCCGCGCGGGTCCAGGGTGGGGATCGCTCGTGGGCCACGAGGCACGAGCGCTTAGATGGTGGTGGGGGCGCCCCCACCACGAGCGCTTAGCTGGTGGTGGGGGCGCCCCCACCACGGCCGATCATAGGCGCATACGTCACACGCGTGATGTTCACTGAATTCTATAATATAATTGAACGCGCTTAGGAGTGGGGGGATAATGAAAAGAGATAGTCTCCAGGAGTCCCTGCGTCCTTGTCGCACGCACGGGCATAAGCGATACCTATTACCTCAGCATCAAACATCGGCTGACGATAGATCCGTGTGCTAGACAAGGACGCAGGGACTCCTGGAGACTATCTCTGTCTGACCTCTGGTCGCTATACGAGTGATATGCTGGCGCACGTTCCAGTATATTATAGAATTCAGTGGTGATGTTCTACCTGTGCAATTCAGGGAAAGGCGCCCATCGCGAGTGAGCAATGAGGGAGGGGAAAGACAGGAGAGAACCATCAAGCAGGCAGGATGATGACTTATGGTTGGCAAAAAAAAAAAAAAAAAACAAGCAGGCAGCGGCGCCCCTACAGATCGAGCGCCCCTGGCGGTCGCCCCACCTCGCCGTACCCTAACGCCGGCACTGTCAGCAGGCGACGTGTGACGCCAGCGCCAGAATATAAATAATAATAATAATAATAATAATAATAATAATATTAATAATAATAATAATAATAATGATAATAATAATAATAATATTAATAATCATAATTATAATAATAATAGGTTAGGCTAGGTTAGGTTAGGTTAAGTTAATTTTAAGTATCATTTAGTTTCTTTTCTTTTGTTAAATTCGAACAATTATTATTTTGATAATTTTGTTGAAAATCATTTATGATTTGAAATATAAAATTCATCATGACTTGTCTGATTGTGAATCTGTTCTTTATTTTCCAGTTTCCTTGCTTTGCTTCATTTAATACCTTCTTTTCAAGTAAACTCATTGTTAGCTAGAAAGCAGCTTCGGCGCGGCAGTTTACACAGCTACGATGGAGCTTTAATAGTCATCCTACACTGAGAAAAAAATAGGGTTGATACAAAAAAAAATTATTCAACTTGACTGAACCCGGCGGTCGCGGGTGGGGGACCGCTGTTTCGGTCGAGTGAAGCAAATGTGTGACTGATTTTGTTAGCTCTGCTAAGATTGGATGAAACGATGAGCACTTCAACTAACAATTAGGATAGTTCGATCAACCGAATGTAATATTCAATGTACCAATGAAAAATATTTCATTTTTGTATACCACTTTGACCCAATCGTAATACTATTACAACAACCGAATATTTGATTGATTGAAAAAATCACATGATTGCCTCAAAAACGATACGTCTGAATTAATATTACATTCAATTCAAGAAACGCTAAAATGAAGCATGATTAATACATAACTAATTGCGGCAAATAAGTGTATCTTTGAATCAAGATAACATTAAGTCAGCCCGAATTGACAAATATTTAGGGCAAATAAATTTTCATCCGAAGAGAAAATATGTTGACCGTGTTCAAACTATTTACTTTGGTCAAGTTAGATGTTGTTGAACCGACAACACATTCAGCTGATAGAAATCTCTATTTGAACCACCTGAAAGAAAAGAATTTCATTGAAAGCCACTTCACAGTAACACGAATGTAATAATTTGTTTAGGGAACTAAATTTATTTCGATAAGGATCAGTAATTTTGTCTAAACAATGCACAATTCTCTTGATTGAACATAATGTATTGTTCTGCAATGCAACATTCCAATACCTTGAATTCGGTATTCAGTTAAAACAAACAAAAATCTTCTTCTGTAAAACATACATATGTTCAATGCAATACCAATGAGGATTCATTCACCAATAATAAATTATTGTTGGCTCATATTGGGGTAGAGAGGCCGGAAAAACTCTGACGTCCCAAACACATGAACATATACATCATAAATCATACATGAAACCGAGATTTTGAGGAAATGAAGTCTACTTAAGCAAGCCGCTAACCGGGGTACTCAATACGAATTGGAGTTACTTTACTCGCGAGAAAGGTTTTCTAGCGACATTGCCAAGAGACGGCGCTCGCGAGAATTAATAATTGCACTGAGAAAAAAAAGTGGTTGAATATACCAAACCCAATTTGGTTGAAATATTCAGTTGCATTGAATGAGTTTCAGTCGATGCAACTGAAAATTTATTTGATTCAAGCTGTACTATTTGAAATGATCATATTTTTTATTGTTTCAACCAAAACACGGCGTTTTCAAACAAATCGCGGGCGGTCACGGGCAGGGAAACGCCGTGTTTTGGTTGAAACAATCAAAAATATGATCATTTCAAATAGTACAACTTGAATCAAATAAATTTTCAGTTGCATCGACTGAAACTCATTCAATGCAACTGAATATTTCAACCAAATTTATTCAACCACTTTTTTTTCTCAGTGTGATAATTCAATAAATATATTTATTAAATTTAAGTGGCATACCTTATTTAATTAATAATTTATTAAATATTTATTAAATTTAAGTGGCGCCTCATTTAATTAATAATCTCTCCATGCAACATTTATTTGGAATCAAGAAAAATTTATTCAATCAAATACAGTCCTGATCAATTTATTCCACTTTAATAAATTAATTTTGAATAGCCTTTTTCATTCGAGACAAATAGATACCTCTATTCCCGAGAAATAAAAATTCAGTAATCCGGACAAAATTTTGTCTGAATCAAATGAATAGTAGATCTCAAATAGAGGAGATTATTTGAGAATAACAAACTATTTTTCTGGGTGTGATCATATTTATGATTCATATTTGATATTATTCAAATGTTTGATTGAAGACCGCAAAGTATTCATACGAATGTATATGTTCATTTCACAATATGGCTGTAATGTTCCCCTCCAACAAAAAATAATCAGATACACCGAATTAATTTTCGTTAAGATCAAATTTATTCTTGTTTGAACCAACTCCTCACATGGTTCAATCACTTGTACTTCAACAAAATCTGCTGTTGTAACAAATACAGATATTTATTTGAATTAAATAAATTACCAATTCGCTTGAATACTTCGATGATCACATATCGAGCTAACATTAGGTTGAAACAATGAGAATAATTTCAGTGCTCTTGGAAACATGTAAACTTAAACCGAATAATTGAGTCTTCGTTAGATTGAATACACAGTCATGCCAAGTGTTTTTGTTATTTGATCGAACTGCTCAATTTTCTTTCTGGCAGCAAGATGTACAGTTGAACTGACGATAATCCAGTTGAATTAACTGTGTATCTGGCAACTGAATGCATGTGGCAATTTCAACCCTATTTTTTTCTCAGTGTAGTCTAGAAGGTTGAACATATCCCAAGTCTGAGGCAGATATGTACAGTAAATGTTACTATAGGCTTCCTGAAAAACATAGATGTGACGGATGTAGGAGCCAGGTAATAATTACTATATAGCACAGTGTCGAAAAATTCCGTCTGATATAGCTTTGCGAGAACGTCATCATAGCAATGCCAGCACAGTAAATATTACCATGCCGTCTGCTTCAGCGCGATCCATCGAATATTCACATAACCTAAAACCGACACGCTCTGCTGTTTGATCGCGCTCACATCGCTACGAGGTAGCACGAACTACTCAGCAAGGTAAATATTACTATGCTGTATAGATCCTTGTCAATAGAATAAAAGTAAAAATTACTTGAAATTAAGTTCCGGGAAACATGGGACTAACAACACTAAAAATAGTAGAATCTACGATATGACATATTGATATTTCCAGCGTTTTGTTTTTCACGGACTGAATACTAGGTAGCAAGGTAATATTTACCCTATTTCTCTACGTGCAAAGTAATATTGACTGTACATTTCTCTCTGTGTATACAGTGAAATCTATCCGGGCCGAGTCTGTATTAGGGTTTTATGGGTTATAACACAGCTCTTGTATTCAACACATATAATAAACGAATTTTTCACTTCCGATGATATGAATCTCGAAGTTAATTGCTCACTCCCGGACTGAGCGTATAACCGCGAATTCAAGACTGTTTTTAATTATTTTTTCTCATATCAACTTTTTGCGGACGCGAACGCGGTTTCCGATTCCGGGACGATTAATTTTATGAGAAAAAATCCAAACACATTCTTCGCAGCTCAGGGAAATTTTTGCAAAAAAAAAAAAAAAAAATTATCTGCAATTTTGATATTTCATAGTGTGTGTTGTGATGTAAAAATCCACCAAGTATTAGACGTCTATGCCTTACCGTTCAGGAAAAACGCGTTGATTGATCTTTCAGCTTTGAACACATTTAGTACATTCGAATTTTTGTCCCATCTCTATCGCTGCGAAGAGAATTCTATCAAACGTGTTTTTTTATGTAAAAATGTCTGATATTTCCGAATATGAAATTCGTTTCAGTTTAGATCCTCAAAAAACGTTAAAATACCACGTTTTTGCCCAAAAAACGTGTTTTTTTTCAACGTTCCCCGATTTGTTTTTCAATTTTGATATTGAGCATATTTCTTTAATTTGATTGCTAACAAATGCTTCGATCTTTGTGAAGTGACATTCATGGTTTTTTTTTATTATTTTTCCTTGCCTGCTTCCAAAGTACGTTATAAGAGGCGTACTGGAAATTTCTCGGCGATATCACTTACTGTTTGTTGGTTATTGAAGCAACCTTCTACTGGAAGTTAATAGTATATTATGTGGCATGCCCGTAAACCAAGTGTTTTTCGGCGAGAATAATGATTTCAGGACGAGCTAAAGGCGAGCCGAAGGCGAGCCGTAAGCGAGTTCTGAAATCATTATTCGAGTCAAAAACGGTTTACGGGTGCGCCCCATACTGTATTTTTTTCGAAATAGGCATGAAAAGTCACTTTGACGCCTGTTGAGATTCACTAGACGAAGAGTCAGGTTATGGTGCGATCTGTCGCGCACTTCGAACCGCGCATCGAAACTGCCGTATAAAGACTTTATATGGCAGCTTTGGAATGCGCACTTCGAACTGCGCATCCAGACTGCCGTATAAAGACTTTATAGGGCAGTTCTGAAACCAACCGTATAAAGTGACACTTTGTCACTCGATCGAAAACAGGCGTCAAAAAGTGACTTTTCAATGCCTATGCCGAAAAAATACATTAGACACCGTTTTGGTGGAAATTTTATTAGCTATCGTTTTTTTGAGAACCTCCATTTCGACAAAAGTTAACGGTTTGAGAGATAGGTCAACGTGGAAAAACAAAAAATTGTCCTCTTTTTCCAAGATGGCGGTGTAAACCGTAAAGATACACATCAGGACTTTTTTGTGCTTTGATAGAATGCCCAAAGGAACAGTTTCGCCAAGTTTCAAAACTTTAGGTCTGGGGCTCGATTCATACCAGAATTGACCGACCCAAGCAAAGTCGGACAGAAAACTCAATATATATGAGCAGGAAAATTTCAGGCAAGTATAATGTTTATTCTTTAAAACTGTACACTGGATAAAATGAAGAGAATACGGTTTGCAAATCAACTGTCGATAATCTATTATGAAGAATGAACAGATCCTTTTCTTAATATCACATTTCGAGAAACAAAAACCACAGTCCCAAAGAAGAATGTGCAAGTTCCCAAGAAATATGAATTATAATTATTTTGAAAAGTTGACATATCATTCTGCTTGTGATATTTGTACTCAAATAGCGGATGTATCCCAAATAGCTGTAAGTTTTGAATCTTAAATATTCACGTCACTCGGAATACATATGAGACTGAATATCAGTCTAAATATATGTTTATACATGCGTTGTTTCAAAACCACATTGCATTTAATATACATAGCATTTAATATATACTTCAATACCACTATATTATAAATAAAATCCAGAAATGAACACAGTTCTTGTATACAATACATAATAAATAAATTTTTCACTTCGAATGATATGAATCTTCCTTCCCTCCCAAAGTAAAAGTCTTTAGCTTCGCAGAGTGGACACAGTCGTTGTGAATCGGGGAAATTCTGTCGTCATCGGTCATTCCATCGTTGCGATTGACTCGTCTCGTTGCGCCGATCATCCAGTTCTCTACTGATTCTGTTGTCGACATGATTCAGCGTGATTTCCACGTGAAAATTAGCCGGATCCTTGATCTTGTCACGAAAATAGGAGAGACTTGAAAATCAGATAAAGGCAGAGTAGATTGAAGGAAGAACCATGGAAAATGATTTCTCAATCCTATGGACATGTGCTCAAATCAAATGCCGAATTTTCGAATATCTATGGCGTCGACGAGCAACAGGCAGGGCCGGTTTAACCACTAGGCCCGCTAGGCACAGGCCTAGGGCGCCATAGCAGAAGGGGGCGCCACGCGTTGGCGAGATTCGCAAGTTCTTGAAAAATGACCAAAAATTCTGTGTTCAATTCTGAATGTTTTCGCGTGAGACCCACGGTGACGGACGAAAAAAAATTGTTTTGATCCTGCGTAGCAACGAACGGGCCAAGTTTTGCACAAAAACCTCTCGCGCTGCGCGCTCGTGATTTTTGATCTGCAAAACTTAGCCAGCCCTCTCGATGCCAGGCAGCAATCCAATCGGCAAATATCCGATAATTTTGAAGGTCTTGTAGTACTACTACAGATAATATTTGAGAATTGGTCTTGAGAGTTCAACACAATATCGGCATTAATTTGAGGCAGTGAAACCTATTTTTATACCATAGGAACAAAGAATGATAATAATTCCCGCTGCGGGGGGCTTGAAATAGTATATTATGCGGCACTCCCGTAAACCAAATGTTTTTCGGCGAGTTCGGCTCGCCTTTAGCTCTTCCTGAAATTATTATTCGAGTCAAAAACGGTTTACGGGTGCGCCCCATACTATATTTTTTCGGAATAGGCATGAAAAGTCACTTTGACGCCTGTTGAGATTCACTAGACGAAGAGTCAGGTTATGGTGCGATCTGTTGCGCACTTCGAACCGCGCATCGAAACTGCCGTATAAAGACTTTATACGGCAGCTTTGGAATGCGCACTTCGAACTGCGCATCCAGACTGCCGTATAAAGACTTTATAGGGCAGTTCTGAAACCAACCGTATAAAGTGACACTTTGTGGATCGAAAACAGGCGTCAAAAAGTGACTTTTCAATGCCTATGCCGAAAAAAATACTTTTTTTCGTCCGTCATCGTGGGTTTCACGCGAAAACATTCAGAATTGAACACAGAATTTTGGGTAATTTTTCAAGAATTTTCGAACCGTTGGAACATGGTGTTTCGTTTGTTCAAAATGTTAAAAGTGCTAAAAAAAAAAAATAAGAAATAATTATCCTATCATGCGAGGGGTGTCAAAATGATCGAAATAAAAGAGAAGATTTTTGAGAATTGTTCGAGATTTAAAAAAAATGCCAATTTCAAAATGGGTTTGAATAATTATGGAAAATTAACGGTTGGAGGGAAAAATCTGAAAAAATTCAGTAGTGCTTTTTGTAGAATCGTATAAAAAATCCTGAAGCGAATCAAAAATAGCGAGGGAAAAACATTGGTCGAGTTCACGTGGAATTCCTCATATATAATATACTATATGCATCTCTCCTCCATATAAATATATGTATGTTTTACATTATAGTATATGTTGTGGTACATTATTTTGGAAATTTAAAAATTATTGATCTTGTCCTATGCTTTTTCGATTATTTTAGGGGGGGGGGGGGGGGGGGGGGGGCTGATTCCGTCAGGCCTAGGGCGCCAATTTTCGTAATCCGGCCCTGGCAACAGGGTGAAAATTTTAGTAGATTTGTAATCAAAACAGAAAGGGGTGATTTTTTTTTTTTTATTTCAACACGGAAACTGCCAGTTTTGAATTTTAATCAGATTTAGGTTGGATTTAGTCATTGAAATCCTCTGATCAGTTACCGCGATATCGACAATCGCTTTTTTTCAAAAATTTGTTATTACATAATAGTATAATTCGCAAACGACTCGTGCAATCAAATCCGAAATTCAGTTGTTCCTGAATCAGGAAGGATTGCATCAATTTTATGACTGAACTTTTCTTCATACGGAAAGTTAAGAAAAAAATCGCCTTATTGCGTACAACCAGTCTTACACGCGTTTAAAACCGGTTGCATGGTTTTCATTTACCGACGAAAGGTTACTGGCGAGGAAAACCAGCCAAATCATTTTTGCGGATCGCAACTTATCCGACGTCGCTATACTCGCTGCATGTTTGAAGAAACGTACGTGAATTCACTTGATATTAGAAGAATGGAGTTCAAATTTGGTGTCTAGCATAGATATGGGTAGTTCTACAGATCAGGGAATTTTGAGAGGCTCACTTCGTAGCTCCTCAATTTAGCAATTAAAGTTATTTATCACGACGTATTAATTAAGTTTAACTCGGCTTGTAGCTGGGCACTGAAATTCAACTCGTTTGAATAAAAAATTTTCAGACAAAAATGATCTCAAATAGGGAAAATTATCACTTCCCTGTGGGGCGAATTCTCAGAATTTGCGACCTAAGTCACAATAAAAGTGTATAAAAGGTTGATTAGTAAAAAATACCACTCAAATAAGAGTTACGATAAGTGTTACTTGAATTTAACCTAAATAATCATGTTGAAATTCCATATTTTTATCACTTTATTCATTACTGAATATAGGCGAACAAATTTTGTATCACTTCCCTGCCGGTTACGAATACGTTAAAATCACCCCCAAAATGAATAGTACGCGACCTTACTGTTCTCACTTATCAAAGTACGAAGTTAAGTTAGCCTAATGAAACTCGTGTTTCGGCCAACTCGTCAAGCGGTTGGTCAGGGCTGTGCGGTCATTGCCGGTTATCGAGTCTGGGCCAGACAACTTCTCACTCCCCTGGTATCCATTTATATAAACAATATTGAATATGTTTTAGATATTATTACACAATATTGTTAGGTTAGCTTGCATGCATTAATTCAATAACATTAAATTTGATTTAAAATATATTTATTTAGTGATTTTGCCTAAATACATCGAAAATATCACTTCCCTGTGTATCACTTCCCTGTGCATCATCCCTTTACGTAGACAGGGAAGTGAGAATTTTTTTTTTTTTTTCTTTGCTTCAACCAAAGAAAAAGTCTCAAAGTAGAGAAGTAATATTAGAAAAAAGCGCAAGAGTGAAAGAGATTGTTTTATGAATTTCACTTCTCTGGATAGGTTATCATTTCCCTGGCAGCTACAATAAACAAATCCCTATATATTTTTTGATTTCAAGTTGGTTTATGAAATACATTGTGCTCAAAATATAATAATACTACTTTAAACACCGACTTAATATACAACTTTCGATTTAATTTCCACTTCCCTTCACATTTTCTCACTTCCCTGTCCATCGAAAATCGAAAAACAGCTATAAAATTGATATTCGCCGTAATTTTGTCTGGCCCGTTTGAGATTGGTTATTTTATAGTAGATCCTTGACCTCTACATACTTTTTGTCTCAATTATCGACAAAAAATGAGATTCACATAATTGTCGTGTTTTATTCCACCGTCTGTAGAACTACCCATATAAGGTACGCAAGCGCTGTCATTGCACAGGTGATTTTTTGTTCGATAATAACTCTGCAACGAATGAACCGATCTTATCTCCCTTGCATCGATCTGTCCGGTTCTTTCCGAATTGACGTTTATTAGATTTTGGCTCTGATCGGTCCAGTAGTCCACGAGTTATTCGAAGAACGAAACTTCAAAGAAGATTAAAAAAAATACCATCGCTGATATTTGGTTTTATATACCCATGTGAATCATAAATCTATTCGAATGCACATCAACATGTCCAATATAACAGCAGCCTCATCAACCAGCCAGCACCCATAAGCTTCGACCATGACAATTTGATGTCAAACTGAAGACAATCTTAAGGTGGTTCTTCACCTACGTCCCACCAAACGTGGGTTTCAGAGCAGATTTTGAATACTTCTGGATGGGGAAAAAATCTGAAAAAAATCAAGCATGTAGAAGATCCTCGGGAGATTGATTTTGCATAATAATAATTCAAAAAAGTTATTATTAAATTGATGAAAAAAAAAAAAACTGTTCAAGAAATTAGCCGGATTTTTTTCCCCATCGAGAAGTATTCAAAATCTGCTCTGAAACCCACGTTTGGTGGGACTGTATAGGTGAAGAACCACCTTAAGGCGATTTTTGGCGAGCCTCTGGCATAGGTACCAAAATGTACCAGAATAATAGTGTGTGTCACTCAAACTATATATTGGTACCCTTTGGTATACCTATACCAGAGGCTCGCCAAAAATTGCCTTCCTATAGCACAATAAATTAATTACATAATATTCGATCCAATTTTCATTTCATTCTCTGCTCAACACATGAGCTTAGTCTTCATGAAATCACCGAATGTTTCGGTGAAGTGCAGTATTCTTAGGCGACAAATCGGTTCTTCGACTCTACACCTGAAATGTGACTATTTTTAAAATCACTCTGATTCGGAAAAGACATCTCCGAGTATCAAGTTGTGATTCAGTTTTCAATTCAAGGCGACAATTTATTCGTTAACGCCTTTCCACAATATTATAACTGCGCATATTTTATTTCATATTATTACTGTTTGACTTTGTTTCAATGTCAAATCCTTAGGCGGAAGAGGATGCGGTTCCCGTCTCTGTGGTGACAACAGCTGATATGAATTACAAAAGGCGTAATCTCATAAAATTAAAACACTCGCCTCCGTTAATTGCTCACTTGCGGGCTGAGCATTTGACCGTAAATGCAAGACTGGAGTTTTTAATTTAATTTCAATATAATTAAATAATTTAAATTTTTTCATATCAACTTTTCGCGGACGCAACGTGGTTTCCGATTCCGCGCCAACGAAAGCCTTGGTATCGAGCGAAAAATTTAATTTCCTCCCCGACTGCACTGAACCGAGAATTAACTTTCAAACGTAAAAAACTAGTAAAAAACTCACGGATTTGCAAGGAAAAAAAACTAGTTCATTGTTTAACGAAAATATAAGTTTCAATAGAAAACAAAGCCTCGATTAGACCCTTGGAACTATTGAAGTATAGATTTTTTTTTGTTTAATTGATTTTAGATTTTAGATGAACCAGTAAAATGTTATGATAAACTTTTTTAAACTGAAAAAAGTGGACTAAAATTACTCTAGCGCATACGCTGGATGAACCGAGTAGTTTTTCTGAATTAAGTTTCTGTATTTTGTAAATGATGATTTGTTTGTTTTTTTTTTCAACTTTTCGTTTGGAATTGGGAAGTTGTCGAAATGACCCCGGAAATGAAATGTCAAGTTTTCAACAGATTTCCATGTTTTGAATCCCAGAGAATAATGACCGAACATTTTCAGTCGGATGACTGGGTGGCGCGTGGGCGTGTCAGCAATTCTTTGTTCGACGATATCTCGAGAACAAATGAACTTTCATCCGTCCTTATATCGATCGGTATAAATCTTTCCAACTTGAAACTGATCAAATTTTGGTTTCAATCGGTGCAGTGGTTCTCCAGTTATTTGAAAAACACAATTTGGAAGAAGAACAGGAAAAAATGCTATCGCTGATATTCGGTTTCATTCCCAAGTGAATCATGACTCTATTCCTGCATATCAGTTATGACCGTGACCTCGGTGAGAAGCTGGCACGTAAGCTTTGACCACCAGAATTTGTTAGAAGCTAATAAAAATCATCGTACAATGAATAAATTCGATATTAGATTCAAGTTTCGTTCTTGGATTAACAGATCAGTTGAAAGACACGATAAATCAGCGTATATCATGATCATAATCCAATCACAATTTGAAACAAAATTTTACTGGTTTTCTATCAACTATACAGCAATCGAGAATCGTTCTTCTCCATGCTTCACAGATGACACAAAACTCGCCCACGACATCTTCCACAGCCAAATATATCGCGTGACTAATGGAAAAAGGGCGTAAGCGACATGTTTACGCCCTTCTGTAATTCTTAAAGGCAAAAGGGCGTATATTTTTTTTTTTTTTCGTCATTCGACTGGAAAATCGTCGAAACGGAAAAATACGTTAAAATTGAAAAGTAAAAATGAATAAAGGCAAAAGGGCGTAAACGCCGCAGATACGCCCCTAGCTCTTTAGAAAAATCAGTCAAATTAATGCCAAAAGGGCGTATCCGCCAAAAATGTTCAGATTTTCGTCCAAAACAAATTTTGGCGGATAGGCCCTTCTGGCATTAACTTCATGAGAAAAATCGTGCCGACTAATGCCAAAAGGGCGTATCGCCCAAAAATGTTCAGAGTTTCGTCCCAAACAAATTTTGGCGGATAGGCCTTTCTGGCATTAACTTCATGAGAAAAATCGTGCCGACTAATGCCAAAAGGGCGTATCCCCCAAAAATGTTTAGATCTTCGTCCAAAACGAATTTTGGCGGATACGTCCTTCTGGCATTAACTTCATGAGAAAATTCATGCTGACTAATGCCAAAAGGGCGTATCGCCCAAAAATGTTCAGACTTACATCTTTCAAATTCAAGTTCAAAGTTTTTCAGTTCAAATTAAGGTGGACTCGCTCTTCTGGCATTAGCTTTATCGACATTTTGGAGCATATATTGGCATTTACGGGTATATATAAAGTGGCGCAGAATGATTTTTATTCTCAATACTCGGGAAAAATTATTCAATTTTTTGAGAACGGGCTTCATAATTAATGCAACAATGATCAGGCGAGAATCAGATATTTTTCCCAGCTGACCTAAAAAGTTTCAGATTTTTTCCGTAATTTTTAACACAGAAATAATTTTTTTACCACTTTTGCCCATATAAGAACACACGTTAATTCGTCGATTTGTCTAATCCAATTTTCTCCTAAACAAGCTTCCTAAAGAGCTTGAAACTTTTGTTGAATCTTTTCTAGGATAAAATCTATAGATAAAAATTTTTTGAAATTTTTATCATAATTTTTGCTGTGATGACCATACATCCTTGAATGATCGTAATAGTAAGTTATAAGTATAGTATAATGACATCATCAACATCATCATCGATTTTTGGCGGATGCGCCCTTCTGGCATTAGTCGGCATGATTTCTTTTATAAAGCTAATGCCAAAAGGGCGTATTCGCCAAAATTGATTTTTGGCGGATATGCCCTACTGGCATTAGTCGGCACGATTTTTTTCAGAAGCCTAATGCCAAAAGGGCGCATGCGCCAAAATTGATTTTTGGCGGATACGCCCTACTGGCATTAGTCGGTATGATTTTTTTTAGAAAGATAATGCCAAAAGGGCGCATTCGCCAAAATTGGGTTTTGGCGGATACGCCCTACTGGCATTAGTCGGCACGATTTTTCTCAGAAAGCTAATGCCAGAAGGGCGTATCCGCCAGAAATAGTCCGCTTTTTGTCAAAAGTCAATTCTGGCGAATACGCCCTTTTGGCATTAGCCCGAAAAATGGTTACTGGCAGAAGGGCCTATTAACGGCGGTTACGCCCTTCTGCCTTTATATTTTAGGCTGGAAAAAAAACTGCAGCTTTTTTCATTTCAACCGATTTTCTGTCGATTGGCAAAAAAAAAAAAAAATATACGCCCTTTTGGCATTGAAATCGCACTTTTCGTCGCTTAGGCCCTTTTTCCATTAGTCACGCGATATTTCTACGTCTTTGTACTAGTGATGGGCGATACAGTATCGATATTCTTAATATCGATACTTTTCCATCGATATATCGATATTTTGTATCGATATTTCATGTGCCGATATTTGCAAGTATCGATACTTAATCCACAGATATCGAAGTTCGATACAACCGTTGCGTTTCATGCGATTATATATATATTTCGGGCGAGAAAACAGCTAAACTGTCATATTGCATTTTTTTTTTTCATACATTTTGTATTGCGAAAAAAAAAAAATTATATCTAAATAATAATATTATAGAATTCACTATGCATAACCAATGTCCTGAAAGCCTTCTGTAGAAGATCACATTCGAATAAAGAATTCGTTTTCATTGCTGGTTTTCATTTCCATAACAAGTATCGATACTGATGATATCGATACTTCGCTGCCGATATTTTATGTGTATCGATACACTGACCATCAATACGTATCGATACGAAATATCGATACAATTGGAAAATATCGCCATCACTACTTTGTACGCAGACTATGAGAACTACTTTCATATGGGTGATTTATTTTAATCGCCCCAGGCTGATATCTCCGAAACCAAGCAAGATACGGAAAAACACCTCAGACAAAACTTATAGGATATCGGGGGGGAAAGGATATGGTGCAATATATCTTTTATAGGTGGAGGCGCTGAGCTGTGGTGAAGGTCGACTTGGTTTTTTTGAATGGAATGGTAAAGTTTTCTTCACAGAATCTGAAAGAACATCAGATTCCGCATCAAAAACACCTGACTAGTTATTTTCTAAAGTTGATGGTTTATGAGATAAGAGCTCAGCAAGTTGAGTCAAAAGAGGAAGTTAAATTACCTGAATACTGTTCTCAAGTTTTCTCGAAAATGTCTGAGATACTTTCTTATGGAAGATAAAAATCACTTGTTGGTACAAACTGATTGAACCCAGAAATGACAGTAATGACGATAGCATTATTAATAAAATTTATTAATAAAATTTTTTAAATTAGTATAGGCTTAGAAATAGTTTTTATAAAAAAAATGTTATAATTTTTATTTATTATTTAAAGATTTTTATAAATTTAAAATTTTATTAAAATGATTGAATTAATTATAATTTTATTTTAATGATGATAAAATTAGTAAATTTGAATTTTTATGTTTAATTAATAAAATTTATGATAGGTTATTTTAAGGAATTCGGCAAATTTTATATATTCACCTGTTTATCAAAAACATGTCTTTTTGAAAATAATTTAAAGTCTAATCTGCTCTATGATGTAAAAATTAAATGGCTGCAGTATCTTGACTGTACAAAGGTAGCATAATAATTAGTCTTTTAATTGGGGGCTTGTATGAATGATTGGATGAGATATAAACTGTCTTAAAATAAATATTAATTTAATTTAATTTTTAAGTTAAAAAGCTTAAATATTTTTAAAGGACGAGAAGACCCTATAGAGTTTTATAAAATTATTATTATAAATTTTTAATTTTTTTTTATATTAGTAATATTTATTTTGTTGGGGCGATGAAAAAATTTAGTAAACTTTTTTATTTTAATATACATTTATTAATGATTTTTTGATCCTTATTTTAAGATTAATAGATTAAATTACCTTAGGGATAACAGCGTTATTTTTTTCAGAGTTCTTATCGATAAAAGAGATTGCGACCTCGATGTTGGATTAAAATTTAATTTAGGTGGAGAAGCTTAAATTTTTAAGTCTGTTCGACTTTTAAAATTTTACATGATCTGAGTTCAAACCGGTGTAAGCCAGGTTGGTTTCTATCCTTAAAAAATTAAAAATTTTTAGTACGAAAGGACCAAAATTTTGAATTTGAATTTTATTAAATAGAATTTTATCAAAATTATATAATAATTACTATTTTGGCAGAATATTGCAATAAATTTAGAATTTATTTAAATATAATTTAATTATATAATTAGTAATATTTTATTTAAATCTATATTTATCTTTTTTGAGAATTTTAATATTAATTATTGTTGTTATGGTTAGAGTAGCTTTTTTAACTTTAATAGAACGTAAATTATTAGGTTATATTCAGATTCGTAAAGGTCCTAATAAAGTTAGATTTTTAGGAATTTTACAGCCTTTTTGTGATGTTATTAAATTGTTTTCTAAAGAGCAGGTTTTTCCTTCAATATCTAATTATTATCCTTATTATTTATCTCCTGTAATTAGATTGTTTTTAGTTTTATCATCATGAATGATTTTGCCTTATTTTACTAATTTATATTCATTTAATTTAAGAGTTTTATTTTTTTATGTTGTATTAGATTAGGTGTGTATTCTATTATAATTGCTGGTTGATCTTCTAATTCTAAATATTCTTTATTGGGAGGTTTACGATCAGTAGCTCAAACTATTTCCTATGAAGTAAGTTTAGCTATTATTTTAATATCATTTATTTTTTTAATTGAGAGATATAGGTTTTTAGAGTTTTTTTATTTTCAAGGTTTTGTATGAATAATTTTTATTACTTTTCCTTTAGCTATAATATGATTTATTATTTGTTTAGCTGAAACAAATCGTACACCATTTGATTTAGCTGAAGGTGAATCTGAATTAGTTTCAGGATTTCATGTTGAGTATAGAAGAGGAAGATTTGCTTTAATTTTTATATCAGAATATGCTAGAATTTTATTAATAAGAATATTATATAGATTAATATTTTTAGGGGGTGATCTATATTCTATTATATTTTATTTAAATTTAGTTTTTATTTCATTTATATTTATTTGGATTCGAGGTACTTTACCTCGAATACGTTATGATAAATTAATAGGTATAGCTTGAAAAAGTATTTTACCTTCTTCTTTAAATTTTTTAATATTTTTTATAGGATTAAAATTATTTTTTCATGTTATTTTAATTTAATAAAATTAGTTAATTGATAAAATCAATAAAAGGTTTAAACTTTTATATTATGTTTTCAAAACATAAACTTATTCAAGTTCATTGATTATTAATTTAAAAAGATATTATCTCATATTATATTAATAAATGGATTTAATAAAAAATATAGAAAATATCGCGTGACTAAAAGCAAAAGGGCGGATGCGCCAAAAAGTCGAGTATCATAACAAAAGGGCGTATACCACCAGAATCACATACAAAGTTGCGGAAAAGCAAAAGGGCGTATATGCAAGGGCGTATACGTCTTTTTGGTATTAATAGTGATATGACTAAAATCATAAGGGCGTATGCGCCATTTTTTTAATTGTTTTTCGGAAACGCTCCAAAAACTTCTGAAACGCAAAAATACATCGATATTTCAGAAAAGTCCGAATTTTTTTTTTTTTTTTTAATATTACAATTGTTAAATAAAAAAATTTCCGACTCATCTGAAATATCGATGTATTTTTGCGTTTCGGAAGTTTTTGCAGCGTTTCTAGAACAAAAAAAAAAAAAAAAAAAAATGGCGGATACGCCCTTATACCATTAGTTTCGAATTTTTTTTTTTTGAAAATCAAAAAATTTTCGACTTTTCTCAATTATTGATGAATCTTTTCGTTTCAAAAGTTTTTGGAGCGTTTCGGTAATTTCAATAATTGTTTGTTCTATCGATACGCCTTTTTGGTTTTCAAACTCTTTTTGAGGATACATGATATTTTAGAAACCATAAGGGCGTATTTACATCACATACGCCCTTTTGGTTTCGACTGAACGACACATACGCCCTTATGGTTTTACCGTTTATTTTTGCTTATACACGGAGTGGTATACAGATACGCCCTTTTGTTAGCGATTTGCCAAAAGGGCGTGAAATCCCAGACAGCACAGAACTTAAAATTATGATTGTATATTTTTGTCGTGCCTAAAAGCAAAAGGGCGTATATGCGTCGAGATACGCCCTTATTGCACGTAGAGTTTTCAAGGTCTTTACAAATGCGTAAAAGCAAAAGGGCGTATACGCCCTTTTACGCCTTTTTGGCATTTTCGTGTTATAAAGGCATCTGAAAATGTTTTAATCATGAAAACGACTGTAAATATTAAAGCGTACGTAAAATATGCACCCAATAGGGGAGAGTTGCCACTGTTGGACCGCCACCTAAATTGGACCGTTTCAGTTTGGTAATTTTTTTTGCAACAGTATCTCTTCGATTTTGAGAATTGTAAAAATAGGAATGTTTAGAGAATTTCTAGTACTGATGGTATCCCATTTTTACAATTCTCAAAATCGAAGAGATACTGTTGCAAAAAATTACCAAACTGAAACGGTCCAATTTAGGTGGCGGTCCAACAGTGGCAACTCTCCCCTACTATGACTAAGTAAGTATTTTTGCCACGGCTAGAAATTGAAAAAAAATTATATATAGGCGTTAATGCACTTGGAGAATAAGTGAAAAAATCGTAGAAGCTGAATAGAAACTAAGTTTGATTCAATTACAATTCACACCTATACTGAGAATCAAACCCATCGAAATACGCGTTTTCATCAAAATCAAGACGGTTCGAAAAAATGGCGTTAACGCCCTTCTGCTTTTATATATCGCGTGACTAAAAGCAGAAGGGCGTATACGCCGTTATACGCCTTTTTAGCACGTACCTGCTAAAAGGGCGTATAAAAATTAAAAATGACGTAAAACGGTGTCAACGTGATAGCCTATGAGAAATATGCACCTAAAATTATGATTGTATATTTTTGTCGTGCCTAAAAGCAAAAGGGCGTATATGCGTCGAGATACGCCCTTATTGCACGTAGAGTTTTCAAGGTCTTTACAAATGCCTGAAAGCAAAAGGGCGTATACGCCTTTTTACGCCTTTTTGGCATTTTCTTGTTACAAAGGCATCTGAAAATGTTTCAATCATGAAAGCGACTGTAAATATTAAAGCGTACGTAAAAATATGACATTAAATTAATTACCAAAAAAATATCAAAGCGTACGTAAAAATATGCACCCAATACTATGACTAAGTAAGTATTTTTGCGATGAGTGAAAAAATCGTAGAATCTGAATAGAAACCAAGTTTGATTCAATTACAATTCACACTTTTACTGAGAATCCTAACTTTTGTCACAGTCAAATAAACCCATCGAAATACGCGTTTTCATCAAAATCAAGGCGGTTCGAAAAAAATGGCGTTAACGCCCTTCTGCTTTTAGCTACGAATATTTTTCATCGAATTTTTCGAAATATTCATTTTTTTCATTTATCTTTGCGTTTCAGACGTTTTCAAGACTTTTGCGTGGAAATGTAAAAAAAAAAAAAAAAATGGCGTTAACAACGCCCTTCTGCTTTTAGCTACGAATATTTTTCATCGAATTTTTCGAAAAGTTCATTTTTTTCATTTATCTTCGCGTTTCAGATGTTTTCATGACTTTTGCGCGGATAAGTTTGAAAAAAAAATAGCGCATACGCCCTTTTGCTTTTAGTCATAGTAATTATTTCTAATATCAAAAAGGCGTATACGCCAGATTATAAGCCCTTTTGCTTTTATGGGTGGCGTATACGCCGTTTTGGCGTAATAATGAGCTTTTTGGCGTATACGTCCTTCTGCTTTTAGTCACGCGATATATCGACAGCTTAATAACATAGTCACGTAAGCGCCATAATTTTGGCCTTTTTTGATATTTATGTGATAGAAACGTATCTCCATTTTTCTTTCATTTTTGCACTCGTCAATGTCGGTCAATGTAGGGGAAAGCGGGGCAAGTTGGAGACGGGGGCAAGATGACGAAATCGTTGTTTCGCGAATATTTCAAAAGATGATGCCAGCTAAGTCATCAAGTAGTGTTAAACAAACCCCTACGCAGTAATAAAACTGGTGTAGACTTGCATGACAAAGTCATATGGCTTCTCACAGAGACATAGTGGTTTTTGGTCTGTGCGATGTAATATTTTGTGTTCGGAAAACGGTTTTACAGAACTACAGGTGAGCAAGATCGTACTTGTGAATTAATCCTTGATTTATGTAGGCATATAGATCCTACAGATCATAGGATTCCCAAACTGTCACCAATGTACTGGTTAAGGTTATTTTTTTTTGAAAATAGCGGCACACGGGGCAAGTTGGTGGGGGCAAGTTGACGATCCGCCAACTTGCCCCTTTTTGCTATCCCTGCATATGGTAGGTATTTAGGCTATATGCAATTTCAGCTTATTGAATAAATGGATAAATAAATGAATAAATCAATGAATAAATCAATGAATTGGTATGAAAGAACCAAGTCTTGAAAGAGCCACCTCCATTTAATCATATAGTTTCTGCATGCAAGCGGCTCTTTCAAAACTTGGCTCTTTCATGCCACTATTCCCCTACCTATACATAAAAAAATGTAACCGTATGTGTGTTTCCTTTCTGGATTTGAATGTACTGAAGTATTTTTTGACGAAAACAACATTTTTATATGCCCATTGAACCGAAATCTAGCATTCGCCAACTTGCCCCAACAGAATCGCCATCTTGCCCCGTGGTCGGGGCAAGTTGACGAGTCTGCAACATTTTGGAAAAATCGAAATCACACAGTTTGTAAATAACCGAATTCAATGTCCATTTTTTTTGTAACAGCTAACATCTCATAGTTTGCGAAAATACCGAAAGATTTCAAATTTCACTCACGATTGATTAAAAAAACGCTTCCAAAGCTTAAGGTCTCCAACTTGCCCCGCTCTCCCCTACTTGAAACATTTTCGAGGTATGAATAAAAATTTGAAACACAGAAGCGTATGTGGGTGATTCTCTGTAAATTGTTATTTTTCGCATGTAAAATTTTTGGGTATTCAAACATGTCTAAAGAGTAATTTTTTGTTGTGTTTGTATGTTATTATGGTCCAGAAGTATGGTCCTAGTACCATTTCACTACAACCCCAAAGGCTTCCAAGTAATAGAGTATTCATGATTTTCTGCGGCCGCGGTACTGACCGCGCAAACAAAACTTGACGAATCTTCATATCTCAATAAAGAAAATCAACATTTCACCCTATAAGATAACTTGATTGATTCATTTAACATATTTTAGGTAACATGTGTTCATCTTTATGAGCCATTCCGGTTCACCAATAAAAATTACAATTTTTCAACAATTATTCTATTAAACTCTGTTCCTCATTGTTGACTGTATCACAGGTTAATCGAACATATTTTCAATAGTTTAGTAACGATAACAAATCATTTTTTCCATTTATAAACAAATCATGCCATAGTACTGACATCCACGGTACTGACATACTGTGTTTAACCTAACCACACTCCGTACCGGTTTGAAACTCGATAATTTACAGAGACATAGAAATTTAGGCACTCAAATATTACTCTTATAACGTGGCATTAAGCGGAAATGTCACACAGCACAGGAGAATCACGACACCATGGTACTGACTCATTGTTTTGTGACTCGCATTTTCGATTTTTCAATAAGTACCCTACTAAAAATGGCGTATAAGAATTTATAGAACCGGATAGGACTGCGGATAGCGTTCCGTGCAGGGTTCAATCGGATTTGGTTCGTTTCTATCCGCATTTGATCCTCCTTGTCAATTTCGTGTGAATCTTATAAGGTCCTATCCTGAATCCGTCCGGATCCGATGATTGAAAGAGTCGGTGATCTATCTTATCTTATACCGAAAGTATCTGTCACCGAAATCCTATCTCGAATTGCGTCCGACCCTATAAGGATTTCATTCCACAGTATACAACGCGTAGGAAATATTTCAAAGTCCCAAGTGGTGCTCGATCCGTCTCTATCAGTTTTTGAGTCGGCAGATATTCAAAGTCGAAAATATTTATTCTCTTACTCGGGTTTCTATACGTCCCTGTCAGGTTTTGAATCGGTACATTTTAAGGTGATTGAAATATTGCCACGAAAATATGTCAGAGTCCCAAGCAGGGCTCTATCCGTTCCTGTCGGGTTTCCATGTAATGTACATTACTTCAATATTTTCTCGTAAGGCGGCGACCACCGATTCTGATATTCTCGCGAGTGCCACTTATAGGAGTTGGTGAGTATATATAGAGACCGAAAATAAAATTTATAAGCGTCGCCTAATTCCTGTATTGGTGATGTGTTATAAATACATATTAGGGTGGGCCAAAAAAAACTTTTAATTTTTTTTTCTTTAGTTACCATGAAAATATTGTTCAAGATGATGAAAAAAAAATCCTCTGAAAATTTGAGCTCTTAATATTAATATTAAGAGGTGCCTCATCGCGATTTTTGATTTCCCATTTAAATAACACAGGAATTTTTTTTTTTTTTTATTTGGAATTTTATTCCGTTCCAACAAATCATCGTGTTGTAAAAATCAATACATATTCTTGTAGGAAATTAAACGATCTCCAAAAAAGGTCTGATGTAATTTTTCGCTAAGTTCACTCGTTTCAAAGTTATTCAAGGTTAAAGTTCAACCTCAAACGGTGTATGACGACTTTTTTTTCGACTTAGCGAAAAATCACATCAGACCTTTTTTGGAGATCGTTTAATTTCCTACAAGAATATGTATTGATTTTTATAACACGATGATTCGTTGGAACGGAATAAAATTCCAAATAAAAAAAAAAAAATTTCCTGTGTTATTTAAATGGGAAATCAAAAATCGCGATGAGGCACCTCTTAATATTGATATTAAGAGCTCAAATTTTCAGAGGACTTTTTTTTCATCATCTTGAGCAATATTTTCATGGTAACTAAAGAAAAAAAAATTAAAAGTTTTTTTTGGCCCACCCTAATACATATGTTGCCAATATAATATGTTGCACCGCCTAAAGCATGGAAAAAAATGAAGAAAATGTATGAATAGATTGAAAAAAAAAAAAAAAAAAAATTTTAAATTTAAAAAATATTTTTCTAAAAATCGCAGTGCAGTAACGTATAGAGATTCCAGTTCGGTTGCGGATAGCTCCGGATAGAGAGCGAACGCCGAACCCGGATAGGATCCGGAAAATTACCAGATCCAAAAAACGGAGTTTTGGCGGATAGGGCCGGTTCGTCGGTTCCTATCCGGCGTTTTAAGTAGGGTATTCTGCTTGTCAAATACGTGCCTAGACAAATTCTATCGGTGTAAACATTCAGTCTGTCACCTCCGCTCTAAAATGCCACCGCGCTCGCCATGCTGAAAAATCGGAAATGGCACCATGGCAGTCAAATTGAAATGTTCCAAAATCCCGATAAAACTGTAGGACAAACTTTTGGGCCTGTTCAACAACCGCAACTTAGATATTTTCACCATTTTTTGGGGTGAAAGTACAGGTAGTAGGATCCCCTATAATCTATATTCAGGAAATTCCTTTCGAGCTGCATATTCGCTCAGAACTACTGAGGAAGTTCCAAATTTGATATTGAGGACATGCCACGGTACTGACATTTTGAATAGTTTATGCTCTCTAGAATCGAATGAACTCCTCGAGGATCGGATTTTTTCATAGGAACTTTGAAGTGCCACCGTAGCTTTGAAAATGCTAGAGGGGCTTTTCAGTATTCCACCATCCTAGGCTGAAAAATTACGTAGGACAAAAAAATAACGATTTACTGAGAATCACCCATGTGCCATTTTTTCGTGTGAAACAGACGAATGTACAGTCTGGTTCGGTAACAGAGGAACGTATCTCCACAAAAGAATCGAGATACGTTACTGTGTTACAAATCATTTGACACTCAGAAAAGTTATAATAATTATCGAGGGGAGACAAACTTTCGCCCGATTTTCAAAATCATACAGCTGTGTAAATGATACAAATTGAAGAATTCCAGACACGTGCCCGAAATCCCTGATATTTCCCGATTTTTCCAGACACATTCGAATTCCCTGACTATTCCCGGTTTTCCAGATTTTCCTGACTGCTATAGACACCCTGTTTACATATTCGATTCAATTTTTTAGTCTTCATGAAATTACCGAATTCGCCGGTGAAGTGCAATATTTTTAGGCGAGCAATGGATTTTTTGACTCTATATAACTGAAATATGTAGGGTAAGGTTGCCAAAATCGTACCACTTTTCACATTTCAGCCTTTAACTTCTAAGAGTATTCATGCAAATACTTTAAAATTGAAACACAGAGTCTCTGATATGTTTTCTTCATCAATCTTTCGTTGATTTGAGATCAGAATAGAATTTTCATGAAATACAATCAATTTTGTAAAAGCTTGAAAATGGTACGATTTGAGTGACCGGGTTCCCGAATCGTACCACAGGGGTTCCCTAATCGTACCTGGGGTACCTAAGTCATGCCAGCTGCACGAATGTGAATTAAATAATTAATTAAATGATAAATAATAAATAATAATAAATAATAATAATAATCATAATCATAATACCCAGGTAGCACACACGCGCATCGGCTTATGTTGACCTTCTAATCGACTGAAAGATGACTCACGGTCGACGAATGTCCGCTTTGCAGTCAATCTGAAGACATTGACAAAAAGACGACCAACAGACTTTGATTAGTCGTCTTTTTGTCAATGTCTTCAGATTGACTGCGAAGCGGATATTCGTCGACTGTTAGTCATCTTTCAGTTGATTAGAAGGCCAAAATAAGCTGATGCGCGTGTGTGCTACCTGGGATAATCATAATAAATGATTAATTTAATAATCCCAAGAATATTGTAAACACAGTTCCTAAATCGTACCGGTACGATCTAGGCGCTATAGATTCTAAGGCAACCGATAGCTGGTACGATTTCGGCAACTCATCATTTTTCTTTTCAATTAAATAAAGACAGAGCTTTAGAGGTTTGATTCAAAGATTGGTAGATTAAGTATATCGAAAATTGAGGTTACTTTACAAGAGACTCAGGCGAAGTTTGATTTCGATTAGATTTCCAGCCAAAAACCGGTCCTAAGATTTACAACTTTAGGGGTTAGGCCACTCTAGAATTTTTGAAAAATCGTTTTTTTTTTTTTTAATTTTTATTTTATATACCGCAAGCATGTTTTCCTCGCTTTTTGATGCCTTTGTATAGGACCTAAAGTAGTACTTTTGAGTCCTAGGACTTAAAAGTACCACTCTAAGTCCTCGGACTTCAAAAGTACCACTTTTAGGTCCTATACAGAGGCATCAAATAGCGAGAAAAATATGCTTACGTTATATAAAGTATCGTGTGCACCATGGAGGTGGGCCTTTTAACGCCTCGCACACGGTGCTCCCCAAGCAAGGAAAAGTGGACCCAAAATGGATCCAAAATCGGCTAACGCAGAAAGTTTCTGTATTTTTTGTAGATTAAAAAAATGTCAAGCTGAAAATCCTAGCTGCTCGGTTTCGCAAGTTATGGCCGTTTTTGTATTCATACCGCGCACGTTCATGAAAAGCAGAGTAGAACACTTTACTACGCCCATGCAATCGACCTCTTGATCCCAATATGAGAACATTAAGTAGGTATCAACGATTTTTCATTGAAAGTCTCGTTTTTTTTCGGAAAATGATTGATACGTTAATTTACCGGCCTCTAAATAATGCCGCTTTTCCACTATTCCCGTTTTTGCAGCGTATCTTAATAACAGATTTCCTGATTGAAAATTTCAATAATTTTTAGCGTTCATGATATAATTTTTAACCCCTTGACTGGTGAGCCCGCCATATGGCGGGCTCACCAGTTATGGCACAGTTTGTGTTGGAAGATAAAGTCAACGGTTTTCATCGTGATACTTATCTACCAAATCTACTGAAAGCAGTAGTTGAATTTTCATCGCTACATCTTTAACTAACTCAAACTCTTCAGCACTAAAAATTGTTTTTATTATTCTATAAATAAATCATCCTAATCATTCTTGAATTTTATAATAAAATGAAAAAAAAAATAAAAAAATAATGCAACAAAAAAATATACATAAAAAAAGCTTCTGTTAGGAAGAAAAAAAATTAGAAAAAAAAAAATTAAAAAAAAAAAAAAAAAAAGAAGGGATCAGTTAATCACTACGTCCTCGTCGTTGATCCTGGGTCAAGCTAAAAGTGGTTTCTACAATCTTGCTTTAAAAATTATATCATGAACGCTAAAAATTATTGAAATTTTCAATCAGGAAATCTGTTATTAAGGTGAAGTGAAACGTTTGTCAGAACTTCGAAAACGGGAATCGTGAATTCTCCGGAACTACTGAATCAATCGCGATGAAACTTGGAGGGATTACACATAATTGTGGCAGAAAGTGGCTGATTATTTCACTTTTCCAAAATTTGACAAAAATTTTCACAGATTGACGTACCGACCACATAAATCGCGAGATTATTCACTGTTGCCGTAGGTAGTCGCATTTTCCCGATAATTAACCACTCCGCAATGAAAAACCACACACTTTGAGCCTAATCTCGTGTCATTTTATGGAGAAATGGCTGAGAATTGACGATTCTCCGTTACTCATAACTAAAAAACCGATATTCAGTTCGTCAATCTCAGCCATTCTCCATAAAATGACACGAGATTAGGCTCAAAGTGTGTGGTTTTTCATTGCGGAGTGGTTAATTATCGGGAAAATTCGACTATCTACGGCAACAGTGAATAATCTCGCGATTTATGTGGTCGGTACGTCAATCTGTGAAAATTTTTGTCAAATTTTGGAAAAGTGAAATAATCAGCCACTTTCTGCCACAATTATGTGTAATCCCTCCAAGTTTCATCGCGATTGATTCAGTAGTTCCGCAGAATTCACGATTCCCGTTTTCGAGGTTCTGACAAACGTTTCACTTCACCTTAAGATACGCTGCAAAAACGGGAATAGTGGAAAGCGGCATTATTTAGAGGCCGGTAAATTAACGTATCAATCAATTTCCGAAAAAAAACGAGACTTTCAATGAAAAATCGTTAATACCAACTTAATGTTCTCATATTGGGATCAAGAGGTCGATTGCATGGGCGTAGTAAAGTGTTCTACTCTGCTTTTCATGAACGTGCGCGGTATGAATACAAAAACGGCCATAACTTGCGAAACCGAGCAGCTAGGATTTTCAGCTTGACATTTTTTTAATCTACAAAAAATATAGAAACTTTCTGCGTTAGCCGATTTTGGATCCATTTTGGGTCCACTTTTCCTTGCTTGGGGAGCACCGTGCGCACGATGTTTTCAGTACTCGGCCTTAAAAGTTCCACTTTACGACCTTGGTGCACAACCCTGCTTAAAAAGCCGGATAGAAACCGGATAGAAACCGGATCGGCAGTGTGTCCGGTTCTATACGTAATTTGGGTCCGGTAGACCTCCGGGCTTGTCCGGAATTCGTCCGGGATTCTGGTCGTGTCCCTATCTGGTGCTATGCGGGCTTATTCTGCCATTTTCGCGAATGTCTAGATAGGCTTCCTATATGGTTATATCCGGAAAGTAACCCCGCCCTAGGCATTTTTCCTGTATGGTTCTATCCGGATCCATTTTCAAAAAATTGAAGCTTTTTTTTTCTTTTTTTTTCTTTGTTTTTTTTTTTTCTTTTTTTTCGATTTTTTTTTTTGTTTTTTTTTTGTTTTTTTTTCTTTGTTTTTTTTTTTCTTTTTTTTCGATTTTTTTTTTTTGTTTTTTTTTTGTTTTTTTTTCTTTTGTTTTTCGATTTTTTTTCTTTCTTTCTTTCTTTTTTTTTCTTCTCAAGTATATAGATGATATTTTCCGCCTCTATATATACTCACCAACTCCTATAAGTAGTACTCGCGAGAATATCGAAAGCGGTGGTCGCCGTCTTACGAGAAAATATTGAAGTAATGTACATTACATGGAAACCGGATAGGTACAGACAGAGCCCCGATTCCAACTTTGAAAATCTTTGTCCGTATCTATCCGGTTTCGGTCACGCAAATCATAGCGTGATTATATTTACATCAAATCTTCAAAGTTGGAATCAGGGCTCTGTCCGTATCTATCCGGTTTCGGTCCCGCAAATCATAACGTGATTATCAATTGATACGGTACGAAATCGGATAGAGCCCCAATTCCAACTTAGAATATTAGCTGTATTGATAATAGCGTTATGGATTGCCGGATAGGTACGGACAGAGCTCCGATTCCAACTTGGAAAATTTCATGTGAATAATCACGTTATAAATTGGCGGATCCAAACCGGATAGGTACGGACAGAAGCCCCGAACCCAACTTGGAAGATCTGATGTGAATAATCACGTTATGAATTGCGGGATCGAAACCGGATAGGTACGGACAGAGACCCGATTCCAACTTAGAATCGCCGGATTCAAACCGAATAGAAACGTACACAGTCCCAAAACCGATTCGGGTGACGGACACTTTCCGAATGAAGCCAGATAGATAACCGAGCCTACGGATGTTCATTCCGACGAATTACGAACACAAACGTATAGGATCCGGACAGGACTTTCGTGACCGATGAAATACGGATAGGAACGGATGGAACGTCTATCCGGAATCCTATCCGGAAATCTGTCCGGTTCTATCGTTTCCTATCGGTCATTTTAAGCAGGGAACGGTAATGTCCTGACCTAATCCATGAGAAATACCATAAATAATCTACCGGCTGTTACCTGAAATTTCTGAAACTTTAATATGTGAATCCATGTGTAATGGTATACACTTCTATGGACAGTCCATAGGAAAATATTTTTATTTCCATGTGAATATGACTATGATACAGTCTCGTTCTTGACGTGAAACGTAGTGTCAAATCCATCAAATCCTGTATGGAATCACGAGAAAATAAATAGACTTATCTGCATATAATCGCACAGATTGTTGTAGGAAGTCCTCAGTAAACCGTACGATCTCATGGAAATTCCACTGTGACATCATTTCGTCATCCATGAAAAAAGATATACAAAATCCACTGGATTTTGGCTGAAATTCAGCGAAGGAACAACATCTGAATGCAGGAATGACCAGACGAGTCATTGTGGAAAGTCCCTATTAATCCATGCGATCTTATAGGAATTCCACTGTGACATCATTTCGTCATCCATGGAAAAATATACACAAAATCCACCAGATTTCGGCCGAATTTCGGCAAAAAACGAGCATCTGAATCCGGGAACGACCAGACAAGTTATTGTGAAAAGTCCCTAGGAATCCATACGATCTCATGGGAATTCCACTGTGACATCATTTCGTCATCCATGGAAAAATATACACAAAATCCAGCGGAGTATGGCTGAAATTCGGCAAAGGAAGAACATCTGAATTCGGTAATGACCAGACGAGTCATTGTGGAAAGGATTCATGGCGTACTTTGCATGGAGCATTGAAAAATATCATGGGGTACCGTAGGATATCAGTGGATATTCCAGTATACTTTAGATTTTAGAGATTTCTGTAGTAACTACTACGAACAATCCATAGGATTTAATATAATATTACACATAGGATTCCATATATCATTACACATGGGATCACATGTTTTTGCACATGACTACAACCACATGGAATTCCATGGATTTCCAGTTCCAAATCCCAGCAGAAAATCCACGGATTCACATGGATTCTCTATATAGATTTCCGGGTGGAAGTCCAGGTGGAATGGTCCATGGATTTCCACCTGGAAATTTGCAGTAGGGTATTGTTGATTATGAACAGCATTAAAAGAAATTGGGCCGAAATTTAATGTAAAATCATCTGAAGTTTTAACTTTCTCTATTTCCGAATGAAATCTTGGCAAAAACAAGTTTTCTGTTTTTTAACAGTAAAAAGTTTCAATCATGAAATTGGAGAAAAAAAATTAAATCCTCTGAAATGAAATTGTAGAAAGGTTCCTGCATCCACACTTTCTTCAAAATCTAAATCTAAATCTATCTATCTATCTATCTTCACAGAAGTTTGATTTTTCTTCTCACACAGATTTTACCATGAATCTGAATTATTTCCTAGATGCGTTCTGAAATTTGACTTTTCGTAGTCACTTGGGACGCAAGAAACTGATTTTTGTAAAGATTTCAGTACGGTCTTTGCTCAGAAACACCTAAATTGATCAAACTTCAACTTGATTAAGTTTCGCTTGTTCCTGAAAAACAGCCAAAAATCTATTTTCTGGTGAAAGTTTTCGACGTGGATTTTTATTTATTTTCAAGGAACCAGGGATCCAAATACCGAATCAGCTGAGCGGATATCTTCTTCTTACAATTAGTGTAATTATGAACACCACCCTTGATCATGAATGTCTTGTGAACATATCACTATGCGATGCAAGAAACTTTGAGAACTTCTTGATTTTTCATACCTAACGCTGGATCATTCATTCATTTCTGATTCAATTATCAGTTTTGGGGTGAGATTTTTTTCGTTTCAAGTAACACTAACAAGAAATCCAAAAATAATTGTGTTATGAATAAGGAAAGAGCTCCCACCTTTTGTGTATACGTGGATAGAGCTGTCGTCGAGTTCGTTCCTCGTTTTACACCTTAGGGTAACCGGATTTTGGATGATAGGTAGTTGATGTGAATATATGTAAATAACTAAATAATTGTTTATTGGTATAATGATTACAAGGATGGTAGAACCATCGATATGATTGTTACACGTTATTAAGTAAAAGCGATGAGTGATTTGAGTTTATGATTTCGAGAGTTAATTAAGAATGAGTATTCTCTTTGACGTTTCGGATACAAGTTTTTAACGACTGCTTTAGTTAACGATTTAGGAGTAAGTGAAGAGCTGCAAGTACAGTATTAATAATCGCTACTGATGAGCTGAATAATGAGATCATCTTTTCCATTGTCCCGGGCATGGGCGCGTTCATGCAGGTGCAGTTTATGGGTGCATAGGTAGGGATGCAGTTCTTGGAATGTAAAGGTGAGACTTCCTCTGATTAAAGGTGGTGAGACTGGGTGCATGCAGGATGTTATGACTTGGGTATTGAGAGTGAGAGAGCATAGAGGAGTATGGAATAGGGTGGAATACGTAACAATTGCAATTCTCAAAAGATTACAAAATTTTAACTATCTGTATAGGCGAATCTTGAAGGGCGAATTTTATAATTTTTCCGTTTCATTGAAATAGGGTCCAGAGCGCCAGAGTAACAGTATTGCACTCAAAAATGGAAAATTCGATTAGAAGTGCAGGAGTTATTCACCATCAAGTGAATGTTAAAAAATAGAGAAACTGAAACGCACGTTTCGTCTGAGACCTGGACATCTCCCACCCTTCCGGCCACGACTCTACCGCTTTTCTCCAATTCATTCTATATGCAATTCATATTCTGCCAAATGACCGTACCTCCAACCTTAGTGGCGTACTTTACGCCACCCTGACAAAAAATGAGGTTCGCACCGCGGGCTACAACTGTACACCCTTCGGTGATCACGCGTAGCCAGCCCGAGGTCGTGATCGATCACTCGCGGGCGTAAGTTTGGACTTTACGCCCATAGTACAAGAATAACTATTCCAATTTTTGGCATTTGATTATTATAATAACGTACATCACGAGATACCTGAAAATAACGTAACTGGTGATACCTAATCGTTATTCGCTCTATAAAAATGATTACGTATATCTGTATGAAGATCAGGTGGAATTCTACTGCAGATACCTATATGCTATATATATGATATCGCAATCCAAAATACTCGTGCGGATCACTTTCAGAATATCGAAAGTTTTCTTTGGTCACTAATTTGCGATGTTGTTTATATACATGATGTTTCACATTAGAATAGAATACAAGTCTGTTTCATGTGATAATTTAGGTATATAAAATAATCTAGCACTTACCTTATACCGTACGAATTCTTCTAGTTGTATAATCGCCTATACATACGTCACTGCTATAACTAGAATTCCGGTTATCTTCGAACGTCTTCAGCGACCTTTAAAAAGCGTTCAGTCGCCCCAAAATTGTGGGAAACTCAGTCTAATACCAAAATCCATTAAATTTTGGGGCTAGGTCAGAAGTCACAAAGCTTTTGAAAATTGTTTGAATATATTTGCCAATAAATATTTTGGACAATATGGAAATCCAACGCGGCTTTGCGGAAGCCCACCCGGGGAGCTTGATTTTTGGGACCACCTACTTTGTCCACGAACCACCTGAATCTTTCACATGACAGGAGGTGTGATTGAATCACGATATAGTCGAATTTACTATTTTGTCGTCAATCACAAATGCAAAAAATTATTGCCGCTGGTTATAAACAAGGAATAAATACCGGGATGATTTCTTGATAGTATACAGGTGACTGCGCATGCGAGAGTTTCGTCGTATGCTGAGGCAGGCTGGCCTCAAATACCACTGCGTGACGACTTTACCGACCAATGAAAATGAATTATTTGGCGCATGCGCTGTCACCTGTATACTATCAAGAAATCATCCCGGTATATGTGGTTCAGGTGGCAAAACGTTTGATCTGGGAAATACACTATACCGTTCAAAAGTTTGGAAACACTGTTCCGAAAATCAACATTTCTTAAAAGTTCCATATCTCAGTGTGAAATGATTGAAAAAAAATAAAACAACAAAACATTTTGTAGGGGAAGGAGTGAACTTTAAGATAACTCATTAGTACGTTTTTTTTTTTCTCCAAGTTAACTAAGACCAACTGAAGTTGTATTGTTTTCGATTAAATATATCCTACTACTTCGAAGCGCTACAGCTGGATGTGAATAATTACCGTGGACAGAAAATTTACAAAAAGCAATTCGAAGTACTTTCAATGAACTTTGAGGTTGTATTTTTTCAAATTTTGTTACGATAATTTTTCGAAAGGTTATTCAACTTTTTGTGTCAAAGTTCGTTTTTCAGTAAATGCTTGATAACTCAAGGAATGGCAAAATTGGAAATAAGCGTCAGAAAAGAAAAAGGTTTGTTCACTAATGATTTATCGATCAGAAAAATATAAAAATGTTGAAAATTTTCTCACCGATCACAGAGAAAAGAGTTTCTTTATAGTTAAAGAATATACGTGAAGTTAAAAGGAAACGCTCACGTACGCAACGCGAGCGTGTGTGCGATCCGCCGTTTCTGAGTTATCAAGCATTGACTCAAAAACGAACGGTGACACAAGAAGTTGAAAAAATCTTCGAAAACTGATCGTAACCAAATTAAAATAATACCGATTTGAAGTACATTGAACGTGTTTCGAATTGCTTTTTATGAATTTTCTGTACGGTAATTATTCACATCCAGCTGCAGCGGTTTGAAGTAGTAGAATATTTAATCAAAAATAATACAACTTCAGTTGGTTTGATGTGTCACGTTGAGCTGATTTTTTCGAACTTCGTTTACTATATATATTTGCTATTGAAACTGCTAGTTACGCATATTATTAAACCCGAACATACTATACATGGTGTCTTTCAATTAGTCATATACCAACCTACATAGCGCGATTCCTCTTTGAAATAGACAACGATTTTGCGCGAAGAAAAAAAAAACTTGGAAAAAAAAAATTAAAACTTAGTACCTATCTTCCCTGGTAGAAAATTGAACGGAATATGGCCAGAATCCGTTGAATTTTCTGCTCGGTGGGCAGATTCTGGGCAGAAAATATGGCCAGAAACCCCGCGGTCTGACAACGGATTCTGGTGAAGGATCTGGTCAAGTCATCAGCTGTTCATACACATACATAACCTACAGTCCTGAACTTTGTATGTATGCGTGTACGTGTGACTCACGGCAAACTTCCAGAGACAGTGGGAGAGAAAGAGAGAGAAAGAGGAATAGTGAGAAAGAGATAGAGATACCTGCGTGCGCATCCACCTATAGCTATGTATAAGGGTAAATTAAAGGTGGCTTCTGATTTTTGGTACACTCAACGTAATGGATTCTGATCCGGACGAGTTGGACAATTCTAGAAACAGCCAGTCGGCGCTCTGGATTTTTTTAATCCAGAGCGCCGATTGGCTGTTTCTAGAATTGTCCAACTCGTCCGGATCAGAATCCATTACGTTTAGTGTTTTAGTGTACACGTGTCATCGGCATACTATGTTTGAAATATATATTAATAAATTTTAAGTTTAGAGGTGTTGAGCACGATCATTTTCATTCATTTTTCCAGCTTGTAACATTGGGTTTACATAACCTCAAACATAGGAGCTAGGAATCATTCACCAGATTTTGGTCAGATACTGGCCAAATACACCATGAATATCTGGGCAGATTCTGCCCAGATGATCTGCCCAGAATCTGTTAAAAGGCCAGATCGTCTGGTCAATTTTCTACCAGGGTTTATTTAGATTTTGTTGCGTTTTTTTTTCATTTTTTTTTTCTTCTTTTTTTTTTTTTTTTTTTTTTTGCGAAAAATCTTTTCTATTTCAAAGAGGAATCGCCCTATGTAGGTTTGTACGACTGATTGAAAGACACCCTGTATATTAGCATTTTTCAAAACATTCTGCATGATGTTCATAATTAACTAATGTTGGAACGCTCGAACAATAGTATTATTGACGACTACGGGCGATCTAAGTACGGTATCTGGCCTAGTGGTGCCCTCTTACCGGCCAGAAGTGGCACGCCCCATTCTCATACTATTTTCGGGATTTTGCACCTTCGAGAATTTGATCATTCGGTATTTTGACGCATCGCTTCTTCGGTCATTCTGTAATTTCATTTCGGTATTTAATTTTTATGAATTCTGACTCATCTGAAAATGTGTGACTTGCTTTTTCGAATATTCGGTATTTTTTATCATTCGGGCTTTTGGTTGTTCGAAAGTTCGCCAATTCTCATTTGTACTTATCTGATCGGTTTACCTTAGACATTTTCTTATTCTACATTTGTTCATTTCGGCTTTATAGAGCTTCTGTATGAGGCTCATTCGGATTATTGGTTTTCGGAACTTTGAAATTTCGGAATTTCGGTCGTTATGAATTTTGGTCATTCGGTTTTTCGACCCCCACCCCTATGATTCTGATATATATGTGTCTATTCAACGGGATAATTTAATATGCCTACCAATTTTAGAGAGGGCAGTGGGCGGAGAGGGGGGCGCAAAGAAAAGTGGGGCCTCAGGTCGGCGGGGACCTTTAATCCACCCTTGTTTTCATGCCAATACTCGATTATACATTTCAAGCCTCCGTCTCTCACGTCCTGCTGTGCTTTCGAAGTAGCGGGAACGGGGTCATATAGTTCTATTTGGTAGAAAAATTGCGAATGATTATCAAAAGTGAGTTACGCTGCTGCGAGATACGATCATTTCGATGCATCCCTTACGGAAAAAAAAAAAAACCCTCAACTGAGCCCTTAACTTTCAGGGTGATTTCTTACCCCCAACTTGGGGGTTTACCCTGAATTGAGGGGTACCTTTAACTTGAGGAACAACCGTCAAATGGGGGTCCCTTCAACTTCAGGGTTTTTGAAGTGACTTTTGAAGTGACCCGCCACTCATCAGGGTTGACCCCTATAACTATTCAGGGTCATCCCTCAATTTTCAGAGTTGTCCCAAAACGTCTCAGGGTTATCCCTCAATGTTTGAGGGATATTCCTCATGGTCGTGAGGGTTTTCCCTCAATTTTCAGGGTTGATCCACTAACTTTTCAGGGTTGACCCTTCACTTGATGATTCATCCATAGAAATTTAAGGTATTACCCTGAAGATTGGAGGTTAAACCCTGAAATTTCAGGGTTTCACCCTCAGAACAGAGGGTGAAACCTTGAAAATTGAAGGTTCACCTTCAAACTTAAAGGGTTTTTACGTATACGGGATGCTATGTGTAAATTACCTCTGTATAAATCCATTAGGCCGTCAAGCTCCCAAATAGAACCTTTCCTAGGCTCCACTGCCCAGGAGTACCTTGTGGAATTGAATTTACCCACTAAAACATCTGGTATAACTTGAGTAAGTCCTTCGATTGTTTTTTCTACGCAATCCATTCCAGGGATCTCACGCAATAATTCCAACTGAAAATAACCGTTCAATTGGGGTTTTGCATCAAAATTTTTTTTCATTTTTTGAGGGTACATAATGTAGAGTAAGGTAAAATAATGAGGACGTATTTTTTCTTTTTCGTTAAAAATGATAATTGCTCATGTTATAGGCAATTGAATTTCACTAATTTTGATATACTATAAGATATATCTCAACATGGGTGACGTCATATTGTTGTAGTTTTCAATCTGTTATATCAACGGCAATTTTGGTTGAATCGAAAAAATAAAAAATACGTCCCAAATGGTTTTTCAAAAACTACTAGAATTTGAAGTAAAAAAAAGTCATGCAAAATCCCATATCGACGATTTAGGACTAAATTTACGATAACTAGATACCATGGCTGTACGGAAGGTCCGATCAATCTTCAGTCGTTCATCGAGAGCGACGAGACGTTTGGGATCATTCAAGTAATCTCTCAGAACTTCCAAACTCGTCAAGGTAGGAATTGCATATCTTTCTTGCTGAGTCGAGGTGGGTCCTGCAATTTCGAGATCAAAGTTAGAACTCGCGTCGTTTAAGATATATATATTAACAATTTGTGGCACAGATTTCAGAGTATAATATACAATTTCGTGTCGCACATCTCACTTACGGCCTTCTCTCGCAGCTTCTTGCCAAGCATCAACTATAGCTTTAAAGCGTGCGCTTTTCACGTCCTGCCAGAGTGATTCCAGACTACGCACAGTAACATCGCCGGGGTGATATAGTTCTACATAGTAGAAAAATTGCGGTTGGTCATTAAAACTGAGTCACAGCTGCGAGATCAGATCATTTCAATAAATGCTATTTATGTGTAACCACCTTCGAATAAACCCCTTAGGCCTTCAAAGTTCCAAGAAACATCTTCATACCACTTGATTCCCTTGCCGGGGATCATGACATTCAAATTTTTCGCTACATCATTTGGTATAAGGAGAGTAAGTCCAATGAATGTTTTTTCTCCGGGTTCCGTTCCAGTTATCTGACGCAATAATTCCAACTGAAAAGAAAGGTTCAATTATCGACGGTTTAGGACTAAGTTTACGCGATAACTAGATACCGTTTTTTCACGGAACTTCTTATTTTCATCGTTCAGCGGCTGTAGTCGTTGATCGAGAGTGCGGAGTTCGTCCAAATTTCGAGGATTAAAAATTTTACGTATTTGTTCTTCAATCGCTGCGGGTGGTTTTTCAGTCGCTGCGGGTGGTTCTTCAATCGCTGCCGGTGGTTTTGCATCCCCGCCAATACCCAAGTCTGCTATCCCCTCGACAGGTACTGGAAAAAATTCCAGAGTATACATTTTCACAGCAGTATGCGCACCAACAGCTTCTCCCACCACGCGTCATGCGCCTCTTCCTCAGCCGTGGTGAGAGCGTTTCGTAAGTAGCCATTTTCCTCTCCTTTAGCCCCGTGAGATGGCCACTTGTCTAGAGTCTACGGTACTCATTAACTATGACACTGTAGAGTAACGGAATAGTGGATTTTTCCAGCGCACTACAGGCACGGGAAAAACATGAACCCAGATAACAATATGCGTGCAGTTAAATTGTTACTTCAAGAATTCACATATCAATATATGACATATTATGTATAAGTGATGAGTGATATCCATGCATATTTCCGAACAATAACCATATTGACCAATATATCTTACCTTTGCTACGTAAAGAAGGCAAGTACTCGATCAAAGAACGACAGCAAAGATTCATTCAAGTAATTGAACAAAACTATCTGGAATAACAGATGTAGAAGAACTGCGCAAAAAAAAGTACGAAGCTAGGCGCAATCGAGACAGCGCGAAACTTTTTTTTTTTTAGCAGGAAGGGGCAGGAAGCGCCCATATATGGTGGCGAGATAAAAGCGGGGGAATTACCGACTGGCTTGATCCTATTCGAATCGAATGTCCCAGGAGTAACCCAATTTGACACAAAAATCAAGGGCGAGTCTCTCTTGGGAAGCGAGGAGCTTTGATACACACGCTATTATCACATCAAGAACGAGATTCGTAGCTTTTTCCATACCACACAAGCGATCGGAATGTAACTTTCAGGATGACTGCTCTAGTTCAGCAAATACCGTCCAAATGTTTTGTTTTTCAAAATTTAGATTTTTTTTTTCACAGATCCAAACATCATCAGAGAAATCGTGGAATTATTTACGGTTACACTCGATCTATTGGACCTTTGAAGTACTCAGGAATTCGGTGGTGGCAAGACACATATTTTGAACACTATCGCATCTCATTTGATAAACAAATGACCGAGAATCTACAATTATTTTGCAATATACAGAAGATATCAATATTTCGCCGAATCGACATTTTCCAGCAGCATGATCATGTGGAAGAAGTGACCCGCTTCGAAGTTTCGACGCACAAATGTCCAAGAAATTTACGTAACATGCGAGTGTTTTAATCTTCATGTGATTACGCTCTCTGTGATTCGCATAAGCTATACGTTGTTATCGCAGATTCGGAAACCGCATCCTAGTCCGTTCAAGGATTTGACCTGACGAGATGAAGTGAAAAAGTTTAAAATGCGCAGTTATAATTGCGGAAAGACGATAACAAATAAAGGACTCCGCACATTTCTTATGGGAACTAGCTTTTCGATGGATTCGGCTGAAATTTTCAGGATTCGTAGTTCATGCAATGCTGATCCAGAGTTACCATTGCCACAACTTCCAAAAGTGAACCGTTCGACCTTGGTAAGCGGTCGAAGTTTGAAATCGGTCCATTTGTACTCGCTTGTACTCTAGTTTCCCCTGATCTGTGAATGAATAGCCCCTCGCTTTTACCGTTAGGTGATTTTTTCAGCATAGGTCTTTCGACTCACCACTTCGTACTTGAGCTATTCGAAAGTCAAATCTGGGTTAAAAGTTGGAAAATACACCGAACGGAAATTCTTGCCTGCAAAATACCTGCCCGAGTCGAAATTTAGCGCCTCTTTAGAACCTCAAACTGCTACCGTTCAGAGGGTTTCGAGGGTCTAGAGAGGTTCATTTTTGTAAAGGAATGAAATCCTCTTGAGACCCTCAAATTTCTAGATACCAGACAAAATGCAGCATTTGAGGGTCAAATGAGGATCTCGCAAGAACCTCGCGAGAACCTCGTGGAACCCGGCTCCCTAGTAGAAATTTCGGTAGAAGATGCGGGCTAGCCGTCATATCGGAGCCCGTAATTTATTTTCGTGAAATTAAAAAGTAATGATAGTAGAAAAAAAAAGTATGAAATTTTACGAATTTTATCGTCAGTTGACCGAACCCACGCATTGTATCGAAGAAATCGCATTTTACATCTATTGAAAAAACCGCCGCATTTTTAGTCCCCGCCGGGATTTGAACCCACGTCCGCTCGATTCCCAGTCGCACGCCCTAACCTGCACTACGCTAAACTACCATATCGCGTGTCTAATGGTATAAGGACGTATGCGCCAATATACGACCTTTTACCACGTATAAAAGTAAAAGGGCATATCTTTTTTTTTTTCCCGTATTTCCGCCGAAAATGTCAAAATACATTCAATACAGACAGATTTGAAAAATTATTCAATTAACGGTGAAAGGTCGTAAGTACTGGTGGTTACGCCTTTTCATCTCTAAATTTGTGAGCAAAAGTCTCGTTAACTAATGGTATAAGGTCGTATCTGCCATTTTTTTTTTTCTTTCGGAAACGCTCCAAAAACTTCCGAAACGCAAAAATACATCGATATTTCAGAAAAGTCGAAAATTTTTTTATTTTCAAAAAAAAATATTCGAAACTAAAGGTATAAGGTCGTATCCGCCATTTTTTTTTTTTTTCGGAAACGCTCTAAAAACTTCCGAAACGCAAAAATACATCGATATTTCAGAAAAGTCCGAAATTTTTTTATTTTCAATAAAAAAAATTCGGAACTAAAGGTACAAGGTCGTATCCGCCATTTTTTTTTTTTTTTTTTTCGGAAACGCTCCAAAAATTTCTGAAACGCAAAAATACATCGATATTTCAGAAAAGTCGGAAATTTTTTCTGACAACCTAAATCTCAGAATATTTCAGAAAAGTCAGAAATTTTTTCTGACAACCTAAATCTGAAATATCGATGTATTTTTGCGTTTCAGAAGTTTTTGGAGCGTTTCCGAGAAAAAAAAATGGCGGATACGACCTTGTACCTTTAGTTCCGAAATTTTTTTTATTAAAAATAAAAAAATTTCTGACTTCTTTGAAATATCGATGTATTTTTGCGTTTCGGAAGTTTTTAGAGCGTTTCCAAAAAAAAAAAAAAAAAAAAATGGCGGATACGACCTTATACCATTAGCTTCGAATTTTTTTTATTGAAAATAAAAAAATTTCTGACTTCTCTGAAATATCGATGTATTTTTGCGTTTCAGAAGTTTTTGGAGCGTTTCCGAAAAAAAAAAAAAAAAATGGCGGATACGACCTTATACCATTGATAAATGTGATGAAAAAAAAAAAAAAGTTGGTGGTAAAAGAGCGGATCTACCAATCATACGACCTTTTACCTTTATTTATTTTTTCAGGTAATTTCAATGAATCTATGTGTTTTGGGTACTTTTAGAGTGAACGCCGCAAAAAAAAAAAAAAAAAAATATACGGCCTTTTACCACCAAAATCGCCTTTTTGGCGGATACGACCTTATACCATTAGACACGCGATATGACAAATGACTCAACACTCTCCTACTTGTTCAGGGCCTATCAAACCGTCAAGTTATTATTCGAAATATTTCAATGTCATCAAAAAATTGCATTTGCGGGACTAGATTGAAGTCCTTGCATATTTTATTACGATTAATTACTGAATATTATATGATATATTTTTCATTTACGCGGTCATATGTGTTTATCCGAATGAAATATGACATTTTGTTGGAAAAAAAACATGTCCCAGAAGGTCTACTATAATTTTTATGTTTATTTCGACCCTTTTTATTTAGCTAAAACAACATAAATTCACTCAAAGTGTCAAATTCTTCTGTCGCATGAACTAAAAACAGTATCAAGAGACTCCGTAGAGTCTCGCGCCAAGTACATTAAAAAAAAAAATTTTCAAGCGCGAGACTCAACGAGTCTATATACCCGAGAGGCAACTACCCTAACCTATACCGCGAATTAGTATCTTCGTTTTCTTTCACCTCACAACATACACGATTAAAACTAATTTAATCCAGGATGTGGGCATGAAAAGCTTTCATTTGAGCCCTAGATCGATTAAATCGGTGTCCGGAGTGCTGAGATATAATTAACTACAGATTCTGATACCCCGTTTCCTCGTACAATGTTTCTCCTTCGTCTTCAGACCAAGATTCAGTTACACTAAAACCATTCCCATAAAATCACATTTCGTCGCTAACCGCAGGGCGTATGTCCTATGCTTATACATAGAACATACGTCCTTACGCATCTGGGAACATGACATAGAAGGGAAAATCCACACAAAAATTCAGACCAAGATTCATCCCATCCACTGAAATGTAGATAGAACTGGAACGCTCACTGCCGTGGTGGGGGGCACGCCGAGAGAGATAGCTCAACGGAGTATATTTGTCTCGCTCGCACCGCGTATAGTCAGGTAAAAATATTCGGTACAGCTTGATACATTACTGTACTGCAATCTGTCATGAGGCTCAAAATTTCGTCACCCGACTGTACAGAAAGGGACAGAGATACTCTGTTGAGCTATCTCTCTCGGATCGCAAATTCGCTACCCCCACCACGGCAGTGAGCGTTCCAGTTCTATCTACATTTCAGTGATCCCATCCCATAAAATCACACAGTAGAAGGGAAAATCCACACAAAAGTTGTATAGAATGGCGTTAGTTCGACAGTCACAACGTAGTCAGCGCTGGTATCGCAGACAGAAACCGTCTGCAACACTAGCAGACGCGTGTTGTCATTTCATTTCATGTTTTCGAATTCAAATCAAATAAAGAAAATAAAAGAAAGTACCAGCAATGATTAATAATAATATGAAATATGAAGGTACGAAAACTAGTGAATACCCACCAAAAGCCCCTCAGGTGCGAAAACCTTACGCCAAGTACATTCAAGTGATAGCCACCAACAAAAATGTTTCGATAGGTTAATTATCATCTTAAATCCTACGATCTTGAGCTTTTGAGGTTATGCGAATCAACTGACGTGTAAAATTCATGGTGATAAATAAAATAACAATCGTGAACGGATAAATTTACGATTAGGTTTACCTTGCATGACACAAGACTGTCAGATGACTATTATTAACTGACTATTACCCCTAAATTTTGTTCACTTATACATTGTAGATTTGGCCTATTTTCATTTATGAATGCAATTATCGGAGAAAACGTTTTTTTTTTAGGGATTCCAATTATTTAGCACGTTGCCGCCTGAGAAAGTCTGACAATAGAAAATCAAGAGAAAATGTTGAAGTTGAAAAATATCAGGATAGCATAATTTGATATAAGACCAAGAAAGCCGAGTTCAAGCGTTGCATTGCTACGAATTCCACTTTAAGCTCTATGTTAGGCTCATCTTTAAAGGCTCGTCTGCTCAGACCCAAATTGTGCGTCAACGTTATGCGTTGGATTCCGACGAGTTCTATATTCTATCTCGGTATCCTCTAGTCCAAACGAGACTGTAAGTTGACATTGTGCGTTGGACTCCGATAGGCTTTATTCTACACTCCACGACAACGTAGTGCTTTGACCTTCGGTGAAGATAATTTTTTAATACATTTTTTACAAACAGCTTAGACTCTCCGCTCGGAACGATCTCAATCAAATTCAGATTAGTGCTATCACGACAAATGGTTAGAATGAAAATACTTATTCAATATTAAAGAAATGATCGATAGACTTCCTCTTTCTCAGATGATAGAGATTTGTATTTAATCATGAAAATTATAAAAACCATTTATTTCTCATTTATATTTATTTATTCATTGCACAACCTTTTTTACGGATTGTTTAATTTTGTAGCGGGTCGCCGTATGAGAAGAGAGGATGATGAGAGAAAACGCTTAAGTTGCAAAATAACGAGGCAGTGTGATTTGATACAAGAAACGGATAGAGTCAGACGAATAGAGCAGAATGCAAGTGTTTGACTTCAAAAACTGTCATTTTATGCTCTACGCCAGTCTTGCATCAATAGGCTCAATCGGCTAATTCTATAAACCCCAAAAAGCACCCCTGGTGCAAAAACCTTTCGCCAAGTACATTAATGTGGTCACTACCCCCCAAAAAATCCACCAACCAAAATTCCTCCTCAACAAAATTGGTACTATGAAAATGTCTACTTACAAAAGGATTGAAATCAAATACAATTGCCAAGTACATGTCTTCTGTATAACAAAAGTTTACAACAGAAGAATAGAAAACTGAATAGTCTTGTATCGTTCACTCGCTACTCTCGCTCACTCGATCGACTCTTGATAATTACAGGGAAAAAAATTAGGAAAAAAAAAATTTAGGAAGTGGTACTTGCGGGCCATTATATCAATATATATCGAACAAATGATACATAGACATAAGTGAATCTCTTAGTACTCTTTTACATCTCTTTTACTTACTCATAAATGGCCCGCAAGTACCACGTACTAAATTTTTTTTTCCTAATTTTTTTCCCTGTAATTATCAAGAGTCGATCGAGTGAGCGAGAGTAGCGAGTGAACGATACAAGACTATTCAGTTTTCTGTTCTTCTGTTGTAAACTTTTGTTATACAGAAGACATGTACTTGGCAATTGTATTTGATTTCAATCCTTTTGTAAGTAGACATTTTCATAGTACCAATTTTGTTGAGGAGGAATTTTGGTTGGTGGATTTTTTGGGGGGTAGTGACCACATTAATGTACTTGGCGAAAGGTTTTTGCACCAGGGGTGCTTTCTGGGGTTGATATCACCACTTTTTGTATAATTTTGCTCGACTGTCTAATAATTGTGCTCGCTCGCTACGCTTGCTCGATTGGGTTTCCCTGTATCTTCGTTCGCAAGGCTTGCTCAGTGGTCAGCATTCTGTCAATTGTTCCTAATATGAACATCTCAATGCATGTATACAGTGATGCCTTTTGTGACATCCGAATTCCTCAAAAAGCAGCAATGTTAAATGTAGTAGTATAATTTTAAATGAATGGAAATAGTGTTACAATATACACGTATGCTCATACTTTTCTGTAAGCCTTGCATTTTTGTGGACAGACGTAACATGTGTTCTTTTATCAAGTTCCACGAACTGTTTTGTTAAAATCCGGTATAATTCTATATGCCTGAACGTGTAACCCTGCGCACAGCCCTCCTCCCGTCTCATCTGGGTCTGGGACCGGCAATGGCGGAGTCGCTTGCACGCAGGGTTATAGTTGCTGCTCATGATTAAATATATATAAATATGAGATATATGTATTGCAATTCTTAGGTAGTTTTTTTTTTTAATGCAACTAGGTCCTCTGCAGAAAGAACATGTAGTCGTCTCGTACTCATAACGTCAACTTTGAATTCGGATCTGAACAGAAGGTATCGAAATATATAGAATTAAGCCGATTGAGCCTATTGATGCAAGACTGGCGTAGAGCATAAAATGAAAGTTTTTGAAGTCAAACACTTGCATTCTGCTCTATTCGTCTGACTCTATTCGTTTCTTGTATCAAATCACACTGCCTCGTTATTTTGCAACTTCAGCGTTTTCTCTCATCATCCTCTCTTCTCATACGGCGACCCGCTACAAAATTAAACAATCCGTAAAAAAGGTTGTGCAATGAATAAATAAATATAAATGAGAAATAAATGGTTTTTATAATTTTCATGAATAAATACAAATCTCTATCATCTGAGAAAGAGGAAGTCTATCGATCATTTCTTTAATATTGAATAAGTATTTTCATTCTAACCATTTGTCGTGATAGCACTAATCTGAATTTGATTGAGATCGTTCCGAGCGGAGAGTCTAAGCTGTTTGTAAAAAATGTATTAAAAAATTATCTTCACCGAAGGTCAAAGCACTACGTTGTCGTGGAGTGTAGAATAAAGCCTATCGGAGTCCAACGCACAACGTCAACTTACAGTCTCGTTTGGACTAGAGGATACCGAGATAGAATATAGAACTCGTCGGAATCCAACGCATAACGTTGACGCACAATTTGGGTCTGAGCAGACGAGCCTTTAAAGATGAGCCTAACATAGAGCTTAAAGTGGAATTCGTAGCAATGCAACGCTTGAACTCGGCTTTCTTGGTCTTATATCAAATTATGCTATCCTGATATTTTTCAACTTCAACATTTTCTCTTGATTTTCTATTGTCAGACTTTCTCAGGCGGCAACGTGCTAAATAATTGGAATCCCTAAAAAAAAAAAACGTTTCCTCCGATAATTGCATTCATAAATGAAAATAGGCCAAATCTACAATGTATAAGTGAACAAAATTTAGAGGTAATAGTCAGTTAATAATAGTCATCTGACAGTCTTGTGTCATGCAAGGTAAACCTAATCGTAAAATTATCCGTTCACGATTGTTATTTTATTTATCACCATGAATTTTACACGTCAGTCGATTCGCATAACCTCAAAAGCTCAAGATCGTAGGATTTAAGATGATAATTAACCTATCGAAACATTTTTGTTGGTGGCTATCACTTGAATGTACTTGGCGTAAGGTTTTCGCACCTGAGGGGCTTTTGGTGGGTATTCACTAGTTTTCGTACCTTCATATTTCATATTATTATTAATCATTGCTGGTACTTTCTTTTATTTTCTTTATTTGATTTGAATTCGAAAACATGAAATGAAATGACAACACGCGTCTGCTAGTGTTGCAGACGGTTTCTGTCTGCGATACCAGCGCTGACTACGTTGTGACTGTCGAACTAACGCCATTCTATACAACTTTTGTGTGGATTTTCCCTTCTACTGTGTGATTTTATGGGAATGGTTTGAATGGGATGAATCTTGGTCTGAATTATTGTGTGGATTTTCCCTTCTATGTCATGTTCCCAGATGCGTAAGAACGTATGTTCTATGTATAAGCATAGGACATACGCCCTGCGGTTAGCGACGAAATGTGATTTTATGGGAATGGTTTTAAGTGTGAACGATCTTGGTCTGAAGACCAAGAAGGATTTTATTATACGAGGAAACGGGGTATCAGAATCTGTAATTAATCATAAATCAGCACTCCTGACACCGATTTAATCGATCTAGGGCTTAAATGGAAGCTTCTCATGCCCACATCCTAGATTAAATTAGTTCGAAATCGTGTATGTTGTGAGGTGAAAGAAAACGGAGATACTAGTTCGCGGTATAGGTTAGGGTAGTTGCCTCTCGCCCAGATAACAAAATGCGTGCAGTATGCGATACATTATGCACGCACGCGTGCGGATGAACCCGCACGACTGCATGCAGTTAAGCAGGCAGATGCGCGCGCCATTGATGGACATTATGCCCGCACGCGTGCGACAAGCACGTCGTGCGGGCAAAATGCATTCATGCCGAGCGTCGAGCGCCAGGCTAGCTAAAATCATAATCGGGCCAGCCCTCATATCGGAGTCCCTAATATTCATTTTCATGAAATTAAAAAGTAATAATAGTAGAAGAAAAAAACATTACGAAATGCGACAAATTTTATCGTCAGTTGACCCAGCCTACGCATCCTATCGATGAAATTGCGTTATACATCTGCTGAAAAAATCGCCGCATTTTCGTCCCCGCTGGGACTTGAACCCACGTCCGCTCGGTTACCAGTCGCACCCTCTAACCACTACGCTAAACAACCTTATGACATATTATCCAACACTTTGCTACTTGTTCACGGCCTATCGAAGTGTCAAGTTATTACTTGAAATATTTCAATGTTATCAACATTTTGCATTTGCTTGACTAGATTGAAGCCCTTGCACTTATTATTTCGATTAATTACTAAATATTATGTCATGCATTTTTCGTTTACGCGATCATATATGTTTATCCAAATGAAATATGACATTTGGTTACAAAAAAAAAATGTTTTTTCTCGACATTTCACAATTACTAAACGTAATTATTAATTCAAATTATTAATTGTTATTATTTATAATTATTTGAAATTTATTTAAATTTTAAATTAAAATCTCAAGATTTTTTTTATGTTTGTTGTGAAATTCTGAAAGATTCTATATTTCATAAGAATAAATAGGTTTTTGAGAAAAAATGAGATCACTAAAGATTTTATGAAAGAAAGAAAAATGTCGAAAAAAATAAAATTTTTGAAATTCTGTCACATGAAAAGATTTTTAGAAAAAAACGAAAGGAGGTACTCACTTTGCTCAGATCTGCCCGCATGTTATTTAATATCATTTTGTAAAGTCGAAATACAGATATAATAAATGTTGATATCATACAGTTTTACAGACGGCTCTTCAATTTTTAATGTCATTTGCATATTATTTGATATATAATTATTCATTCAATCATTTATCACATCATTATAGGGTGACAGGTCCAGTAGACGGACACTTAAGAGTTTTCTGAAGTTTACATTGCGAGTACTCAATAATTTTTGCATCAAAATACAATCGGGAATCGATATCTTCTACAGGAATAGTTAAATTACCTAATTCATCAGTGTTTAGATCATGCAAATTACGATAAAACGTTGAAAATACTGAAAATCTGACGTGTGACTAAATTTCCCAGTAGGTGGACACTCTAACCAATAGATGGACAGTCCGTAGACCAGTACATGGACGGGTGTAAATAATCATACATACTAGAATATTTTTAATTTTTTGCTGCATTTAATGCCATAATTGGAACAAAATCATTTGAGGAACAACAGGTTAACATAAAATTGAACAGTATTCTCAGTTTCAAATAGAATTTCGAAACCCGGCGAACCCGATTCATACGGTTATTTTATTAAGATTTCTGCATTTGCAAAAATAAACTTCAGCAAGCCGTAATTTGTAAAGGTTTACTCTTAGCGAAAAATTCTATTAGACTTTTTTCTTCCTCTTTTGATTATCTGATGGCGATATCTTTTAGTTTCTCTTTTAGACCGATGATAACGCCGTTTTTCCGGCAATTAATACTTTAGCACGACGTAACTTCGAAACGGTCATTCTCAGAGAAAAATTCTATAAGACTTTTTTCTTCCTCTTTCGATAATCTGATGGCGATATTCTTTAGTTGTTTTTTCAATTTTTTTTTTTTTTTTTCTCAAACCGCGAACCCCGTTTTCACGTGAATTATTCAAGTCAGATCACGTGAATTACTCAAGAATGATCATGGAATCATTCCATAGTCAGATCTTGCCTTCATTCGTATGAGTCGAATAATTCACGTGAAAACAGAGTTCGAGCGGTTTGAAAAAAAAAACCAAAAAAAAAAACCTCAAAAATATCACCATCAGATAGTCGAAAGCGGAAGAAAATAGTCTCATAGAATTTTTCCCTGAGAATGACCGTTTCGAAGTAACGTCGTGCTGAAATACTAATGAACGGAAAACGGCGTTAGCATCGGTCTGAAAAAAAAAACTAAAAAATTTCGCTATCAGATAATCGAAAGAGGAAGAAAAAAGTATTATAGAATTTTTCGCTCAGAGTAAACCTTCACAAGTTACGGCTTGCTAAAGTTAATTTTTGCAGATGCAGAAATCTTGAGGGTTATATTCATTTTTTGTAGATTTTTAACTTCACAAGAACATTATTGATGATAAAGGTGTAAAAGGTTTCGATTTTTTACAATATTTTTAATGAGACATTCATTCTTAATCAAGGAACTATCAAGATGGATTGATATCAAACTCGTCCATCTACTGGTTTGCGTTTGGGAAATTTATACCAGTACATGGACAGACGGTTTTTGAATATTTTGAGTCCTTTTCTCATTATATCCGATTATGTAATGATAAATTAACAATAACTGAATAGTTTGACATACAACACACCTTTATCTGGTACCTATAGAAGTGTTTATTCGCTAAATCAAACTTTGTTTACATGCTGCAGCTTTTAGTACGATCGGCTGATTAGCGGTTGCTCTGACACAACCGTCCTTTAATGAATTTTTTTCAGCGGTAGCAAAGATAATTCGACCAAGTATTCGAATGTATGCGTAATATTCAAGGTTTCGTTTTGTCAATGAAATTAATTTAGTGAAAATAAGATTATTTGTTTTTTCCAAAAAAGAGTTTAAAGTTCGTTCTGTCCGCCTACTGGTTAGTGTCCCGCTACTGGACCTGTCACCCTATTACTCTGCTCAAAATCATCACATACTTGAAAAATTTTATCTATAGAATTATAGTATATATTCGGTAATTTCAACAGTGGAATGTCTAATTTATTTCATTTTGAATAAAAACCGCAGGCGCAAATGATTATTGCAAAAACTAAGTCGCATAATCATCATGACAGCACTTGACAGCACGTGAATCAACTCGTGACTGCTTAGTGCGACACATTGCACACGCACGCAAGTGCCTATCACATTGTGCTGGCGAAAAAGAGGCATTTTTGCATGCACGCCGTGCCTCGCACGCGGTGCGTGTAACGTGCGTGGCACGATTGTTATCTGGGCGGGTATATAGACTCGTTGAGTCTCGCGCTTAAAAAAAAATTTTTTTAATGTACTTGGCGCGAGACTCTACCGAGTCTCTTGATATTTCGATACCTTCTGTTCAGATCCGAATTCAAAGTTGACGTTATGAGTACGAGACGAGTACATGTTCTTTCTGCAGAGGACCTAGTTGCATTAAAAAAAAAAACTACCTAAGAATTGCAATACATATATCTCATATTTATATATATTTAATCATGAGCAGCAACTATAACCCTGCGTGCAAGTGACTCCGCCATTGCCGGTCACAGACCCAGATGAGACAGGAAGAGGGCTGTGCGCACCGTTACACGTTCAGGCATACAGAATTATACCGGATTTTAACAAAACAATTCGTGGAACTTAATAAAAGAACACATGTTACGTCTGTCCACAAAAATTCAAGGCTCACAGAAGAGTATGAGCATACGTGTATATTATAACACTATTTCCATTCATTTAAAATTATACTACTACATTTAACATTGCTGCTTTTTGAGGATTCGGATGATACAAAAGGCATCACCGTATACATGCATTGAGATGTTCATGGGAACAATTGACAGAATGCTGACAACTGAGCAAGCCTCGCGAACGAATATACAGGAAAACCCAATCGAGCGAGCATAGCGAGCGAGCACAATTATTAGATAGTCGAGCAAAATTGTACAAAAAGTGGTGATATCAACCCCAAAAAGCACCCCTGGTGCAAAAACCTTTCGCCAAGTACATTAATGTGGTCAATACCCCCCAAAAAATCCACCAACCAAAATTCCTCCTCAACAAAATTGGTACTATGAAAATGTCTACTTACAAAAGGATTGAAATCAAATACAATTGCCAAGTACATGTCTTCTGTATAACAAAAGTTTACAACAGAAGAACAGAAAACTGAATAGTCTTGTATCGTTCACTCGCTACTCTCGCTCACTCGATCGACTCTTGATAATAACAGGGAAAAAAATTAGGAAAAAAAAAATTTAGGAAGTGGTACTTGCGGGCCATTTATGAGTAAGTAAAAGAGAAGTAAAAGAGTACTAAGAGATTCACTTAGGTCTATGTATCATTTGTTCGATATATATTGATATAATGGCCCGCCAAGTACCACTTCCTAAATTTTTTTTTTCCTAATTTTTTTCCCTGTAATTATCAAGAGTCGATCGAGTGAGCGAGAGTAGCGAGTGAACGATACAAGACTATTCAGTTTTCTGTTCTTCTGTTGTAAACTTTTGTTATACAGAAGACATGTACTGGGCAATTGTATTTGATTTCAATCCTTTTGTAAGTAGACATTTTCATAGTACCAATTTTGTTGAGGAGGAATTTTGGTTGGTGGATTTTTTGGGGGGTATTGACCACATTAATGTACTTGGCGAAAGGTTTTTGCACCAGGGGTGCTTTTTGGGGTTTTGAAATTACCGTAAAAATTTTAGTGGATCTCCTGGAACATTTTTCTTCTCCACCAGTGTACCTATATATTTCATATTTTACAAATCCGGTAAACCGATCGAGCAGTGATATTGGGATCTATTATTATGGAATCCACAACTGATCCTGATAGGGGCCATTGTGTTGTCAAGGCCTGATTATACTACCGAACAAATTTCTACACGGGTTATATACCGATCAAGCATTAGCTCTCGCGTTAGATATTATCATTATTTTTCTTTCTCTTGCACATTATAGATACTCTAGTAATATTTAGACTTTACACGACAATGATAATAATATCAATTAGGATGATAATTGCAGAAATGAAAACGTGGACGACAAATACCAGTTTATGTGAACTTGCTTTCTTTCCCAGTAGTGGTACACCCAGTAAAACGATTTATTTGAATTTTGACTTATTGCAAAAATGTATTTGCTGGAAGTAAATTTTTATCCGTGGCAACCAAACTATACCTGTAACAATGAGAAAATTTGTTCACTTCAAATATATTTATTCCGTAGATTCCGTTTCCGCCAATTAGAGATGTTTTTGAAGCGAATACATTTTTTTATTGTTACGAAAGAAATTGGGTTGCCAAAGATAAAAATGTACTTGGCAAAAATTATATTTTAAACAAAGTCCAGATTTAAATAAATCATTTTCTGGGTGTAGTTTTCAATATTTATTATTATTCGAGTATACTCGACACTTGATCGAGCTCTGTGAGTATCAAAATAGGTCCTCAATTATGCCTGCGGAAGACTTGGAGGTCCTATACGGAAACTTGAGGTCGACCAGTGTTCAAAGAGGATCATATGTACGCTATGAGTACTAAAATAGGCGCTAAATTTTGGCTACGGAGGGCCTGGAGGTCCAAAATAGGCGCTGGAGGTGATAGCAGGGTCTAAAGAGGTTGAGGTAGATGCTGAGAGGATCAAAATAAGGGCTAAATTTCGACTCGGGTGCACCTTTGGATTAGAACTGATACTACACGAAATGGACCGATTTTAAACTTCAACCGCTTACCAAGGTCGAACGGTTCACTTTTGGAAGTTGTGGCAATGGTAACTTTTGATCAGCATCGCATGAACTACGAAACCTGAAAACTTCAGCCAAATCCATCGGAAAGCCAGTTCCCATAAGAAATGTGCGGGGTCCTTGTTGCCTCAAATTGAAAACTGAATCACAACTCGACACTCGGAGATAACATATGTTGAGGTGCATTTCGCAGAAATAGATTCGTGATTCATTTGGGTATATGAAACTGAATACTAAGTGATATCACCGAGAAATTTCCAGTATGCCTCTTATAACGCGTACTTTAAAAGCAGGTAAGAAAAGTTAAAAAAAACCTTGAAAGTTTCTTCACAAAGATAGAAGCCTTTGTTATAGCAATCAAATCAAAGAAATATGCTCAATATCAACATTGGAAAACAAATTGGGGAACGTTGTAAAAAAAAAAACGTAAATAAATTATTTATCTACTTAGATCTGCAAAACTCAGCCCTCTCGATGCCACGCAGCAAAACAATCGGGAAATATCCGATAATTTTGAAGGTCTTGTGATATTACTACTGAAAAAAAACATAATAAAGATTTGTTGAAAATATATTCATGTTTTAAAAATGCTTTAAAGACATTTAAAATTCGTTTTTCTTTTTTAGTGGGGGGGCTCTGCCCACCAACCCCCCGGCGGGGCTTCGCCCCTGCAGCCCACCAGGGCTCCGCCCTGGACCCGTTTCGTAATAAGTTATTGGCGACAATATCATATTTGTGCTGTTAGATTTAATACCTTTCATAACTTATATTTCATAGCCTATACGGTATACCTAGATATTGTATATAGCGTTGTGTCATTTTATCGTAGTCGGGTAAAAAGTAATATATGCCACACGGGAGGAACGGATTTTCCCCTCGTGTTCGTGCTGCCCTCGCTTCGCTCGGGCAGCAAACCTCGCACTCGGCAAAAATCACGCACTTTCCTCCCTAGTAGCTTAATGTACTATTTCTTCGGAATCTAGGAAAAAAAAGACTCGGAAAAAAAAGACTCGGGTTAAAAAAGATCCGAAAAAGGCCTTTGGGGGTGCGATAACCACCGATTACGTATTCCGTACTGGGTATGGTGTTGTGGTTTTGGATAAGCGACGGATCAATGGAGTCCTAACCTATTCTAGCCTCTTCTTCGAGGACGCGGTCTATCAGAGTCTTTTTTTTTCCGGGTCTTTTTTTTCCGCCAACCATTTCTTCGACTTGAATCTCTTATTGCAACTCAGGACCCACATTTTATTTAACTTAATCTGCTCGAGCCTTTCTTTAAATAATTACAATTAGCCCTCAGAAGCTAATTTATTAACAGTATATTGTGATACAGGTGCGGAAAATAGGCAATATCCTACAATTGTACTTCGCGCCTCTTCCGATAGATCACGTTGTAGTCCCCCTATCATGCCCGATCTACCACACGCTTCAAAGCCATCTAGGGACTTTTTGTCCTCAATAGGTGGCGTCCTTACATTCTCATTCTTCTTTCGTGTGTCGAAAGAGCCACACGCACTGAAAAATCGTTTTATTAAAATGAGTGATAGCAGCGAATCTTCGAAGGAAAACCGGGAGAGCCGGCTAGAAAAAAGAATTGCCAAACTAGAAGAACGTTTAGCAAAGGGAAAACATCGCAAGAAACGCAAAAGTAAGTAATTTGTTTTCAGGTTAGAAAACCGCGTGGCGTACCTATGTCGACAAGTATCGTCGAGGACGGATATTTTCGTCGCAAGCCACTCCTGTAGGCTCTAACCTACATGGAGAGAGTTATTACTCGGCAACTTTTACGCTTTATTAGGCTCTAACCTATACAGCAAGTACGTTATACGTACGGGAAAAAGCGTCTCCGATAACACCACGTCTTGTCTTGATTCTTAGGACACCATCGTGATTCCGAGTCATCGGAGAGAGAGCAACGTCGCACCAGGAGACGCCACAACGTCGAGAGGAGATCGGAGACCCGATCTGACGAATTCAATGGCGGAGAAGGATTATCTGAAGCTAGCATGGATGATATCGTCCAAAACGCTCCTGGGGTTAATATCCCCGGCTTGTCAAATGACAAGAGGTCCGATAACGTACATCAGAAGACACGTCCAGTTTCTTCTTCTTCCCCTCCTCCAAAGCAGTCGAACATTGCCAGCACCCCGCTTCGGGGAGAACAACCGGAGGACGAGCCCGTTATCGAGCCACAAATCCTTGAAGTAATGGGGAAAAGATTTTTGGAGGATCGCATTTTAGATCAAGGAATATCTAACGAAATGGTAATAAGATGGGAAGAGATCTTGAAAAAAGGGCTCCTTGCGGAGGACAGAGAACAAATCGTCAAAAAATATCCACCCCCCAAGAATGCGACGTGTATCGACCCACCTACAGTCAACCCAGAGGTTAAAGCTGTCTTGTCGGAAAAAATTATCAAAAGAGACGAGAGAATCACACTGAAACAATTAAAAATCGCAGCTTGTCTCGCAGCGATTGGTAAAACGTTTCAAAGCGTTTTGTGCGATAAGCACGAAAAACTCGTCTTATTAGAACGCTTGAGTGATGTAGGCAGACTCCTCGCGGACCTGCAGCATGACGAATCGTCGATTAGAAAGAGTCTAATTTTGGCAAATTTAAACACCTCGCTAAAAGACGTCCTGGTCTCCTCAACAGCAGACGAATTTTTATTCGGAAAAGGTCTCGAGGAAAAAGTAAAGGCGGCAAAAGCCCTAGAAAATGCGTCCCGAGAACTAAAGTCAACTCGAACAGCCTTAACATCAAAGGCTTCAAAAAACGCGAAGGTCCCGCCTCGTCGCCCTCCGGGAAACTATTACCCGAGGCCAACGGAGTCAGGCGGGAAGAAATACCCACAAGTAACGAAGAGCCAGAACAACTCATCGAGACAGAGGTACAACCATCGCCGAGACGATCCCAGACGAAAAACGGACAATCGTCCTTTTCGGAAACGTTAGAAATCCCGGTAAGTAAAATAGGAGGAAGACTGCGTTTTTACAAACGTGAATGGGAAGCGATAACGTCAGACCAACGGATATTATCGTGGATAAAAGGATATAAAATCCCCTTTTGTGAAAAACCTCGCCAAATAACCGCTCCGATAGATCGAGCGTTCTCGGCAGTAGAGGGCTCGACGATTAAAGAATTAATACGCGAATTAACGGAAAAAGGAGCTATCCAATCGTGCGAACCCAATTCCGAGCAATTTTTGTCAGACATTTTTGCGGTTCCAAAGTCAGGTGGAGGCCATCGATTGGTTCTTAACTTAAAAAAGCTGAACGTATTCGTGCGTACCGAACACTTCAAGTTAGAGGACCGAAGAACAGCTGTAAATTTGATAAGAGAAGGCTGTTTTTTAGCAACTATAGACCTGAAGGATGCTTACTACGCTATCCCAGTGTCAAAAACAGATAGAAAATATTTGAGGTTCCAATTTAACGGTAAACTCTTCGAATTTACGTGCTTACCATTCGGTTTATCAACGGCCCCATACGTCTTCACAAAGGTTATGAAACCAATCGTTGCGTATTTGCGCGGTAGGGGCTTTCTATCGGTCATTTACCTAGATGACATCTTAGTCATGGGACGGTCCTTCGCAATTTGTCGAGATAATGTTAGAACCTCGAGCCTCCTCATTGAAAAATTGGGATTTGTAATCAATTTTGAAAAATCTCAGATTACACCTTCTAAAAGGTGTAGGTATCTAGGGTTTTGGTTTGATTCCGATAAAATGCTACTTGAATTGCCGGATGATAAAAAGAAAAGAGTGAAAGAGCTAGCCCAGAAATTTCAACAGATCGGAAAATGTAAGATACGAGAATTTGCCAGGTTTATAGGGACGGTGGTAGCATGCTGTCCAGCGGTTCCGTACGGTTTCGCACATATAAAATTATTCGAGCAAGCTCGTTACTTAGCATTACAACAAAATAATGAATCTTTTGACAGTAATATGATAATAACTCGAGAGCTTCTGAAGGATTTCTATTGGTGGGAAAAGACGATTGAAAAGGCTAGGAATTCAATAAGACCCCCAAGGTTTTGTTTAGAAATTCACAGCGATGCATCTATGTCTGGGTGGGGGGCAGTATGCGGAAGTGAGAGATCTCACGGATTTTGGGATGCTGATGAAAAGAAACAGCACATAAATTATTTGGAGTTAAGGGCAGCGTATTTCGCCCTTAGATGCTTTGCGGGTCACTTGCGAAAAGGCGATATCTTACTAAGAATGGATAATACGACCGCGATTGCTTATGTCAACCGGATGGGTGGAACGCGTGTTGAGAGTCTGAGTAATTTAGCAAGATCGATTTGGGGATGGTGCGAGAAAAGGGAATTAAACATAGTCGCCTCGTACATTGGCACGAAAGAAAATGTGGAGGCAGATTTCGAATCGCGAAGGTTAGAAAAAGAAACGGAATGCGCCCTAGCGGATTGGGCATTCGATGAGGTTGTTAGTGCATTAGGAATCCCCGACATCGACCTATTTGCATCTCGTACTAATGCCAAGTGCAAAAATTACATTTCGTGGTACCGCGATCCAGAGTCTATGGCAGTCGATGCGTTCACGATACCTTGGACGAATTTCGAACTCGCGTATGCGTTTCCACCATTTGCAATTATTTCGAAGGTACTAAGAAAGATCGAGGATGAAAAAGCAACAGTTGTGGTTGTTGTGCCAAAATGGCCAACACAACCGTGGTATCCGCTGTTCCGGGCCTTACTAATTAAGAAATCAATAATCTTGCAACCGGATAAAAATTTGTTATTATCCTCTGACAGACAACCTCACCCGCTTTGGCGAGACCTTACCCTGGAGGTAGGGAAGTTATCCGGAAAGCTTTCCAGCTGAGGAACGTTCCTGATGAGTCACTGGGCCTTATGACGGCATCACTCCGTCCATCATCAATAAAACAATACGACAGTGCCTTACGAAAATGGTGGAATTTCTGCGAAAATTCGAAGATTGATCCATACAAGCCGTCGATACATCAAATAATATCACTCCTCACCCAGGAGTTCAACGGAGGATCCTCTCATGGTTCACTAAATTCGCTGCGATCAGCGATCTCACTGGTCGTGGGCCCACACGTGGGTCAGGATTCTTGCGTTAAACGGCTTTTCAAAGGAATTTCGGAACTCCGCCCTTCAAGGCCGAGATATGACCAAACTTGGGACCCAAAGACAGTATTAGACTATCTAAATTCCCTGGGAAAAAATGAGCAATTAACCTTGGAGGTTTTGACCGGGAAGCTTGCCACACTCCTCGCTCTAGTTACTGGCCAACGAATGCAAACGCTGTCTGTGATAAAATTACAATTTATCGAGAAAAGTTCAGACGGAATCCGGATCAAAATCCCAGACACGGTAAAAACATCGGGACGTAATAGAGCACAACCCTTACTAATTTTACCAAGATATTTGAAAAACGAAAGTGTATGTGTAGTCACAACCCTTGAAAGTTATATAAAAAGAACGGAAGGATTTCGAGGGCGTGCCGAGTCCCTCTTCGTTACCTTGAAGAAACCTCATCACAAGGTCTCCGCTCAAACGCTGGCGAAGTGGGTAAAGAAGACGTTGACCGACAGCGGCATTGATACAGAAAAATTTTCAGCGCATAGTACGCGTCACGCATCGTCGTCAGCCGCAAAACGAAAGGGCGTTGGCATTGACAGTATTAGAAGAGCGGCAGGTTGGACAGACAGCTCAAAAACTTTCGCACGATTTTATGACCTTCCGATTGTGTCGGAAAGTTCCGCGTTTGCAAAAGCGATCTTAGACGATTAAAAAAAAAAAAAAAAAATCCTATGTGATTTATAACAAGGTTTCTATTTGTGTCTTTTTATTTTTTATTTTTTACCTTCCTACAACGAAGGAAATCTTTGTCATTTCATAAAATGGTCAATTTTGTTTTATTTCTCTATAAATGACATGTGTCGCTTGATTGCCAAGCCCCTACGAAATGTACAATAAGAGTTTTAGTTTTGTTTCCCTATATTGAAAGGATTTTTGTTTCACTTTATAAATGGTCAAATTTGACTTATGTCTCTGTAATGACATGCTCCATTAGATTTTCATAAGATAAGATATATGTTTTGTTTTGTACCTGCATATAAGAAAAACAGTAAAGAACAATTTTCAGTGCATTATCGAGTATCTGAGTATAACCCATCGATCATAGTTGCCGAACGTAACTTTAAACATCTACAACGTGATCTATCGGAAGAGGCGCGAAGTACAATTATACGATTAAACGAACTTACCTGTAAGTGAAGTTCGATCGTAATTGTATGTAGCGCCTCTTCCGATAGATCACATCCCACCCAAGTAAAAATGATAATTTTAAACCCTCATTGTCGGGTCGACAATTTCCCATGATTTCGGCAACACTTTAAAATAATGAGAATGTAAGGACGCCACCTATTGAGGACAAAAAGTCCCTAGATGGCTTTGAAGCGTGTGGTAGATCGGGCATGATAGGGGGACTACAACGTGATCTATCGGAAGAGGCGCTACATACAATTACGATCGAACTTCACTTACAGGTAAGTTCGTTTAATCGTATAATTTTCTTTAACAGATATTGCCCATCCGCATGCATGTATCACACGATATTTTTTGTAACTCCCTGCAAAAAAAGTTTGATTTGAGAGATAGATTAATCAATCTACATAACCTTACATCGCTACTGCCCACCGCCATGACACAGTGCGCAAAAAAAAAAAATCACTAGTGCGTAAAGTAGAGTATTTGCGGTGTGCGCATGCGCTAATTTGTCTTTTCTTTATCGCTCGGAAATATAGTACTTTGCGATACAAGTGCGAGAAAGCGATCATTATACGCAGGCTGTGAAGTTGGTCGCACGAGCCTTACGAGTAACACAGCAACACGAGCCGAAGGCGAGTGCTGCTCGTGGTACGAGTACGGCGAGTCCGACCAACTTCACAACCTTCGCATGGTCGCTCTCTCGCGCGTGTATCGCATAATACTTTTTGTAACAAATGCATGAGAAGGGCTGCTTCTCGTGCCTGCCGAGAGGAGTGCGCGAGAGGAGTGTGAGAAGTGCGTGCGAGAAGAAAGCACTAGTGCGAGAAGTAAAATCGGGCCGATTTGCGCATGCGCAGCATTATTATTGTATCCCTGGCTGTAAAGCGCTACTTAGGCCACTCTCTGCAGGCATGAGAAGTAGCACTTCTCATGCATGCGTTGCAAAAAGGTATTTCACGCACGCTACACAGGTATCGAAAATCAAACTTTCGAAGCAGGTGTTGAAGAAATAATCCTTTCAAATAGCTTATGAACTTATTATTTATTTTTTGCGGTAACCGCAGAGTCGCGAGAACTCACACCACTTCCTTTCATCCGGTCGAACGGCCCCTGGCGCAGCTGGTATAAATGCAGCCAAGAAACGCAACTACACTCATCAGTCGGCTTGCATTCGCAGAGTAGCTGTGAAAGACCAAATCCAAAACCAAGTTTCGTCCTCGTTATAATCACTCGATTTTATTCTCTTCCACCTGCGTTGGGTGAGCTTGTCAGGACGACTTTTCGAAGCCGATTTAAAACCGATTTTATATCCAAAAAAATAAGTCAACATGGTAGACGTTAAGCAAATGGTATATTTTCTCTTGACTGAGCCAATAACCAATCACTGGACGAAGAAGAAGAAAAAGAAGAAGAAGACGTTAAGCCCGAGGACATTCTTTACTTGTTCATTTGACCGCAGGAGCCACTCATGATACCCAAGGGAAAGGACAAGGTGGTGTTTGATCTCCCAGAGGAATACTTGGTAAACTTTTCATACAATTTTCTAATTTTTTTCACGTATACGGTTGAAATGGTCATTCCGATTTGCCACTCGGAAGAGTAATCGTTGAGATACCTTATGCTTCTATAGTATAGGTGTATGAACTTAATCCTAAGATTACAAGGATCTTTCCACTTTCGAGACGATTGAAAAGATTTTTGATTTCCGATCTGTATGAAACCTTTGAATTTTTTCAGCCGGAGAGATATCGCTCTATCGCTAAGGTGCTCGCGAATCAGTTTATAGGCGACAAAAAATGCGAATTATCATTGATCTAGTCGATTATTCGGATTTCGGTTGTGACATGATGTTGGGACCTGATGATCAATTCTCAGTATTCATACCTGAACATATGAAAATGGCTGGGGATCTGATCGGCATCTTCATGGGTAAGCACAGCTGGGCCCTATATGTATTCCGGCAAACCTTTACGGAGCCCGGCTTGGGCCACGGTACAATTTCTACACGGGACGGGGGCTGGGCCGGATTAAGGTCTGGGGCGTCGGCCACAGTCGTGCTTTGCCGTGGACAAGATATCTCGGAGCTCGGTTGTCTGAAACATGAAATTTAATTTTTCATCTAAACATTAATAGTAAAAGCTGTCTTTGACGAGCCGGTTTGGAAAAAAAAAATTTTGAAGAAATTAATATTATTTGAAGTCAAAACACCAAATTTCAGTACATTTCTTGACCTTTCATGCGCCGTAACTATAAGGGAAACCAAAAATTCAAAAAACGGCTCGTCAAAGACAGTTTTTACTATTAATGTTGAGATAAAAAATTCAATTTCATGTTTCAGACAACCGGGCTCCGAGATATCTTGTCCACGGCAAGCACGACTGCGGCCGACATGCGGTACGCCGACGGCCGCCATTTTCACAATTTTAAATATTTTCAGTTGAAAAAAATATGAATAGTACATAAAAGAAAAAAAAGGGGGGAAAAATCGGAGAATATGTCGCTCCCCAAATTGTGCCGCCCTACAGCCTAGGTTAGCCTAGGCGGTAATACGGCACTGGACGGGGCGGGGGGGGGGGGGGGGGGGGGGGGGGGGGTGATCGTTTATAACAAACAGAAATTTTCAATTTCTTACATTACATTTTTTCTTCTCACAGGTTATTCTTTTAGATAAATAAAATCGGAGATATTAATTCTTGACGTTACCGAAGCGTTAATTTTGCACCAAAAATCTGTAATTCATAACTCTGAAAATAAAAATATTTCGAACGAACAACAAAATAGGTATCAGCTTTTTTTACGCCCATTTCCGGTCACAGAAGTGTCAATTGTTCTAAAAAATACGGCACAAAAAAACATTCAAATCCGGCCGGTTTTTCCTGGAATTGCTCACATACGTTACGGGATGTGGCACTCAATTATCGCACGGATGCGGTGAGAAGATAAGGAGAAACTTTTACTTCGTCTGATGCGTTTATATTAATTTAATTTTTCGTGAGTTTCATAAATATACTACAGCAGGCGATTAAAGGCCTGTTCAGACCAGCCGGAATCTTCCGGAATAGAAGGAAACGGAAGAGTACGGAACCAAAGTGATGGAAGCGTGTGGAAGTCCGTGGAAGCAATCAGATGGATTGATTAATTAAAAAAAAAAAAATATTAATATTAATATTAGTATTTTTATTTTTTAATGATTTGATTAATTTATCTGATTGCTTCCACGGACTTTCACACGCTTCCATCGCTTCGGTTCCGTACTCTTCCGCTTTCTTCTGTTCTGGAAGATTCCGGCTGGTCTGAACAGGCCTTAACTGTTTCATTTGTTTCCTTCCATCATTCGTGTAGCCCTGCATTTTCGTGAAAAATCATCGTTCACGGATTAAAATACAAACAAGACTCAAATTCGAACGACGATGAGTCGAAGTAATTCATCACGTCGAACCTTGCGATCAAATGCCCTTACGGAATTGATTTTTCTATAGCTAGCAACTGATTTCAATGGAATCGTGGAGAAATAAGAGCATAGCATTAATTCCTAATTGCCAATAAATTCCATAAAATCCATGTAAACTATTATTGTGTGGAACGGTTCAGAAATTCGATGAAGTGTGTGAAATTTAAGTCACAATCTTGAAAACTGGCTCGTATGGTGAATTTTCGTCGAAACCCATCGAGTCTTCGGCGAGCCTGATGGAATATTTGACAATTCTGGAAAAGGGTTCGAATTTTTCTTACAGATTCGGCAAAATCCCTGCAAGTCGAATAAAAATACAGATCTCAAAATGAAAAAATCAGTCGTTTCTACTCATGAGATGAACGTATCAGACGCAATATCAAAGAATTTCTTCGTTTCCTGACGATAACATTTTTTTACCCAATAATTCCACTCAAGGAACGATAAAAATAAAATTAAAAAAATCAATAATAAATAAGTCACTATAAATTCCGATTCGAATCGGTTTTATTTAGCCCGAGATTATGATGAAGTTGAAGTACATAACGTTACATAACAGAATTTTCAGAAAAATGCACTATTTCATGGCTCAAATGTTGTTAGAGTTGCTAGATAGATGAGGTATAAGGGGGGTTCTTACTCAAACCGGGAAATGATGCACGTATTTTGCTATTCATTACCTATTCAAATCATGAAATCAAGAATTTTCTCCTATCAGTTTCTTGCGTTAACGTAACGAACTTCAACCTCATAGATTATGAGCAGGATGAGAGCCGACAGCTTTGCTCTGGTTTTCATTGGCTGGGAAGGTTGGTCAAAGTCCCCGCTCTTTCGCTGCGGATTGTGCCAAAAGAAATAAAAACCAGCGGTCAAACAGCGCGAGTCATTTGCACTTTTGCACTGGACTCGTTGGTTGGGTGGATTTGTGAGCTGCTGGAGAGGATCTGACTGAGTGCTGTGGCTCTACGTGCAGGCGCATACAGAGGTATTTATATATATTTTTTTCAAACGAATTGATCGGAAAGGTGATACTTGATCTGATAACTTCACTTCGAAATTATATATAACAGCTTTTCGGACATGTCACATCGCATGAAATGGTCGCAGTCGTGTCTTTTGAAATATTTCGACTCCAGCCGTGTCTTAAGCTTCCTCAAAGATTGAAAACCCAAATAGCAATCGAAATGAAATATTGGACAATCACAGTCTTTGAAGTAATTGAATAATTGCTCTGGAATTTTTCACCTGGCGACTGATTTCTCCCTCTCTCTCTGCTCTCTTACACGCTTACACTCTTACACTCGACCAGTTTAGCTAGAGCATTAAATTGAGCATTGAATCAGTACTCAAATTGAAAAAAATGTCATATTTTTTTAACCCATGGCAGCGACTTGAAAATAACTTTCCGACATTTGATTCTATATCTTTCAATGCAAAATTGAATGAAAAAATTTTAATTCAGAATAGCCATAGGCGTGCGCAGCACTTTTCATTAGGGGGGGCAGAAAATAGAACACAACCCCCTCCCCCCTCAATTTTTGTATAAAATGCGTAAGAAATATATTCATCAGGTGGGGAAAATCCCAAATTTTAGAAGGGCGGCTGCATTAGGGGGGGCGGCCGCCCCCCTCGCCCCCCCCCGTGCGCACGCCTATGAGAATAGCATATCAAAAAATAACTCATCGATTTTCAATCCCATATCTTTCGACTAAAAATTAATTAGAAAATGTTTAATCCCGAATTCCTCATTGAAAAATATTCTTCCAATTTTTCTATTCTGTAGTTTCTACTAGAAATAACTTGAAAACTTTTATTTCCAAATATTCAAGTTGTGAATAATTTTTTATTCGAAATTCTAATCATTCCGATCGAGAGCAGATTTTGAAATTCTCGCTTTTTGGAAAATAATTGATATTTCTCTTCAATCCCAGAGATTAATTTGTGTGCAAAAATTGATCTTTAGAAATTCAGTTTTTTGATAAACTTTGATTTTCGCTCAAATTTTCAGTATTACACTTCTTTTTTGTTCACAATTCATCCCGAGTATCCGAGTTAAAATTAATTCTATGATTCTTAATCCCGAGTGTCTGGTTCGAAAATTAATTCTCGAATTTTCAATCCCGAGTATCGGAATTGAAAATCAAATTTCTAACCGTAAATCCAAAGTGTCTGAATTGAAAACTTATTTTTCATTTCTCGATCTGAAGTTTTCGAACTACACTGAAAAAAAAGTTTCAATCCTCCAGCGGAACAATTTATCGCTGCGAGCAGTTCATTACTGTAAGAATGAAAATAGTCGCCTGAACAGTGTGTATCGCTCCATCAGCTGGATAAACTTCTGGCTGTTGACCGGGAGACGTCTGGGTGCGCGCGATGAATACACTATAGTGGACTATACACTGTTAAAATTCTAGAAACAGCCAATCGGCGCTCTGGATTAAAAAAATCCAGAGCGCCGATTGGCTGTTTCTAGAACTGTCCAACTCGTCCGGCTCAGAAGCCATTACGTTTAGTGTACAAACTTTTCGTGTCGGCTCACCTACGGAGATCGTGACCAGTGTACAGTCACTCACACGCAGCGCCGACCAATCACAGCCATGTGTGAGCGATCGTAGCGCCTGTAGGTGAGGCGACACGAAAAGTTTGTGCTCCAGGACCCTTATTCTAGAAACGTTTCGCGTCTTATCCTAGCGTATCCCAGCATAGAAGATAGACGATACGGCGCGACACGGCGCGATACGGATGAAAAGCCAACTTTCAGCATGGATAAAGCAGAAATTACTAACCATCCTGATAAAATCGAACTATTGAGGCAGTCTGCTCACTGCAGAGGGGCGTATTCCGTGTGCGCTTCAAGAGGGCACCCAGTTTACTATTTTTTTTTTTTTAAACAGATAAATAGTATAGTATAACTATTAGGGTGGTCGTTAATATAGCTATTTCGGAATTAGATTCATTCATACCCTTCATTCGAAAGTAAAAAAAAAAAAAAAAATTTTGACCCCAAATTGAACCCTTTATCTCAATTAGAAAGGGTGCCTGTAAAGGCTTACTTTTTTGTATTGATTTTACATTACTTTCGGCTACTTTTTTATAAAATAAATATTTCGGCACCTCTTAAACGTCTTAAAAATCCATCGATCATACAGATAGTTCATAAAAACAACAAAGAAAAATACAAAAAAAAAAAAAAATACAAAAAAAAATACAAAAATACAAAAAAAATACAAAAATACAAAAAAGTAAGCCTTTACAGGCACCCTTTCTAATTGAGATAAAGGGTTCAATTTGGGGTCAAAATTTTTTTTTTTTTTTTTACTTTCGAATGAAGGGTATGAATGAATCTAATTCAGAAATAGCTATATTAACGACCACCCTAATAACTATACAATCTAGCTGATAATATTGTATTAACAACCTTATGAATGCAGAAGCTTCAGTATGGAAATAACAAAGTAAATATTCTTTATTTGTTATCATTATGAGTCATAAGAACAATAATGATCATATATTCGTAACATAGGCGTGCGCAGCACTTTTCATTAGGGGGGGCAGAAAATAGAACACAACCCCCTCCCCCCTCAATTTTTGTATAAAATGCGTGAAAAATATATTAAATATATGGGCCATTCCACGTGAACCGGATCAGTCACCTCTCAGATATTTTTTTAATTTTGCATGTCGATTGTCCTCGGGGAGTTAGATTTTAGTGCCAAAGGATTTTTCAATTAGTGCAAAATTCGTTGAGTTATTTGCATAAACAAATTCGAGCAAGGTTTTTTTCAAAAATTCATAACTCCGCCAAAAATGACACTAGACTCGATTTTTTTTTTTTAGTTTACGCGGAAAGAGTCATAGAATGTATTAAAAAATAAGTACTTCGAAAAAAGTTTGTTCATCTATTGTTTATTTAACAATTGAGTTTTCAAAGATTTTTAAAACAGGGTGTGACACGATCAAAAAATTTTTTTAAAATACTGACATATACTTTGCACTATACTACAGCCTGTGAATTAAATTTAGGAACGTCTTATTTTTTGTTCTCGAGTAAAAAATCGCTAAAGTTGGCGGCGCGCGCCAATTCCGAGTCGACGCCGCGTGGAACGTAATGGCGTGCGTTAGACTGCTGTTCGCCGCTACTCGACGAACGCGTAGCTGCGGTATTCGAGAGTCATTTTCACAATGAGTGACACGATTTAAAAATCTGAAAAAAAATACTGTAGTTTCCCAATGGCAACTATAAGCGATAGGTTGAGTTTCGAGAACGTCTTCTTTTTCGTTTTTGAAATATTGCAGCTTAAAATTTTAGCATGTATGCTGAGCTGTATGCTAAGATTTCAAACTGCAATAGTTCAAAAACGGAAAAGAACACGTTCTCGAAACTCAACGCATTGCTTATAGTTGCCATTGGGAAACTACAATATTTTTTTCAGATTTTTAAATCGTGTCACTCATTGTGAGAATGACTCTCGAACACCGCTGCTACGCGTTCGTCAAGTATATGTATGCTAAGTATACGTGCTCAAATTTTAAGCTGCAATATTTCAAAAACGAAAAAGAAGACGTTCTCGAAACTCAACCTATCGCTTATAGTTGCCATTGGGAAACTACAGTCTTTTTTTCAGATTTTTAAATCGTGTCACTCATTGTGAAAATGACTCTCGAATACCGCAGCTACGCGTCCGTCGAGTAGCGGCGAACAGCAGTCTAACGCACGCCATTACGTTCCACGCGGCGTCGACTCGGAATTGGCGCGCGCCGCCAACTTTAGCGATTTCTTACTCGAGAACAAAAAATAAGACGTTCCTAAATTTAATTCACAGGCTGTAGTATAGTGCAAAGTATATGTCAGTATTTTAAAAAAATTTTTTGATCGTGTCACACCCTGTTTTAAAAATCTTTGAAAACTTAATTGTTAAATAAACAATGGATGAACAAACTTTTTTTGAAGTACTTATTTTTTTATACATTCTATGACTCTTTCCGCGTAAACTAAAAAAAAAAAATTGAGTCTAGTGTCATTTTTGGCGGAGTTATGAATTTTTGAAAAAAACCTTGCTCGAATTTGTTTATGCAAATAACTCAACGAATTTTGCACTAATTGAAAAATCCTTTGGCACAAAAATCTAACTCCCCGAGGACAATCGACATGCAAAATTAAAAAAATATCTGAGAGGTGACTGATCCGGTTCACGTGGAATGGCCCATATTCATCAGGTGGGGAAAATCCCAAATTTTAGAAGGGCGGCTACATTAGGGGGGGCGGCCGCCCCCCTCGCCCCCCCCGTGCGCACGCCTATGATTCGTAAGTCCGTCTGAAAATGATGTAGGAACTTGAAATTAAAAAAAAAATGGTAACGAAAGATTTCACAAGTTTGTATTTTTACTATTTATTAATTAGGTATGTCGTATTTTTTAGTAATTTTTAGTAATATTTTTAATAATAGTGTAATAATAATTTTCAGAAATATGTTGCATAATAGTATGTAACAATAATTTTTAGTAATATTTGTAGTTATATCGTGTGAGCAGCAACGGATCCCTCGAATCCGTTACCTGCAAATTGACGATCTTCATTAGTAAATTAAATTAGGGTTACATTCGCGACTTACAAATTTTCAAAAGACGACCGTAGTGAAACATTTAGGAGAAACTTCATTTTGTTTTTTGCAAATCAGTCAGAGCGGACGACGACTACAAAGATGACTGGGACAACACTGCGTCTCAACTTTCATTGCAGAAGATGTACATTTTTTTTCAAAGACATTTACCACCATAATGTAAAATTGTATAGGTATCTATTATTTCGATTAATAATTCGACCTCTTTTCCTGATTTTAGTAATCAAAAATAGATATTTTTGTACACCTTAGCGAGCTCAGAATTCTGAAACACTAGCTGACTGTAGATATTCCGCTTCCCACTTGTCTTCGTTATCGTCGGCATCAATGGGATCATCATATGTCTTCATGTTGTTATAATCCAGGAACGGGAAAACTTTTGAGAACAACTCAGTCCTAATAACACAGGTTGACAAAACACTTTTTTTTCTGTCTTTCTGTTTTAATGCGCAAATTCTGATTCTAGGCATCGAAAAACACCAAAATATCCATTCTTGGCTTTTAAAGTTTGCTTTTGTTTGTTTTACGTCGATAATAAGTTCTGAAGATTTTGATTGATTTTACGAGCAGCAGGTGGTAACAGGTGGTGGTACAAAAGCAAACTTTGATCAAAAAAATTATTTTTCCCTTCATTAGTAACGTAGAAGAAACCAAAATTTGCCATTCAGAAGTCAGACCCAAAAAATCGTGTCGACCGGTGTAATCAGAAACCCAAATCAAAAGGTAAAAAAAAAAAAAAAAAAAATAATAATAATGGAAAAATTAAAAAATTAATAACAAAGAACAATATTATAACATTTGCTGGCTACCTGCGATTACGCGTAAAGCCCAAGGAAGAAAAAAAAAAAAAAAATGTTATAATATAATGTCTCACTCTAAAAACAAACAAACAAAAATCAACCGTCGATCAAAATCATACAAACTCGTACTTTTATTCAAATACTTTTGATAAATAACGTAGAAACAATTTTTGAATGAATATAATAAATAAACTGAATTGTTACTATATGTATAATACGTGACCATAATTTTTCTCCACCTAATTACATACTAATTCCAAAATTACGATGATCGCTTTAATTCTCACATTGCTATATACGTGTTAGTTATCTCGCTTTGTCATTATATCACGGTTAAACCATGTATACCCTATTGACCGTTTTAAAATGGTCAATAGGACTAACGTGAAAGACTCATGGAAGACTTGATTCACGAGTATTGAGAATTGCTTTCTCTAGTCATTCTAGTGTATGTCGTTTATCGTGGTTTATCAAGCCAGTCACGATTTATCGCAATAGTGAAAATGTAAAACCTCCGCATATTCTAAAAACATTGTCCGCGCGCATGCGCAGTCCAAAATTTCGTCTCTTAGGATAGAGCATACGCTGTGATAAACCGCGATACGTTTCTAGAATAAGGGTCCAGGCTTCATCGCTATTTCTTGTATCGCTCCTACAGCGATACCGTGTTCTCCGAGCAAGTGAAATATGTCTGGCAGAGTTGTTCAGTTGCCATAGCTTGACAATGGCGCTGCTATCGGGGCAAACCACGTTCTGGCTGAGGCAACGATGATTCTTGCTATCGGGTAGAGATTTTTTTTTCAGTGTAGAGATCAATTTTCTAATTTCCAATTCCAGGTATGGGAACTAGAAATTGATTTTCTAATTTTTAATCCCAAGCGTCTGAATTGAAAGTTGGATTTCCTTTTTTCAATCCTGAATATTTGAATCAGAAATCAATCTTCAATTCTCAATTCTAAGTATTTAAATTAAAGGTTAATTTTTCAATTTTCAATCCGGACTCTTCCAATCACGGATTAAAAATTAATTTTTTAAGGGGGTACGATCAGTTTCTCGGGATTAAAAAAGAGCCTAATTTTATTTCACCCGCAGCTGATCTGCTTTATGTTCACTAGACTGTGCCAAACGACTTTTTTTTTTTCCGGTCCCATATGAAAATTATGTTGTCGGTCATAAAAAAGAAATTGTGGCAAAATTTCAGCCTTTTATCTTCATTTTTCAGTTAGCGCTCGCAAAAATAAGAATTTTCGATGAAAAAAAAATTTTTCCGCTAGTTCTTTTTTTGTTATAAACAATTGAATATAACAAATAAAAATAAAACCTTGGTATGGTTTTGTAGGGAATTAAATTCTCTACAAAGATGACCTTTCACCAAATTTAAAAAATCAACTCCGTTTTAGCTAGAGCTAATAAAAGCTCAATTTTTTTGAAAATTTAGATTTATTTTTATTTTTTAACCCGTATAAAACAACTTTTTTAAAAGAAAAACTTAACGATTCAATATTTTTTGGAAACTTTATGATCTGAAGAATATAGTTTTCATGCTCCTATAAATGAAAGTAGTATCAAGCTATTAATAGTTACTATTTTTAAAATAATTTTTTTTTTTTAAATTGTCTCTTTTTTCACTTTTAACCTTCTTATTGATTTTTTTCTATGAGGAAATGATTTTTATAGTAATAATTTCATAATTCCACTACCACTCATGAGAAATCATTAGTATTTTGACAGGAATCAACACTGTTTTTTAGAGCGAGATACCTAAAAAAGAAAATTTTTATTTGAATTTATTACGTTTTTATGAGCTTATATTTTTTGATATGACGCTATAACATGTTCATGATATACACGTTTTCATTCTTACTATAAATAAAAGTATGTAATGAGAGCTTTAATTTTGTTATTTTATACAAATTATTTTATTAAAGAGAACATATTACAGACATAAATTTTGTTCACTACAATCTGGATATTTTTTTACGATGATCAGCTACAACCTGTGATAAAAACTGTCTTTGGTCTTCATTGTAAGTTAGACTATCATTATATTTATCAATAAGTGCTACACCTCTTTCGGCGATGTCATTCACAACCTTAAGGCCCATCCCTAGTCGCCCACCTCCTTTTGGCGAAATGTGTTACTTTTCGATTATTATCCGAGCCCAGGCATCAAAAACGCAAAAAGGCCAACTTAGCGCAAATTCTATTTCAATTCCGAACACATACATCCAAAAAAAATTTCGTTTCGTGTAAAAATAGAGTCTAAATACCGATTTTACATTGTGTCGAATTCGTAAACATTCGACACAATGTAAAATCGGTATTTAGACTCTATTTTTACACGAAACGAATTCGTAAACATTCGACACAATGTAAAATCGGTATTTAGACTCTATTTTTACACGAAACGAAATTTTTTTTGGATGTATGTGTTCGGAATTGAAATAGAATTTGCGCTAAGTTGGCCTTTTTTGCGTTTTTGATGCCTGGGCTCGGATAATAATCGAAATGTAACACATTTCGCCAAAAGGAGGTGGGCGACTAGGGATGGGCCTTAATTGAACGAATTAATATGTTACTTTAATAATATGTTCTCTTTGATAAAATAATTTGTACAAAATAACAAAAGTAAAGCTCTTATTACTTTTATTTATAGTAAGAATGAAAACGTGTATATCATATCAAGAGACTCGGTAGAGTCTCGCGCCAAGTACATTAAAAAAAAAAAAGTTTCAAGCGCGAGACTCAACGAGTCTATATCAAGAGACTCGGTAGAGTCTCGCGCCAAGTACATTAAAAAAAAAAAAAAATTTTCAAGCGCGAGACTCAACGAGTCTATATACCCGAGAGGCAACTACCCTAACCTATACCGCGAATTAGTATCTTCGTTTTCTTTCATTTCACAACATACACGAATTAAAACTAATTTAATCCAGGATGTGGGCATGAAAAGCTTACAATTGAGCCCTAGATCGATTAAATCGGTGTCAGGAGTACTGAGATATAATTAACTACCGATACAGATACCCCGTTTCCTCGTATAACAATTTTTCTCTTTCCTGTTCTTCAGACCAAGATTCACACTAAAACCATTCCCATAAAATCACATTTCGTCGCTAAACGCAGGTCGTATGTTGTATGCTTATACACAGAACATACGTCCTTACGCATCTGGGAACATGACATAGAAGGGAAAATCCACACAAAAATTCAGACCAAGATTCATCCCATTCAAACCATTCCCATAAAATCACATAGAAAGGAAAATCCACACGAAAGTTGTATCGAGTGGCGTAAGTACGAGAGTCATGACGTAGTTAGCGCCAGTATCGCAAACAGAAACTGTCTGCTGCACACTGAAATATAATAATACTGGAATGCGCGCAGACCACTCTGTGCCATTAGAAGCAGCGTATAGAGAGAGATAGTTCGCTAGTAGTATCTTTGTCATTGTCTTACTGAGTCGCGACTGCGCACATGAAGTATCGTACAGCATCTGCAATAAGTGTATCAGTTTCTGCATTCAGGCGATTCTTCGCTCACTCACGTATTGTTAAATTAAAGTTTTAGACGGGACTGTACCAACAGAGACGGGGATACTACCAGCGCCGCTTCGGAGCTATCTCTCTCTATACGGGCCAAAGCCGTCAGCGCGCGTTCCAGTATTATTATATTTCAGTGCTGCTGCACTAGCAGACGCGTGTTGTCATTTCATGTTTTTAAATCAAAATAAAAGAAATAAAAGAAAGGACGAGCAATGCTTAATGGGAATAAAAACTAGTGAATACCCACTAAAAGCCCCTGAAGATAATTTTTTAATACATTTTTTACAAACAGCTTAGACTCTCCGCTCGGAACGATCTCAATCAAATTTAGATTAGTGCTATCACGACAAATGGTTAAAATGAAAATACTCATTCAATATTAAAGAAATGATTGATAGACTTCCTCTTTCTCAGATGATAGAGATTTGTATTTAATCATGAAAATTATAAAAACCATTTATTTCTCATTTATATTTATTTATTCATTGCACAACCTTTTTTACGGATTGTTTAATTTTGTAGCGGGTCGCCGTATGAGAAGAGAGGATGATGAGAGAAAACGCTGAAGTTGCAAAATAACGAGGCAGTGTGATTTGATACAAGAAACGGATAGAGTCAGACGAATAGAGCAGAATGCAAGTGTTTGACTTCAAAAACTTTCATTTTATGCTCTACGCTAGTCTTGCATCAATAGGCTCAATCGGCTCAATTGGCTCAATTCTATATATTTCGATACTTTCTGTTCAGATCCGAATTCAAAGTTGACGTTATGAGTACGGGACGAGTACATGTTCTTTCTGCAGAGGACCTAGTTGCATTAAAAAAAAAAAAACTACCTAAGAATTGCAATACATATATCTCATATTTATATATATTTAATCATGAGCAGCAACTATAACCCTGCGTGCAAGTGACTCCGCCATTGCCGGTCCCAGACCCAGATGAGACAGGAGGAGCGCTGTGCGCAGGGTTACACGTTCAGGCATATAGAATTATACTGGATTTTACAAAACAATTCGTGGAACTTAATAAAAGAACACATGTTACGTCTGTCCACAAAAATTCAAGGCTCACAGAAGAGTAATATACACGTATGAGCATACGTGTATATTATAACACTATTTTCATTCATTTAAAATTATACTACTACATTTAACATTGCTGCTTTTTGAGGAATTCGGATGATACAAAAGGCATCACCGTATACATGCATTGAGATGTTCATAGGAACAATTGACAGAATGCTGACAACTGAGCGAGCCTCGCGAACGAATATACAGGAAAACCCAATCGAGCGAGCGTAGCGAGCGAGCACAATTATTAGATAGTCGAGCAAAATTGTACAAAAAGTGGTGATATCAACCCCAAAAAGCACCCTTGCTGCAAAAACCTTTCGCCAAGTACATTAATGTGGTCACTACCCCCCAAAAAATCCACCAACCAAAATTCCTCCTCAACAAAATTGGTACTATAAAAATGTTTACTTACAAAAGGATTGAAATCAAATACAATTGCCAAGTACATGTCTTCTGTATAACAAAAGTTTACAACAGAAGAACAGAAAACTGAATAGTCTTGTATCGTTCACTCGCTACGCTCGCTCACTCGATTGGCTCTTGATAATTACAGGGAAAAAAATCAGTAAAAAAAAAAATTTAGGAAGTGGTACTTAGCGGGCCAGTATATCAATATGTATCGAACAAATGATACATAGACCGAAGTGAAAACTCTTTTTTGTAACACATGCACGATTTTTGCGTTTTTTTTACCCATTAAGCGGGCCTAAAGTGATGGTTTTCAGACGAGCGGGCGTTTTCAGTTTTTATTTGCCCGCTAAATCGAGCAGCGGGCGTTTTTAGTTTTTATTTGCCCGCTAAATCGAGCAGCGGGCGTTTTCAGTTTTTATTTGCCCGCTAAATCGAGCAGCGGGCGTTTTTGGTTTTTATTTGCCCGCTTATGCTCGAGTAGCAGGCAAATAAAAAGTGAAAACGCCCGCTAAATTATTTTTTAATATTTTCATGAAAATTATCAACAATGATGAAAAAACGCGAAAATCGTGCTGTTACAAAAAATATGGTGTGCACCAGGGCTAAGTGGGCTTTTTGACCTTGTGTGGTTGCAGTACTCGTCTTCGGCTCGCAGACGCACTCGTCTTCGACTCGTGCTACCTCGCCTCTGACTCGTACTGCAAACTCCACACTCGGTCTAAAAAAGCCCACTTTACGCCCTTGGTACACAATATACTATTACTTACTCATAAATGGCCCGCAAGTACCACATACTAAATTTTTTTTTACTGATTTTTTTCCCTGTAATTATCAAGAGCCAATCGAGTGAGCGAGCGTAGCGAGTGAACGATACAAGACTATTCAGTTTTCTGTTCTTCTGTTGTAAACTTTTGTTTTACAGAAGACATGTACTTGGCAATTGTATTTGATTTCAATCCTTTTGTAAGTAGACATTTTTATAGTACCAATTTTGTTGAGGAGGAATTTTGGTTGGTGGATTTTTTGGGGGGTAGTGACCACATTAATGTACTTGGCGAAAGGTTTTTGCACCAAGGATGCTTTTTGGGGTTTACATGTTGTAGTGCTCATATCAAAAAATGTAAGCTCTTAAAAACGTAAGAAATTCAAATAAAAATTTCCATGCAGCGAGAATATCATTTTCCTATTTTGATTCAATTTTTTTAGGTATCACGCTCTAAAAAACAGTGTTTAGTCCTATCAAAATACTAATGATGTCTCCTGAGTGGTAGTGGAATTATGAAATTATTACTATAAAAATCATTTCCTCATAGAAAAAAATCAATAAAAAGGTTAAAAGTGAAAAACGAGATAATTAAAAAAAAAACATTATTTTGAAAATAGTAACTATTAATAGCTTGATACTATTTTCATTTATAGGAGCATGAAATCTATATTCTTTAGATCATAAAGTTTCAAAAAAATATCAAATCGTCAAGTTTTTCTTTTAAAAAAAGTTTTTTTATACGGGTTAGAAAATAAAAATAAATCTAAATTTAAAAAGAAATTGAGCTTTTATTAGCTCTAGCTAAAACGGAGTTGATTTTTTAAATTCGGTGAAAGGTCATCTTTGTAGAGAATTTAATTCCCTACAAAACCATACCGAGGTTTTATTTTTATGCCCCCATGTTCCGCTCACGCTGAGCTTACCGTGTAGTATCGTTCTTGTTTTTATCAATCTAGCCTTTAATTTTATTTCGTTTATTACATTTTTATTATTTTCATTTCGTTTATTATATTTTAGTTATTCCCTTCGTTTATTATTATAATTATTTCGTTTTGAGTTTTGAGTTTTATTTCTGTACCGCGGTACCTGAACTTACAGTCGGCAACAAAGTTCTTGTAGGGTCGAAATTCAGGCTCACGCGGTTTAGCGTCTACGCTGTTGTCGAGTAGCCCCTTCAACCTTCACTCTAAAGGCCGGAATACAATCGACGCATACGTTCCCGTTCCCGTAACACTGACACAACACATGGAAAGAATGTTCATGTGTTTGTTTATCGGTGTAAACATGTGTTGTATCGGTGTTACGGATACGGGAACGTATGCGTCGATTGTAAACCGGGCTTAACAGTCACTCTAGCGTTGGAACCATTTATTTATCTTTCTTACTCAAGAAGATAGACCGCGATGTAACTTCTTACCCGTGTTACTTTTGGCCCCGGTCTCCCCTACTGTTTTTCAAAGCTCTCGAATTTTATGTTATCTGGCTTGTATAATTCCAATCCGCGAACGATGATTTTTCACGGGAGTGCGGGGTTTCAAGGATGATGAAGGAAACATCAGATAGAAAAACGGCGAATCGCTTGCTTTGGTCTATTGATAAGACTCGCGCAGAAAATGAAATTAATATAAACGCATCAGACGAACTGGAAGTTTCTTCTTATCACCTCACCACTTCCGTGCGGAACACGGATGCCACATTCCGTGCCGTATGTTCAATTATCACCATTTGAGAAATAAACCGAGTGGAAAAAGTGTCGTTCCATACCGAGATTGGAAGCGACAGAAAATTATCCAACGCTTGAACCATCCTTAAGCCTGAAAGATAGATCGATTGTCAAAAACCGATCGCACAAATTCCTCATTCGCTGTTTCTCTGGAATTTTCCCGAACTACTTCAGATTTGTCGGACGAATAATCGGCACTGATATTGGAGACGGTTTGAATAATCATTCGTTGATCCAGAGTACAGATTATCCACGGTTTTATTATTTCCACTAGCGAGTAGAGCTCGCGGGTTTTTTCGCGATAAGCCGCATTGCATCATCTCACCACATTTGTTATGCGGCATATATTCTGCTTCACTTCACCCAAATCGAAATTTTTCGCCTACTTTAAGCCTGATCATACCGAATGGAACCTTATTTAGTCGTATTTGAATCCACGAAGTCCCATTTTCATAATAGGACCTCTCATGAACCTTAGGATTTTTCTTTCAACTGTTTTGATCCTCCGGGCGCTATACCTCTCTCACATAAAAAAAGCCTGTTCATTGTCTTTGGATCCTCCTAAGTTACTGCTGTAATGGGTGGATTTCAAGAAGTGGGCCAAAATAGCCTGACAATTCGGAAGAAAACAGCATTGACATTTTATTAGAGTAGTATACATTTTATAATCCTGTAAGGCCCCTACTTTAGATATTTGAAACACGCAACACTCTGTTTGAATGGAATTTTGTAATATTTCACAATATTTATTAAAAAACTGCAGTCTATTCATGAACGGAATATTTTTTTCTAGAATGTGATGTTTGTATTTTTCATATCAAGTAAACCTACCAGATTCGAATTAATATCTCTTCAGCTTTCCATGAGCACGTTAAGAATACTAATAATTCAAAAGAAGGAGTGTCGCCGAAATTGCATACGCATCACAGAAATAACTTTTTACGGCATGTTGTGGCACAATAATAGGCCTTCTATTGAACAAAATGAAATATTTATTGAAATAGATGCATAAAAAGGAACTTGACATCAAGAGAGGGAAAATGTAATTCCGTCGATGTCGCCGGAATTACCGTCGCCGAGTGTACATTTTGACGTTATAATATTTCCCGCCAATTTCTACATGCAGTAAGAAAAGCACCATTGAAGATAGCTCACACAAACGAGCAAGATATCACATGAAAAATGTAATATTAGAATTTCCATGAAAAATAATCGTTTTAGTCCAGTCGCCGAAATTACAGTGAATAAGTGTGACAAGCAAATTATTGCTCGATAAACTTTGTTTTGTCTGTGAAGTATAAAATAATGGAGAACTTATCGTACGGAGCCGATATCACATACACATCCAGAGACCATTGACAGCTACAACATGCCACTAGCACTTTCTGCCGAGTGTGTGTAATAGTAAGATTGAACTGTAGCAGAAATTACTGATAAAGTAGGTTCACGGGTTTTCTCTCACTTTTCTCACGTTTGGTCGAATACTTTTCGAAACTGCTTGTCTTTTATGTAAATTTGGGTCTTAGAGCCTTGAAATTAATAAATACAAAGTGCTCAGACATAGCATGCCATTTTTTACAAACGTGTAAAGTTGAGAAACGGACTTTATGTAACACCCGCATGGGAAGTTTGACTTTGCGCGCTAAAAATGGTGCGCCAAATGGCCGATTCCCCAAACCGTGTGGTTATTTTTATTACTGCACGCAAAACAGTGCGGTTATGTTTATTACCGCACGCTTTCAGAGCGTAACTAGCGCCATCGGGCGTGTTGAGTTACTACTACGATGACGTCCGCTGCCTTTCGACAAACATAACCGCAAAATACATGAAAAACAACAAGTTTGACAATCGGTTCTCGAGTGATTTCGTCTCATGGTGTATTTCCAGTAAATAATATACACAAAATGGATTTAAATAATGATTCCGACGACAGTGATTTTGGTGATTTTATACCACCTGAGCTACTTGAAGAAGCAAAAACTGCATCTGAGAATTTATTGCCCGAAAAATCCAAACATAAATACCGTGAATGGCCCAGTTTTCGGACATGTAAGAGTGAGCCGCAAGTCAGATATGAATATTTTCATGTTTTGGTAATAATTTTTGCATTTCATTGATGAAATATTATCTTTGAAGTTTTCTGAGCTAAAATAAGCAGAATTCTCATTTCGATGTATAAAAATAAAATAAATATTGATTATAATACGTGAACTGTCGCATGGCCTAGTTCTCGGACACCCAAATCGGACTTGTACCTGATTCCGGACATCAGAAGACCCACTTTCCGGACAGAGTGGATAGAGAAAATAGCGTGGCAGAAAATCATAGAAAGCAAAGTAACTTGATCATATTCGTGAGAAACAACATTAGAATCAGATTCAGAATCTCTGATTACCTAATGCAACTTTTTCGGAATATGAATGTTCGAAACGAAAAATAAATCCAGGTTAGCTGTCAAAAAAATAGTGTGTCCGAAAACTACAACGCGACCTCAATTCACCTGTCTGAGTTCTCGGACACACGATTTTTCAACGTAGAAAATTATTTATTGTTTTTTTTCATTTTTCTTAATATTCGGTGATCAATTATCTATCGATGGAAGAAATTTCATTTCATTTTGCACTTGCATTCTGATATTTTTTTCACTCTGACACGAAGCTCGATTCTAACCGCTGTGGACAAGAAAACCCCTAAGCGAGCGCCAAACTGATTCGGTTATATTGGCATTAGCTACGTTGTGAAGGTTGGCCCAAGATAAGTCATTAAGCTTGCTGCTAGCTCGAATGAGCGTTACATACCGAGCTTGCAACAACATGATTCAGTTATCTTGCGCCAAGATAAATAATTAGTACAACTAGCTAGCAGCTAGCTTCTGCCAAGACACGATTTCTACCTGGGATTATCGTCAGAAAATATATGGCTCTACGCCCAGAAAATACAAAAACGAGTCGATTCTTCTTAAATATGCGGAATGGAAAGTGCATGCAGCAAGTCATGCTTCGCCCCCCCCAAACCCCCCCTTGGTCTGTTGTGGTGTCGCTGGTTGTGGCGTCGGGGACCGAATTTATTCCCACCTGACGATTTTTAATAGTCTTACAACCGAAAGTCTCACTTCCCATGCTGGTGTCACATAAAATAGGATGTGTAACTCGTGCGGGTTGGTCAACTTCCCGCACTTGTTGCACAATATACTATTACGTCACGTCGCCGAAATGACATTTTGACTGTTCAAAAGTTGAAAACGGAATGTTAATCTTCTTCGAAATATTCCACGATTTTTTTCTAAGTAAAGTAAACCAGCTCACACCGAAAACAAAAATAATCAGGCATATTTAGATAAACATATTGGAAATAGGAAGTGGTTTCACATTTTTATTATAAAAAGATGATTCGTCACTTGATAAATATTCTTGATACAATATGCACTGGCACAATGATACGGGATTGTATCGGCGTTTCAACTCAACTGAACACATTCACATTACTTTATTATTCAAATGTTACTTTTATGCGAAATAAAACTTTTTTGTGCAGGAAAAAAATGAGAACGAATAACACAATTGTATTATATTAAATTTACACTAAAAAGTGTTAAATATTTAACACAAAAATTTCTTACACAAGACTTTTTTGACACAACGACGGAAATTTTTTTACTGTGTAGTCAATTCTAATGTTCGGTTTTCCATGGATCCCTCCGTGAAATAAATTTCCAATAATTCTTTTTCCAGACTTGGAGTTGGGAAAATCCTATATCGTGGATCAACGTTGCGAGCAAGAAATACTAAGAAATGAATTTATCTGATAGCGATTCTAGTTCAGCAGAGGTTGATACGTCGTGCACGAAAGACAATGAAGAGCCTTCCATTTCAAAAGAAGGTGATTTTCTGCGGCAGAATGATTCAACAATCATGATGATTGATAGTCAAGGCAATAAATCTGATAAAGACATGAAACGAAAGCTCAATACCGATGCAAAATGTGGTGAGGGAGCAAAACGATCACGTTCCACACTGGCCGATCCTCCGCAAGTTGGGAAGAACAATGATGTCCCAATTGATACAGATTTCACAGAATCTAGCTTGCGTGGAAATCGACTACCTGAAGAAGATACGGGAAGGGTCATGCCAGCGATACTTTTTGTCGACAACGAAACGTACGAGACTGACTCAGCCGTCGTGGATACTCTTCACGGGAACGTGTATCAATGGAAACAGACGCTGCTTCTTCTGCATCGGGCTCGGAAAAAAAAGTATGAATTCCGCTTCGCCACAGAAATGAAGCTGGCTGAAAAGTTCGATGACGCAGTATTAGAATATGAGGACCCTGCGAGAGGGAGAGTTCATCGATTTCTACAGTTTAAGCATGTAAAAGTTGATAAAATGGTCAAAGTTAATGACTTATTAACAACTGCCAAAAAAGACCCATTCGGCATGGTGAAATATTTCAATTCTTGGCGTAAGATTAGAAATAATCGAAAATTCAACACGAGCAAGTCGAAAGAATTCATTGTTTGTACTAATTACAGCCTTGACGTGGAAGAGTTGAAAACCAAGCACATCAAAGTAAAGGAGATAGAAGTCGACTATTTTTTGAAAGTAACAATCAGAACGGAAAAGACACCTCGTTGTTACAAGTTCGTGGACGAGCCCTCTATTCTGCGTGATAAGCTCGCATCGGACCCCGATTCATCCGACGACGATATTTCGAAATTTCTTGAGCAATTTATTCTAGCAGTGGATCAACCGAACGAAATTGAACTTGGCACAATCATAAAGCATGAACTGGGTGCCCTTGACCAGTTCGATCTGCACAATGTGGATTTCATTGTAAATTACTATCAAAATATGATGGTAAATCTGCTCAAAGATAGAAAAAATTGTGAATGTAGTGAATTTCTATCAAACAAGACCTTCGATGCTTTCTTCGAAGAGTTACAACGTGAGCTCAGCTCTCACATCGCCATTGGGCTAAAGTTATCGTATTCGGCAGAGCTCAAGAACTATGGCATAGAGTTTGATCGTGAAAATAGTGACTTACGGGAATCTCTTGATAGTCCTGATTCGTGGCCCAGCTCCACATTGAAACTCACGTCTTCGAATCCAACTTTATTGACAGCGCTGAGGGTCAATCAAACTCTAGAACAATTAGGAACATACGCGAAAATGGACAGTTTGATTTTCATACGCTTGGAGAAACTTTTGTTACCGGACATCGAGGATCAAGTCTTACGTGCCTTCGGATCGTCAATTAGTCACGATTTGTTAGTAATTGACTGTGGGTTATTCTATGATAATGAAGATACGCTGAGATTGCGGAATCGGTTTAGAGATATTTTGGATAAAATTTCTCGCAAGAAATTAATTCTCATCATTCAAGAAAATGACAATTCAGCTGATCGAGGAATTTGCTACAACCGAGATGACGACATCAGTATTACTGATCTCGCGAAATGTTCGCGACAAAAGCTCTTGAAGAAAAATATCATCAAATTCCAGGGACACGAAGAGAGGACTAGCTTTGGGCGAATATTTGATATTCACAACTTCGATAATATTGAAACAAAAAAGTTATCAGCTCTCAAGAAAATAATAAAGAAGGAGACGTTGATTCAGCTCATCCGAGGTGAAGAAATACTGATAGGAGGTGAAATACAGGGATTAGGTGAGGTTGAAAATTATTACATACCACGGACGATTGTTAGACACGTGGTAATCGGAGAAGCGATTCTCAAAGATTGGAAAATACCTGACCTGTTTGCCATTAGTGGCATCGACCAGAAAGCTTTGGAAAAATTAGTGGCAACTGTAAATAGCAATCAATCAATCGATGAATGTAGTCCAAAGAGACTCTACTTGGACAAAGTTTATATTTTAAAGAATGACGGAGAGGCAGATCATTTCAGAGATATATGTGAACAGAATTCACAACGCAACATTCACTGGCTGCGAGAAGAGTCGGGGGCACTTGTCTGGCAGCAATCTTTCGGAAGTATTACTAATTTAGAAGCATTCAAGAATACGAGTATAGACTACGACAATCATAAGAGACCAGAGGCGACCAACCTGACGGAAAATCAACTGAGACAATACGACGAGAAACGTCGAATTGTTATTCTTACCGACACGGCAGGAATGGGCAAGTCTACCTTATTGACTCATTTGGCAGGAGAAATGAAACGTGATCAATCTAGTCTCTTGGTTATCAAAGTCGATTTAACTAAACACACACGCGAACTGAATGAAGAACACGAAAAGCGAACTTTCAAGTGCGATGATACGGATGAAGCAGTTGACTTCCTAGTGGACAAGCTTTCAAATCTTGGCACCGATTTTGAACGTCAAATTTTCGAACAAATCGTCAAAGTGACCGGTGAAACGGCATTATTATTCGACGGGTATGATGAAATTTGTCCGCGGTATGGATACATCGTGAGAGATTTGCTACGAACGCTTGCGAAACTTAGCATAAAAAGGCTGTTTGTTACGACCAGACCACACACAAGTGACGCTTTGGAACGCGTATTGGGTACGTATTCTTACGCACTGCGGCCAATCTCTCCAGAGAGCCAAAGAATTTTTTTGACAAAATTTTGGGGCAGGCGTTCAGGATCATATGATTCGTCCGAGATGATCGAAAAAGACTTACAAGAGCATGCTATTGAAGTGCTAGAAATTCTGGTCAAGTTAATCAATCCTCAGATGCTACAGTTCACTGGCATGCCCTTGCAGCTAAGGTTGGTGGCCGAGGCTTTTCCTTATGAAGAAAGAGGTAAACTAAAACATTTTGAGTCATCGGAACAACCAGTCTATATCACCGATCTCTACCAGTGCTTTTTCAATAAACAGTTTGACATTTATCTAAAAAGAAAGTTATCGTGCGATCACACGAATCTAGTAGGACTGAAAAAGTACAGAAAGGTCATGTATCGGTCATTTCTGACGACGCATCAAAAGTTGGCACTTGAAGTACTATTCGACGAAAAAATTGTAACTGCGTTAATGAAATGTCAGTGGAAGATAGACGAGACGTCTTCATCATCCCAAGATGAAGAAGATGAAGATGAGGGTGAAGAGCGGAGCGGCATCGTTACTCAAGTTATCAACGAGAAACCACACTTCGTCCATCGCACATACGCAGAGTACCTTGCTGCTGCATTTCTGTCGAAAAAGTTGAAAGACAACGGTGGTGATCTGCAAGTACAGAAATTCCTTGTAGCAAAGCTTTTTGTCGAGCCCGGGTATGAGGTTATCCGAACATTCTTGGATTGTCTTCTACGCCACAGTGATCACGCTCCTGAGAAAGTCTCCTGGGCATACGACCTGAAGGAAAATCGTAATGCACGTGGTCAGACATTATATCACGTGGCAGCTGAGGAACGTAATGCCGGAATTGTAGGATTTTTTTCAATTCGACTTCGTAAGAATCGTGACGACGCAACCGTATACAATACAACAGAGAGTTCCAATGTACCCAAAAGTGCAATATCAGCAGTAAAAAAGTCGCCCGATATCGATCTTGAAGATTTCTCTAAAACAACAGCGCTAATGATTGCTGTATGCACGCGCGTGTTAGCTCTGGTGAAATGCTTCGTTGATGCAGGTGCCAATATCGATGGACAATCAGGAGATAGCTTGACGCCGCTACATTGGGCACTTCGTGGCCGCGCTGAATTGGATGTAGTGCGGTATTTAGTTGACCGCGGTGCCGATATCAATCGTGCATCACAATATGGCTACACACCGCTTTTTTCGGCACTTCATCATGATACTCAATTAAATGTAGTACAGTATTTAGTCAAAAAGGGTGCTGAAATTAATTATAAAGTAAAAGACACGACACCGCTGCTTTGGGCAATCCGTGGCGATGTTCAATTGGATGTACTGAAGCATTTAGTCAAAAAAGGTGCTGAAATTAATTTTAGAACGCGAAATGGTGTGACACCGCTGTATAGTGCACTCTGTCGCCGCGTTCAATTGGACACAATAAAGTATCTAGTCGAAAATGGTGCTGAAATCAATTGTAAAACGACATCTGGTTTGACACCGCTGCATCGTGCACTCTGTCGGCATGCTGAATTGGATGTAGTGAGATATTTGAGGGAGAAGGGTGCCACTCATTCAGATGACGACAAAGATCAATGTAAGAGAATTCAAATTCAGGCCGTGAATTGAGCGTCTTTATTTTTTTTTTAGTTTCTCTCGTTAATTTCTTGAATAGCGAAAGCAATGGTAGAGTCATATCTGCGGTCCGTGAGTGAACATCATTCACATAGTTAATACATGATACATTTGACATCACACATTTTCCATGAATATATGTGACGCTTGATACCGAACCAATCAGCGTTCGTCTTTAGGAACGAGTGTCTATAGAATCCGCATCGCCGTCCACCCCACTACGGAGAAGAAGACCGCATAATGTGTGGTGTTCCCCGCTCTGCCCGTCGCGCTTGCAGCCACCTCGAGCGCTTTACATTATACACACAGTAAAAAAAATTTCGCCATTGTATAAAATGTTAAAATTTTTGTGTTAAATATTTAACACTCTCGTGTGTTAATTCAATTGTACATTATATCATTAGGCCGATGAAGTATTTTCCGACGAATTTGAGTTTATAATCCGAACCAAAGGTGGGGATTATAATGAAATTCGTCAGAAAATACTTTGTGGGCCGTATGGAATATACAATTTTATGTGTCTAGGCCAGAAACCGCGTTTAAACCGAGCGAAGTGAGGTTAGAATGGCCGTATTTCGGGCCTAGACACATGGAGAATGTGTCACAAATATAGCACAAATTTTGTGTTAAAAAAGTGGTTAACACAAGCTGTTGTGTTAAATTTTACAACATTTTTTTTACTGTGCAGGCGGAGCGGGGAACATCACACATTATTGTCTTTCTCTCCGTAGAGGGGCAGACGGCGATGCGGATTTTGGACAGTCTTTTCTAAAGACGAGCGCTGATTAATTCGTTCAAACTAAGTCCCCGCGAACCCATGTGGAAATCTATCAAGGCATACCCGATTTGTGTTGGGGGCCCGGACAGGAAGCACCTATGTAGGGTTTCTAGTAGGGCCCTGATGGGACGCCATCGGGGGCCTGACTTGGCATGCCCGACTAGTACCCCAACAGAACTGAGGGATGGCTCTGTCAGGGTCCCGTCACGTGGTTAGGGCTATGGCTACAAAAGCGTTACATTTCCTCAATAACACCCTAATAGAAATGGGGAAGACTATCAGGGTCCTCTATGCACACTAGACCGGTTCAAAAAAATGGACTATTCTTTTTTTTTTTCATTTTTCGCATTGAAATACTTTCGGGGGGCTGAAAAAAGATGCCTGTTAAAAGCGGAGCTCTTAATATTAAGATTTAGAGGTCGCTCATCGCGGATTTCTATTTTCCATTTGAATAGCATGAGACGTTTTTTTTTTTTTTTTTTTTAATAATTTTGTAGCTCACAAACCAATGAACAAATCCAAATGACTCAAACATATTTTCATAGGAAATTGAACACTCTACAAAAAGCTTCTCTTATCATTTTTTGATAAATTGACTCCTTCCAAAGTTATTCAAGCTCAAATTTCAATTTATAGTTGAGTAAACTATTTTTTTTTTTTTGTGATTTTTTTTCCACAATGATAGATACATTTTTTAGAGTGTTCAATCCCCTATCAAAATATGTAAGAGTCATTTGGATTCGTTCATTGGTTTGTGAGCTACGAAATTCTGAAGAAAAAAAAAAAAAAATTCCTATGCTATCCCTGCTAAAAAAGTCTTATAGAAACTTATACATTTAAAAAGCTTCGTTTTTTATCTGTATTCTGTCTCCGGTTTTACAGTAGTGGCTACCGTCATTGTGCATAGCCGTTTTATACGTTCGTATACGAAACCCCGGATAGAATTCCTATAAACCACACCTGGTCAGTCCACAATACAATGTAATGTGTTTTAAGGGCATGCAACAGTCCTTCTTCACCACCTTATCATTTACAGTTTTTCGTTTTATTGACAACCTAATTGACGAAATCGATTCAAACTTGGTAAGTAAATTGCTGAGGTGATATGGAATGGTGGAAAGTATATCACTTAGGGAAAATAGGGCAATTTCAACTCAAATCGGCCAAGAAATGACCTCGTATTTTTTGAATCGTTTCAAACTTTTTTTACGTGCAATCTACGTTAAAAAAGTACACCCAAATTTTTTCGTTGATCCAAAAAAAGTTTTTTACGCTAGATATGAATTATCGCATTTTCCTGTGAAAGTAGCGCGCGGGCGGCTTTGAAAATTCATATCTGGAGTCCCTTTCACCGTAGAGAAATGTTCCAAAACGCGTTTTGAAGGTGATGAAAGAAACTTTTCGGTAAAGATTTTCTACTTTTGAAAAATATAGTTTTCTTGTTTTTATGAGCAATCAAAATATTTATCGATTTTTTTCGCAAACTAAAGCCATTTTTAAAATTCTAAAAAAAATATTATCGCATTCCTTATTCAATTCTGAAAATGGCGAAATTTTGAAATTGATAGAGCGATTTCTCTAAATATTTGTTTTACAATTATTTATCCGGCGCTGTGTCAGGTTACCGCGCCGCGCTTCTGGCCACTACCGCGTCGTTTCATGTATGGAAAGCCGCGCGCCACGCCATTGGCCGAGCCCTGTACGGCTGTACGACGCGGTATTAGCGATCCCGCCTCGAGGCGCGCGGCATGGCAACCTGACACAGCACCGGACTAATAATTGTAAAAAAAATATTTAGAAAAATCGCTCTATCAATTTAAAAATTTCGCCATTTTCAGAATTGAATAAGGAATGCGATGATATTTTTTTTTAGAATTTTAAAAATGGCTTTAGTTTGCGAAAAAAATCGATAAACATTTTAATTGCTCATAAAAACAAGGAAACTATATTTTTCAAAAAGTCAAAAATCTTCGAATAAGGAATGCGATCAACCTTTTTCAGAATTTTAAAAAATGGTTTGCGAAAAAAATCAACAAACATTTTGATTGCAAACACGCTACATAAAAAAAAAAAAGAAAAAATAAAAAAAAAAGCTAAAAAAAAAAAATAAAAAAAAAAAGCTTGAATTTCGTAAAACCAAACAAAAAAAAAAAAATAAAAATAAAAAAAATAAAATAAAATAAAAGCTTGAATTTCGTAAAACCATGAACTTTCCCGCCTTCGTACAGTTGTTTGTTATTGATTGTGAAAATATGAATTGATTTCGTTGGTTACTTTTCGAATAAAACGAAAAACAGAAGTTCGGCGTCGACTATTGCATGCCCTTAATAAGCTTATGCCACATTCAAGTATATCGTTAGCTAGCTGTGTACAATATCTATACGATTCTATTAGCTATATCCACATACCTCCGTATCAGTTCTTTACCGCAACTACGCTCCAGTTCTATAAGATCCTATGAACAATTGGTGGTTTTTATCCGTTCCGTAACGCGACTACTCTACAATATCTATACGATTCTATCCCTGCTTGAAGTGTCTGACAGAGACTAATTGGAAAAAATGTCTATCGGTTCTTGGCCGCAACAACAAAAATTAAGTTACAGGTACTCATTCTTACGAGTCAGTGGACCGATATTGAACAATTCAAGTCAGTTACATACGGGTTTAACTTTAATGATGACGCTGATTCGTAGGTTAACTCGTATACATCTTCTCTCGGCTGACTTAATCTATCCTAACCGTGAACATCCTATAACTTATGTTAATCATTCGCTCGCAAGTCCGGACGCATCGCAGTGACATATTGGTATGGCCATCGCCTCTCCCTTATATACGAACGTTGATCCAGTTTAGTGCTAGTGAGAAATATTTTTCCGTCTGTAGCCACCTATCGGCGAAGTGAAACCCGCAAAATTCAATTCTCTCAAAAAAGCACTGACATTAGTGGCATTCAACTGAGGTCGACCGCACCGTAGCTTTCGTCCTGCAGGTCTATCGCGCTACGTAGTTTTCATCCTCCAGGTAGACCGCACCGTAGTTTTCGTCCTCCAGGCGTACCGCTACGTAGTTTTCGTCCTCCAGGTTAACCGCACCGTAGTTTTCGTCCTTCAGGTTGACCGTACCGTAGTTTTCGTCCTTCAGGTTGACCGTACCGTAGATTTCGTCCTCCAGGTTCACCGCTACGTAGTTTTTTGTTCTCCAGGTCCACGGCTACGTAGTTTTCGTCCTCCAGGTCTATCGCTACGTAGTTTTCGTCCTCCAGGTCTATCGCTACGTAGTTTTCGTCCTCCAGGTAGACCGCTACGTAGTTTTCGTCCTCCAAGTTAACCACACCGTAGTTTTCGTCCTCCAGGTCAACCGTACCGTAGTTTTCGTCCTTCAGGTTGACCGTACCGTAGATTTCGTCCTCCAGGTTCACCGCTACGTAGTTTTTTGTCCTCCAGGTCCACGGCTACGTAGTTTTCGTCCTCCAGGTTCACCGCTACGTAGTTTTTGTCCTCCAGGTCCACGGCTACGTAGTTTTCGTCTTCCAGGTCTATCGCTACGTAGTTTTCATCTTCCAGGTAGACCGCTACGTAGTTTTCGTCCTCCAAGTTAACCGCACCGTAGTTTTCGTCCTCCAGGTCAACCGTACCGTAGTTTTCGTCCTTCAAGTTGACCGTACCGTAGATTTCGTCCTCCAGGTGCACCGCTACGTAGTTCTTGTCCTCCAGGTCCACGGCTACGTAGTTTTCGTCCTCTTAGTCGACCTGTGGGACGAAAGCTACAGTGCGGTCGACCTGGAGGACGACAACTACGTAATCGTGGACCTGGAGGACAAAAGCTGGGGCGGTCGACCTGGAGGACGAAACTGACGTAGCGGTGGTCCTAGTCACAGATAACGAAAGCGTATGTCGTACGAAGACATCTTCCGGCGACGACGCCGTTATAATAAATCAGGATGTCTCTGTGTTATGTAAGATTTGATATGCTCTTTACATGATGTATCCTAAACACGATGTCAGACTGAACAAAATTAAAGTCCAGAGATAATACAAACGTAGCGGTATTCAATATTTCAATACGGATAAAAACTGACAGGGTCATCTAGTTCTCCGATTCTACAGTCGCAAATACGGATGAAAGCGGATAGAATTGACGGCTCATAGAATTTCATAGTCACAAATAGAATTGTCATAAGTGAATAACGAATTAACACTTATAACACTATCTCACGCATAGAGTCTAGTACATATGCCTGTTGGAAATTCGGTAGGAAAACGAAGCGCTATGCAACAACGATCATTTTATAAGTACGGATACATTTTGAATATGCAAATGTCGAATAAAAGCTTCAACTGAATTCGCCGTATAGAATACAACAGTTTCAGATAAGATCGAGAATCGCTGCCCTGATATCCATCAAATCAAATTTGAACATCTAAAAAACGAAGTATTTTGTATTGTGAAATATCTTATAGGATCATATACTTGAGGAACGGCGTGTAATACCTCATAAAAACCAATTGATTCTACATCAGCAAAGTCATATAGGAAAAACAAACAATAGAAACACATAAAATGTTATACACATTCTATGTGAGCAGTCGCCGTGACAGATTGGACGTATTGAATATTATAGAAATTATTGAAGTTCCTATGAATTTCTATAAGACTTTTTTAGCAGGGATTTAAATGGAAAATAGAAATCCGCGATGAGCGACCTCTAAATCTTAATATTAAGAGCTCCGCTTTTGACAGGCATCTTTTTTCACCCCCTCGAAAGTATTTCAATGCGAAAATTGAAAAAAAAAGAATAGTCTATTTTTTTGAACCGGTCTAATGCACACCCAACAAAATTTCTGCACGGGAACTTTTTTGCATAGGTAACTTCGTCTCAATTATTCGCAAGGAATCTGCTGGTATCCAGATGCTGCGCAAATTTTACGACACCCTGTATATTTCTTATACAGTTACGATAAAATTATGATCATTCATTGTATTATATAATGTATACCGGGAGTATTTGTGAAAACGCTTCGTAGGGCAGTAAAGACGCCAGGAAACTCAGAAGTCAAACGATTGTATTTTATTTCGCAATATATTGCGTGCCCATTGGCTACGTGTGAACGAAACCTAATCGCTTGATGTTTGAGTTGCCTGTATGCAGGCGTCCTATGAAGCGGATTTCCACGAATACTCCCGGTATACAGGGTGATTTTTTTTAATCGCCCCAGGCTGATATCTCCGGAACCAAGCAAGATACGGGAAAACACCTCAGACAAAACTTATAGGATATCGAGGGGGAAAGGATATGATGCAATCATATCTTTTGTAGGTGGAGGCGCTGAGCTGTGGTGAAGGTCAACTTGGTTTTTATAAATGGAATGGTAAAGTTTTCTTCACAGAATCTGAAAGATCATCAGATTCTGCATCAAAAACACCTGACCTGATATTTTCTAAAGTTGATGGTTTATGAGATAAGAGCTGGGCAAGTTGAGTCAAAAGAGGAAGTCCAAATTACCTGAATACTGTTCTCAAGTTTTCTCGAAAATGTCTGAGATACTTTTTCATGGAAGATAAAAATCACAAGTTGGTACAAAGTGATTAAACCCAGAAATTACAGTAATGACGATAACATTATTGATAAAATTTATTGACCTCAACTTATTTGAGCGTGATATCTAATCTTGACAACTCCAAGTAGAAAAGTATCGCAGACAGTTTCGAGAAAACTTAAGAACAGTATTCAGGTAATTTGGACTTCCTCTTTTGACTCAACTTGCCCAGCTCTTATCTCATAAACCCTCAACTTTAGAAAATATCTGGTCAAGTGTTTTTGATGCTGAATCTGATGTTCTTCCAGATTCTGTGAAGAAAACTTTACCATTCCATTGAAAAAAAAACCAAGTTGACCTTCACCATAGCTCAGCGCCTCCACCTACAAAAGATATGATTGCACCTTCCTCCTCGATATCCTATAAGTTTTGTCTGATGTGTTTTCCTGTATCTTGCTTAGTTTCGGAGTTATCAGCCTGGTGCGATTAAAAAAAATCACCCTGTATGTAGGTATAGAATGACTAATATATTATATATTCATAGAAATATTATGATATAAGTAGGGGAGGGTATAGCATAACGGACCACATGAAATAGTATATTGTGCGACTATAGGGGGGGATAATGGCCGCCTTCGGCGCCCTCTACTACAGCTCGTGCTAAAAGCGTCCCACCCGCGCTCGAAATGTCCGTTTTGCCCTACGGTCCATTTTGCCCTCCCGGTCCATTTACCCTACCCTCCCCTATTTTGATTTACTATAGATATAATATATGTATCAAATATAATAAATGCGAATATATACCATTGTTATTATTAAATTAAGTAGACTTTCTTTATAAAACAATTATTTATTGAACAATTATCAATTACATATATTACATATTACGAAGAACAGGTCTTGATTTCTTAACTTTACTTGCGCGACTAATGCCACGAGGCGTGATGTTACATCCCCAGGATATAACAATACCGACCAATAAATTTCTTTCTTTTCCTTTATACGTTATACCTATATTCACAACACAAACTAGACTAGAATAGAAGGGAACTCCTAAATCTCCTATCTTTAGATATATTTAGAAGACTACGTCTGTGCAGAGCTGGAAAGGAGGCAACCTAACATACAGGAAAGTAAATGAATACTGTAACCCCGCATTACAAGCAACAAGTCTCACAAGAACTCCTTACCAGTAAAGCAAAAGACATTATAATTATGATTACACTATTTTAAGATTCTAGAAATATTATAATACGTGATTATTAGGGTGGCCCTTATTTGGTGAAAGAAAAATATTTGGTGTGCCGCCGCCTCAATCGGTTCCAAATTGAACAAAAAAAAGTTCGAGCCAAATTTGAGGTGATTCGGCCAATGGGAACACGTGCCCCAAGGAGGTTTATTTTTTGAATTTTTTTTTTTTTTTTCCTTTTTTCACAGGATCTAGTATGACAAAAGAGGAAGAGAAAAGGTTGTAACAAATTTTTCTTTCAACTTTCGGTTTGGTAGGAAAAGTAATATTTTGGAATTCCGTTAGAAAAAATCGATTAATACGTGTAAAATGACAATCAAAATGGTATGAATTCCTCTTAATGGAAGAAAAATTTGTTACAACCTTTTCTCTTCCTTTTCTGTCATACTATGTCCTGTGAAGAAAGAAAAAGAAGAAAAAAATAAATAAATAAATAAACCTCCCTGGGGCACGTGTTCCCATTGGCCGAATCACCTAAAATTTGGCTCGAATTTTTTTTTTTTGTTCAATTTGGAACCGATTGAGGGGGCGGCACACCAAATATTTTTTTTTTTCTACTAAATAAGGGCCACCCTAGTGATTATTCAAAATGTAATAATAGAATAATCAATATTATATTATCATTTAATCAATATCAATTAATCAAGTAGTTTATATCAATCAATAATAAGCAAATAATACGATAATCTAATAATATACTTTCTTATGTTAACTTTATCAAGGAATCATATTCAATATAATAAGATATAAAAGGATAGAGTGGGGACAGGTTAAAAGACACCTTCTAGAATATGAAGACTACAAAAAGTAAAAGGAAACTATGTAGTATAACCTTATCTTTGGTAAGGAAGCCTTATGTAAAACCATCTCCCCACTACTACCTATAGAAATAATAATTCAAAGGACAAATCAGGGGGAACGATTTCGAGTAGATATCAAAACTATAAGTACGATCGCAAGATTCTTTGACGTTTGATTAGTTGTTCGGAAGTAGTTTAAAGTTATTCATCAGTACAGAAATACAGTTACAGTTTATTAACTCAGAAAAGTTTGTTCGGGATCTAAAATCAATTTCATTAAAGACAAGAATTCACAACGAAAGAATAACTCTTATTTTGTCATTTGAGTTCACTAAACTATTAAGCTAAAAATCAGTGTTGAAACAATTATATACAATTAGAAGAATAAACCATTGATAAATATAGAATCAAATCTGTTTTTATCCAGAATCATCGTTAGCTACAATTATCCATAATTAACCATATTGCTATAGTTTGGTTTTCCTCCACATTCGAAACATCTGGTCAAGATTTGGACTTTAACGGTTTTTGTGCCCAAACCCGTGTGGAAATTGCCCGGTTTGGCCCGGTTACAACAAGGTTTCTGGCCGGGCGCTAGCCGGGCAGTATTTTTGTCAAAGTGCCTGACCAGGGACTGGCCGGGTGCTAGTCTGGCGAAAACTCTTCCATGGTGCTTTCGCAGACGCTGGCAAGTACTGGGCGGGTGCTGACCGGGAGCTAGTTTAGCAGTTTATCATTTAAAAGCCTGGCCAGGGCCTGGACAGGCGCTTAGACGGATAAAATTATGTCATAGTTTCATAGGAATCAACTACTTCAATAAACTTTCCAGCAAAAAGTGTTATTTGAATATAGAAAAATATGAAATTGAAAAGAAATAAAACGAAAAAATAGAAAAAAATATGAAATCAAATAAAATAAAATATAATATTGTCAATATAAATCCTATAATGATAAATTACATGCCGATTTCTTTCATTTTATTATGTGATTCATCAAATGATCATTTTCAGTAGAGATGTCCGTGTAACTACTCCTGCGGTTACTATCACATGACGGTGACATCCCGCACTTGGCGTCGCGTAGTTAGTGATCGAATTTTCGGTGAAAAGTGTTCATATCTAATTAACTTTTGAGGCGTACTATTAATCAGCTAGTGGTGATACAATACAACACGCAGAGTTTGTAGAGCAGTAACAACGAATAATTGATGTAGGGTCAGCATTTTTACATGCGCAAACTTGCATAGAATCGCATTTCAAGTTTTGTAGGTTATGTTGATCTCGTGTTGGTTTAGTCTTTCATTGGAACAGTACGAACTGAGGATTCATCTAATTGTTTAATCTGAATTGAGAAGCTGTATTGTAAAGACATACTAGTTGATTTATTAGATATAGCTAAAGTGTCAGCATTTTATCATAAGCCCTAAGGACTAAACCCGCATCTTGAAAAAAATATAAATGTTCGAAAACATAAAAAGGTGAATATTCGAAGAAATGATTTAAAAATTGAAGAAATTCGGTTCGTGATATTACTTCAAGACTGGTTAAAGGTTCTATTTGTGATGATATAACCTTGAAACTACAGGTTAAATTATTGTTCCGAATATCTATCACAATAAGAAATATTGAAATGAATGAAAAATCAATTTAAAAAATTGAAAACTTGATTATAATTTTCTTTCATTTTTCAAATGCGAATAATCGAATAAAATTATCGCAATATCCCATAGCCCCTAGTAAAACCTGGTCAGGCTATGGCCGGATATCCCGGCCATAGCCCGGTCAGGACTCCTGACCGGGTGCCGAATAGCCGAGCGTGACGATTCTGCGGCCTTATTCTACAACCTCTTTCATTTCTGTCACGTTTATCACAGTGACTCAACGGGCAAGAAATTGCTATGCGCATGCGCCAAGTCAATGTTTTTAGCTTATTTTGATGTTTTACATTCTTTACACTAGCGTATACCATGATAAATCTGATAGAACAGAAACGGCAGGATAAACCTGCCAATCACGGTATATCATGTTCTATCTATGGACATATTAGAAACAGTGCATAGATAGAGCGTGGTAACTGCAGATAAGGATAAAACTGATGCATTGGGCGTTAGTTTGGAGGACACAGCCTATGTAATTTGGTTGCGGTGTTGATAGTGCAAATGTATATTTATTGAGTGCGTACAAACAGTTAATAGTCTAATTGACGTTGTTGAATATGAATAATAACATATGACATTATTATAATTATTACTTTTATGGTTATTATTATTGTTATCATCATTTTTATCGGATTAACACAGAAGGAATTGTGCATGTGTCGGTGTTAATCAATATTTCTTCACATAGAGGTCTAATAATGTTTTATTCATTTTTTTTTTTTTTATTTTGTACTTTTGGTAATATCTGTCACTGTTACACCCGATAAAAATAATTGTTTGGTGAATTCGGATTTACAGTAAGGTCAGTGGTACTCGCACGATTGTTGAGAACAATTGTGTAGATAATTTTTTTATTCGATATAGATTCATTTTGGAGGTATGATAAATATAAGGATAATAATAATCATATTTTGTAATGAAGTTTCTTGTTTTCCCATTTCTTTTATCGAGAGGAATTCATTGCCTGAAATCTACGTTATCATGTAGAAAATAAACATGAAAGAAATCATGAGTACAATTTTTTTATTCTGTCTTCTTGACGACATTTTGTTTGACTGTTTTTTATTCACTGGCAAAAATAAATTACGATTGGCAAAACTGCTCTTCAGGTACCTTGAATATTAAAGTTAGTTTATAATCATTTTCTCAACACTTTTTGTTTTTTTGTTTCATCTTCGCAGTAATTGAATGCACTCGGTTTTCCATTGATAATATTGTTGATTAAATAATAATAATAATAATGGTGATAATAGTAATAATCAATAATAATAATCATGATATGTATTGTATTAATTTTGTATATGACCATTAGGGTGGCGCAAAAAAACCGACTTTTTTTTTTTTTTTTTTGAGTCTCGAGTGAATAAATGTTAGTTTTTGATGTTTTAAGAGCCCTCTCCAAAGGACAGCTCAAAAAAAAAAAAAATTTTAAGAGGTCGCTCCAAATTTTTTTAAATTTCAAAAATCGTCAAAAATCGAATTTTTTTTTTTTCTAATTTTTTTTCTCGTTACGGTATAATTTTACAGACCAATAAAAAATAAGATTCTGAAAGTTTCAGTTCAAAATTTGAATTTTGAAAGGTCGCTCATAATTTTTTAATAATTAAATAATTGAAAAATCTAAAGTAATGCACTGATAAATTAAAAAAAATTATGAGCGACCTTTCAAAATTTAAATTTTGAACTGAAACTTTCAGAAACTTATTTTTTTTTTTTGACTGTAAAATTATGCCGTAACGAGAAAAAAAATTAAAAAAAAAAAAAAAATTCGATTTTTGACGATTTTTGAAATTTAAAAAAATTTGGAGCGACCTCTTAAAAATTTTTTTTTTGAGCTGTCCTTTGGAGAGGGCTCTTAAAACATCAAAAACTAACATTTTTTCACCCGAGACTCAAAAAAAAAAAAAAAAAATAGTTGGTTTTTTTGCGCCACCCTAATGACCATAAATATGAATTTTTTCGGCATAGGCATTGAAAAGTCACTTTTTGACGCCTGTTTTCGATCCACAAAGTGTCACTTTATACGGTTGGTTTCAGAACTGCCCTATAAAGTCTTTATACGGCAGTCTGGATGCGCAGTTCGAAGTGCGCATTCCAAAGCTGCCGTATAAAGTCTTTATACGGCAGTTTCGATGCGCGGTTCGAAGTGCGCGACAGATCGCACCATAACCCCACACTTCGTGTAGTGAATCTCAACAGGCGTCAAAGTGACTTTTCATGCCTATTTCGAAAAAAATACAGTATGGGGCGCACCCGTAAACCGTTTTTGACTCGAATAATGATTTCAGAACTCGCTTCCGGCTCGCCTTCGGCTCGCCTTTAGCTCGTCCTGAAATCATTATTCTCGCCGAAAAACACTTGGTTTACGGGCATGCCACATAATATACTATTAATGAATCAATAATCAGTTAGCTATTCTTTCATTTGTTTCTCTCATGCCCGTCAAATAAAAACATTTGTTGTCACGTGTCTTGATTTTCTTCTTTCCTCAATATTTTTATTTGGCGAAATTGAAAACAAAAATAAAGTGATTCGTAACACTTGGATCAATTTTTTCATTTCTTCCATTTTAGTCATGTTTTTTTGTTGTTTTATGAAAATAATAAAAATGAACCTATGATTTAGGTTAGTAACCGTGTATTATTTGTTGAAATTAGTTATGATCGCTGTGTCTGAATATTTTTCGCGCCCATTAGTCCGAGAGTCAATGTTATTATGACAGTTAGTAATTTTTGCTTTGTCACCGCTAGTCACCCCGTATCCCTGCGTATCACGGATCACCTATATCACGTGATACACGGGATAGGTTGTAGAATAAGGCTGCTGGGCGGGCTCTGGTCAGACCCACCCGGCCAGCGCCCGACTAAAAGCCGGGCTTCCCGACCGTCTCCCGGCCAGCACCCTGGTTCAATTTCCACACGGGAAACTCGGCACTCAAATTCAAATTACGAGAACCAAATATTTGAACCGAATTAATGAAAACCAATGCCTTTCCGAGAACCAACAGGGAAAACTAAACGAGCAAGACGTGGTGGTAAAAAGGTGAAAAGACGGATTGCTCTCGTGCAATTGCAATAAAATCATTTATTAACTTAATTGATTCATTGATAGAATTAACATCCATCAGGGATCAATCAATCGACGAGTTAATCAATAACTCCTCAAATCGTTTGAATTCAATTGACCCTTTAGAAATCTCAAAAGCTCATAACAATCAAATTAAACTTATCTCATACTCAGATAAATCAAAACCTAATTCTTCACAAACAAATTAATTAAGAATCATTAAAGAATAAATCAGGACATTCCACAAGATAAATAATTGACAACACTAGAAGAAACACCGAGACCCAACTCGCCCGAGTTTAAGACAGGTAAGATAAAATAACAGATGTTTACAAACTAATTTCCCTCCAAATAGTTATTTTTCTAAAACACTCCTCGTATCTCCGTACATGTGTACTTTAAAAGGAGTGATTGTTAGTTGCGAATCGAAGTAAAGATAGTTCAAAGAGAGTGTAAGGATATGGTAGACCACCCGAGTCTAAATTTTAGCCCTCCTTTGAATGCACTAGAACCTATTTTTCTTTGTAATGCATGGGCCGCCACTCTCCGTTGAACCTACAAGGCCTCCTTTCGCTCTACTTCACCCTCCGATGACCCTCCTAGACCTCTTTCAGATCGCAAATATCTCGCGGACATGAACCTACGTAGCCTCATTTGAATCCGAAGACCCCTGACTTCACCCTACGTAACCTCCTTTGGATCCGAAGTCTCCTACTCTGACCCTCCATAGCCTACTTTGGATCCAATGCTGGCCAAGAACAACCAGGACCAAAAACTTTGGATCCAAAGGAGGGTCTATGTAGGGTCAAGGCAGGAGACTGGATTCAAAGGAGGTTACGTAGGGTCAAGGCAGGAAACTGGATTCAAAAGAGGTTACGTAGGGTCAAGGCAGTAGTCTGGATTCTGGGATATGTTTTTTTGAAACTCTACTACTTCCAACGTCAGGTCTTAGTTTATTATATCCATAACTCTGTAGTTTACACAAAAATACGTAATCCACACATATTGATAACGCATATCTCGCTAAATTTAAGTGCAATGGAACCTCGTAGGCGTGCGCCCAACGCTAAAGCCTTAACAACACAAAGGCCCCTATCAGGATCAGTTGTGGATTCCACAATAATAGATCTCTATATCACTGCTCGATCCGGATTTACCGGTTTACCGGATTTGTAAAATATGGAATATAAAGGTGAACTATTACTTATTAGAGACAAAAATGTGCCAGGAGATCCACTAAAAGTTTTACGGTTATTATAATTTCAACACTGTTTTTAGTTCTTCGGACAGAAATGGAATTTTCCACTTTAAGTGAATTTATGTTTTAACTAAAAAAAAGTGTCGAAATAAACATACAAATTTTAGTGGACCTCCTGGACCATTTTTTTTTTTTTTCTAACAAAATGTCATATTTTATTCGGATAAACAGATAACCACGTAAACGAAAGATGCATGATATAATATTTAGTAATTAATCGTAATAATATATGCAAGAACTTCAATCTAGTCAAATTTCAAATGCCAATACTCAAATGCCAAATTTTGATGACATTGAAATATTTCGAATAATAACTTGACACTTTGATGGGCCTCGAACAAGTAGAAGACTATTGAATCTGATGCCATATGATAGTTTAGCGTAGTGGTTAGGGCGTGCGATTAGTAACCGAGCGGACGTGAGTTCAAATCCCGGCGGGGACGAAAAATGCGGCGACCTTTTCAGTGCGAGTATAATGCGATTTTATCAACATAATGATGCGTCGGTAAGGTCATCTGACAATAATATCCGTCGAATATCGTATTTTTGTTGTTTTTTTCTACTATTATCAATTAATAATTTTCTGCCTGGGCGTTGGTTAATCATGAGTTTAACCAGCCTGGCTCTACGCGAGATTCGATTCAGGTCGAAAGGAGGGTCTGTAGGCTCTACGAGCGAGTCAGTTCAGGCCCAAAGGAGGGTCCGTAGGGTCTGCGCGAGATCGATTTAGGCCGAAAGGAGGGTTAGGCGGGTTGACGTGAGCGTTTATACGAGGTTCAACTGGGTTGAAAGCAGGTTCTGTTACACCCTCCAAGACCTCCTTTGAATGAAAATGTTCAATTTCTGCCACTTTTGTAGGTTCAAGTGGAGTCTGACATTAAACGTACCTATAGTTTGCATCTCCGTTTGAACCTCCTTTGACTCCTCGATACTCCCAAGATTTGACAGACTCTCGACGAACTACGAGGTTTAAAGGAGGTTCAAAGCAGGCCTGAAATTTCGACTCGGGCAGGAACTATTCAAAATAACCCGCGCACAACGCTGACCAGTGTAGTGTCCTACACTGTTGGAAAAATTGTGTATTGCTGTTAAAAAAATTCGCAGTTAAAAATATTATGTCAAATTCTATACATATTCGAATGTTAATTTAACAATTTCGATTTGAGTTAAGCTGGTATTTTATGTTGAAAATTATTATTAACATATTCGCACAAAACTTGACACATCTATTATGTCAACTTCAGAATAACGAAGAAATAACTTCATGTTGATGTTAAATCATTGAAATAACATGTGGTTTATGTATACAAGAACTAAAAATTTATGTCATTCAATTGTAAATTCACGGCAAGATTTGATCCAAAGTATAAGTCAATTCAACTCTTCTTATATATTATTTTGACAAAGAAGATCTGTTAATATCTTTTATTACATTATCAGGCCAGTTGAATTAACACAAATATAATGTGAAAATTCGGTTCATCACCCAAGGAAAGTGTTAAAATGACATATTTTTGAAGTAAAGTCGATACTTCGGACAAACTCGTGTTTGTTCGATTGACTTCGAGAGCTGGTAGTAGCGTGTGGGGGTCGAGAAGACCTCAGTCGTAGTGTCGGACGCAAGCGCGTAACATGTACGAACGCCGTATCAAGTCCTCATTGTAAGCCGCTAGAGATGAACGATGCCTATGATCACCAATGTATCATAACCAAATACTTTTTGTACCCTTAAGAAATGCAAATGTATTATATAATTGTAAGAAATTGTTCACTTGAAAAAAAATGATAATAATGAACAATACTAGAATAACAAAATTTGGAGTTTTTTTTTTTAGACAAATTCATCCACCCTTTCACTGTGAATAATTAAAACTTGGAGGGTGTGAAATCGAAAGTAACACAAGGCAATTGTAAGAGTCATTGAAAGTTATTTTCTAGTTGGGAAAATGATTTCATTTTCCATAGTTATACAATAAATTGTCAAGTATTGTATGACTGTGAAAAATAATTATTATTTTTTCAACTAGATCATACTTTTGCAGTGCTTCTTCAATTGCTCCGTGCCGTACTTCGCACCCCTCTGGAATAATAATGAGATAACATAAAGAAGAAGTGAAATTAACATTTCTGTACAGTTAGGATTAACATTAAAAGTATGTCAAAATTGACATGAAATTTGATTATTCCAACATTTAAAATTAGTAAATTCGTGTGAATTTGCATGTTGGAGTAACATACGTAAAATGTCAATTTCAACTGTATTTTCTGTTTATTTGACTCAGCTGTCATTCATTATGAACATTTAATTGTTTTCAATTTAACAGATAGATTATGTATTATTGACAGATGATTTGAGTCGAATGGAACTACAAATATGTTGAAGTTTCAACTTATATCCTATGTCAACTGTTTACATATCATGTTTCTGTAAAATTAACTAAAAAAAGTTAGTGGACCTAATGGGACATACGAAATGAGTTAAAATTAACATATTTTTTCCAACAGTGTAATAACACCTGCAAATCCATTTTGACTAATATAGTATTGACACAAGTGCTAAGACGAGGACGAATCGGTCTTGGTTCGTGGATCGTAGAGAAGAGTAGACGTGCTCGAAAGTTGCTATATCCTATAAAATTTGATTTGAAATATCACGTTGGTTAAAATTATTTATACTTACGATTGAGGCTCAGTTTCGACTATTCTGTAATAATCATTGTATACAATATAAACTTCGAAATCTTACGATGTACGCTGCTGACGAGGAAATTGGAGCTAATCGACATAATTAATAAGTATCGCCACGTGCATTTATAATAGTACTCTCACGACCATGCGATCGAGCATATCTCATTTTGTTTAATATATTCAAATGAATTAAAATCTACGTATTAAATGTTGTATCTGTAAATTTCATGTTATCACACGTTTCGTCCCCACTCGCCCTTTGTGGTAACATTATTTTATTTTCTCCAAATGCACAAGCGTTTGTATAGAGTGGTGTGCTGTCTTGTTCTGTCTTTTTAATTTATACAAGAAATCTCATTCATGTTTTGACGACATTTTAATTTATCTACCAGACCTGTTTCTACATTTAACCGGTTCACTGGTAATGGCACATATATGTGCAAAAAAAAAAGTGCCAAAACTGGTAAGAGCACATATTATATGCACTTATATGCACTATAGGGCACTTTTTTTTTTTTGCACATATATGTGCCATTACCAGTGAACCGGTTAAGTACATTCTGTTCATGTCGTTCGAATAAATTCGATATCCAAACCGTAACGAGCTTCTCTAAAAAAGAAGTAAAAAGGCTATTGACATTCTTTGAAACCTAATATTGAATTATTAAATTAATCTTGAATAAACGAATTAATTCCTGCATGCCTAATTTAATTGTTGTCTATGTCTTATCATTTATTTCCACACCTCCCGAGTCGAAATTTAGCGCCTACTTTAATGCTCATAGCATCCAACTCAATCTCTCTAGATTCTATTTAGACCTCAAACTCCTATTTTGAACCTACAAGTCCTCAAGAGTCGAAATTTAGCGCCTACTTTGATACTCATAGCATCCAACTCAACGTCTCTAGATCTTATTTAGACCTCAAACTCCTATTTTGAACCTACAAGTCCTCCATAGTCGAAATTTAGCGCCTGCTTTGATACTCATAGCATCCAACTCATAACGTCTCTACAGATCCTGTTTAGACCTCAAACTCCTATTATCAACCTACAACTCTGTAGTCGAAATTCAGCGCCCGCTTGAGTACTCATAGCGCACAAATGAACCTCTTTTCAATCCGTGATAATAATTTAGCGCCTATTTTGATACCGATCACCATGCAGCCGTGCACCGCTACGCGGCAGGGCGCAGTGAGGGTTTTGCGAGGTTCTCGTGAGATCCTCTTTTGACCCTAAAATGCTGCATTTGTCTGGTAACTACGAGTTTTAGGCGCTAAAGAGGGTTTCAATTCCCATACAAAATAAACCTCTCTAGACCCTCAAAAACCTCCCGACGGTAAAATTTTGAGGTTCTAATGAGGCGTTAAATTTCGCCTCGGGCTTCCTGTAGTTAAGAATTATTGCTTTAAAATATAATATATAAATTCTCTCTATATATGGCTGGTTCTCAGAAAAAATCGAAAAATGACTTTATTAATTTGACCGATTTTTTTTTTAATTATTATGGATTTTTTTTTGTTAATTTGATAGTACACATCCTAATTGACTAACACGTTATAGTGGTCCCCAACTTTTTTGAGTTTAAAAGGGGGCGAGCGGGTTCAAAATAAAATTCAAAAATGAGGGAATGATAGCTTCTGCTTCCGTTAATTTTTTAATTTTTGACATTTTTTACATATGGCGCCCTGAAACAAGCCAAGCAACTATAATTCTTCTACATTTATTAAGAAATATCATTCTTTTACTCAGTGATCATTCCCTCACCAACAATTTTTATGAGGGGATGACCGATGAGGGAATGACGAAACGAACTATTATTGCATCAAAGTAGGAAACGTATCTTTACTTATCAAACATCATCTTACGATAGTTTATTACTACTCGAAACATATACAAATATATGATAAATTGTCCATAAATAAGCGTTTACCTTTTTATAACACGGTGTGAGGAAATGACGGTTGAAAATGTAAGATTGAAAAAATGTTCTCTCAAAATAGTTTTAACAAATAATCTCATCACCCATAGCCCAGTCTGGGGTATGTTTTTAATATTGATGTTGTGAACTTTTGAAAACAATAAGGATGCGTTCGATACAATGTTTAAATTATGCTCTAATCCCAATGTTACACAACTGTGAGGGAATGATGCGTTTTTTAAGGATGAGTTTAAAAATACATTTTGTGATTTTTTCGTTCGCCGTTTTTGAACTATACACCCGTTTATGTATAGCTGGTACTATCATATATGAATAAAAAATGAAATAGCAAACAGTTTATAAGAAACTACTCGTATTAGGTTTATGAATCTATTTGAATTTGGGGGTTGGGACATAATGAGGGAATGATTTTTAAGGTATTTACTTGAACATATATTTATTATTTGTGATAAAAGAAATAAATTTATTTCATGATTTGGTACGTCTAGTGAAGTAGTTTCATAAATAAAAAGAAAAAGACTTACTATAACTTACGATCCCATTTGACGGGAATCGACAAGGACCTAAATTTCAATTTTTTCTGAGAACCAGCCATATATCCGTGAATCATTACAAGAGGAACACTAGCGTGACCTACATGTACATTTTTATACTAATAGAGTAAACGCGGGTTTCCATTCTGGGTAATTATTTGACTCGAGGACGTAACACTTCAGATCTGCAAAATTTTGCGACCCAAGATTTTTGTTAATTTTGTTACCGTGACAAAAAACATAAGAATTAGTAACTTATTTAGGTATAAAGTTGTGTACATTTCATTCTTAAGGTGCCACAGTACTGGCATGTCCTATATATATTTTTTGACGTCAGACGCGTCAAATACGAGGAATTTCGTCGACAAATTGAGCCTAAACGAGGAAACGATTTCCACGGGTATTTTTTTTTGATTGAAGATGTGCCTGAAGTTCCGAACGTTCATTTGAACGAAAATTTCGAAGGACTCAGACCACGCCAATTTTTTTCTGAAAATTCGCTAAAAATTAGAGAAAGATTTTAGCAGCCAACCCCAAGTCTCCCGACTCATCGGAAACTACCCCTACAGCCACCCCTAATAATATAAATACGCTCCTATGTCTTATACCACGCCAAATCTTTTACCGAAATTCGCTGAAAATTAAAGAAAGATTTTAGCATCCAATCCCAAGTCTCCCGACTCATCGGAAACTACCCCTACAGCTACCCTTAATAATATAAATATATTTATATGGCTTATACCACGCCAATTTTTTTACCAAAATTCACTACAAATTAGAGAAAGATTTTAGCAGCCAACCCCAAGTCTCCCGACTCATCGGAAACTACCCCTACAGCCACCCCTAATAATATAAATATATTTATATGGCTTATACCACGCCAATTTTTTTACCAAAATTCACTACAAATTAGAGAAAGATTTTAGCATCCAATCCCAAGTCTCCCGACTCATCGGAAACTACCCCTACAGCCACCCCTAATAATATAAATACGCTCCTATGTCTTATACCACGCCAAATCTTTTACCGAAATTCGCTGAAAATTAAAGAAAGATTTTAGCATCCAATCCCAAGTCTCCCGACTCATCGGAAACTACCCCTACAGCTACCCCTAATAATATAAATATATTTATATGGCTTATACCACGCCAATTTTTTTACCAAAATTCACTACAAATTAGAGAAAGATTTTAGCAGCCAACCCCAAGTCTCCCGACTCATCGGAAACTACCCCTACAGCCACCCCTAATAATATAAATACGCTCCTATGTCTTATACCACGCCAAATCTTTTACCGAAATTCGCTGAAAATTAAAGAAAGATTTTAGCATCCAATCCCAAGTCTCCCGACTCATCGGAAACTACCCCTACAGCTACCCCTAATAATATAAATATATTTATATGGCTTATACCACGCCAATTTTTTTACCAAAATTCACTACAAATTAAAGAAAGATTTTAGCAGCCAACCCCAAGTCTCCCGACTCATCGGAAACCACCCCTACAGCCACCCCTAATAATAAAAATATACTTATATGGCTTATACCACGCCAAATCTTTTACCAAAATTCGCTGAAAATTAGAGAAAGATCCAAACAACAGCCAAATCCAATTTTCCAAAGTTATAAAAGAAACGACCCCTTGAGTAACGTTGATTTCTTTTCTTATTTCAAACCATCCACTAATAAGTATCGAATATGATCGGATTACACTTCGTGACCAGTTGCGTGAGAAAAACACTACCTGAAACAGTAACAGTCTGGTGGATTCATATAGCTATACATACAGGCTGGGTCTCACCGAATTTCAAGATTGGGGGTAGGAGCTGAGTTAGTGGAGAGGTTTTTTTAATAACTTGAAAATGTTAATAAACTTAGTAGGATCATTTTCATGCTATGTATATTTTTTTCAACTTTACGCTGAATTTCGTTGCGTTCCAACGATCTAAATTTCAATTTCATACGGGAACCTTTTGAGAACTGTAACGGCAATCGTACACTGAGAGTTGATTTGTGTAGGTACTAGAACTCGCTAGGCTAGCAGCGACTCCTGCCGTATGTATAGAGAGTGAGCGAAGAATGAGTAGTGGCAGCACATTGGGCGAGGAAAAGTTCGAGTATACAGGCTAAACTCCGCGTGGTGCGCTGCTACTATACATTTATGGCTAGTGGCTACACAAAAGTGTGCAGCCACTGCTCATTTTGCGAGATAGCTACTAGTACCCTGTTTTGAGCTCTTGCTACACATCAAGGGTAGTGGCTATACATATCACCTCTCAGTGTATAGTCGGTAATGTGTCTTCACCAACTCTCCTTCAATTCGTGAAGTTTGGCAATACTCACCCTATATACATATATACAGGAGCAGTTGTTCATAAGAATTTATTTCTTCAAAGAATATCTGATACAATATAACAGACTGATTGAACTGTTAATAAGTTCTACTATAGATAAAGTATCACAAATGAAATAAAATTATAATGCATAATATGTTACATAAGTTATAGAAAAATTGGGTAGCCAGCGATTACTATCTCAACATAACTTTGGTCATTTCCACATTGAGCGCCATCGCGTACTGCTTCTTTCGTAAAATAGTTGTACACTTTTTATGTGAAATTCTCCGATAAATCGATTAGAATATATCAATTACTGGAGGGCTAATCTCGCAATATCAAAGTAGTTATAATAAATGGAAAACTTCGTTCATGCATGTAACGAACTTAACGGCGTTAAGGAGGTTCGGTATCGAAATGCAAATGATGAGAAATCTTTGAAAATTTCATCATCGAAAGATAGATATATAAAATGCTTACTGCCAAAATTTCAAGTCAATTCACTACACCGTTTTCAAGAAATTAATTTTTTAATTTTCTTTTTATACACGTAGAGGTATTGAAACGTTAATTACCTTCTCGTAAGGAGTTTCCTTTAATTTTGAATCTTATTAAATCTCCGGGCTACTTAAGCAAAGGCATCTGCTCTATATTTGATTCTATTGTTCCTTTCTTGTTTTTAAGTGATGATAACCTTAGTGGTTTATGCTACCTAAGACCTGCGGCTGTGGAGTTTTACCCCGTTAGCGTTAGGCGTATTCTTAAGGAGAGATAGCAGCTAATCGTGGCTGCGGAGTTTTAACCCGTTAGCGTTGATCATATCTTACTATAGGTGGAAAGGAATTATCATCAACTGCGGCTGCGGAGCTTTCACCCGTTAGCGTTAATCATGTATAGGAAAATCAACAATTGTGGCTGCGGAGTTTTCACCCGTTAGCGTTAATCATAAAATTGTACAAGGGATATTTATTAACTGCGGCTGCGGAGATTTCACCCGTTAGCGTTAATCATAAAATTAAGGGATAATTATTAACTGCGGCTGCGGAGTTTTCACCCGTTAGCGTTAATCAATCAATGTAGGGTAATAACTCACGTCAGGTACAATTATATTGGTTAATATATGTTCGTCAAAGCTCGTCTTATAATTTATAGTTGTCTAGTCTATTTGTTATATTTGATTTTACTAGTTTCACGATTCTTTTTGTTTTAAATTCCTATCTGTTTGATATGATTCGATTTGTGATTCTATTATTCTTATATTTGATTTTATTTGTTCTATTATTCCTTTTATTTCTCTATCTAGTAGGAGTGATTTTCTATTAGTGATTCTATGAATGAATTGCTCTACTCGAGCACCCGTCTTATATAGTCCAAATTCCCACTCTATTTCTTAAATTCCCAGAATTTTCAAATACTTGAGAGGCTTCAGCCGTCTATTTACAAAATGTCCTACGAAACCGACTAGTAGGTCTGTTTGACGTTAACTCCTACGAACTCTTTTATTTTAGCATATTTTTACATTAATCATCTTATTCTTAATTAACATGTTATTAATAATATTAAGCTCAAAAATAATATCACATCCTTATAGCACATAAAGTAACGCTTCAGTATGGAGAGCCGATAAGATTAGTTGAAATCTTTCGTATCACCCGCGCGGTAAGAGTAGATTTCATACTAACCTTATCGGCTCTCCACACCTCTGCGTGTATAAGAAGCAAATTCAAACATTAATTTATCAAAAACGGTGTAGTGAATCGACTTGAAATTTTGGGAATACGCATTTCCTTTATCTATCTTTCGATGATAAAACTTTCAAAGATTTCTTATCATTTGCATTTCGGTATCGAACCTCCTTAAGTGTGATAAGAAACTTGAAGCTTTCCTAAAAGGCTAGAACACCCACTGTTACTGTACTTTGTACCGTTTACAGAGTCGACACGTGAATATTTTCAGAGATATTCGATCATACTTTCCTTTTGTGGTTCTCTCGGATGTGTTACTTCGTTTCCTCACAATTTTCGTCAAATATTCGCTTTCTTCGTCCTCGGTATTCATTTCATTTCTCTCAGCGCAATTTGAATGAAGCCAACGATGGCACAGGGTACACGTCACTGTACTTGCGTTTGAATCAGACTCCTTCAAGCAATGTATGCATCTATTCTTAATGTTTTGAGAGTTCCAAATTAGCGTCTCTGCGACTTCTTGTCTAAAAACTTTTGGTTCGAAGTGCATACTGTAGGGAACATTCTTACCTATACAGCGAATGTAGTGCATGACATATAATGCACAGTTAGAGCCATCGTTACTCTCTTGAAATGGACGATTATTCTCCTCTTCTACTTTCCAATCGATATTTCTGAGGTTTCCCATTGTCGATTTTGGATCACATTCATATAAAAACTTTTGAAAAGCTTTCGTGACTCTCCCGAAATCACTTGATCGCTTATACGGGTCCATCAAAATTAGCCTTTTTTTATCAATATCCGCGACCAGCAAACGCCAGTGTCCCTCCAGCGCATACGGCATCAACAATTTGCCTTTCAAGGGCGTTGATATTTGATAAATTTTCAAGTTAGAGCTCTTTCTTTTTTCCCAGAAGTTTCCAATAACTGTACATCCAATATCCGTTGGCATGTAAGTAACATCGTCCCATCCGTCCATATGGGTAACCGTATACGAATCAATTATTTGCCCGTCAACCCATCTATTTGTATTTACAACACTTGCAAATTCTCTAGCTGTAACTTGAAATTCTTCGAACGCCAACGGAAGATTCACTTGTGCGGAGTATACACCAAGTTTTATATAAGCCGACGTTGAACCCATATAATATAGAACACTGTCAATCATTCCGTTTTCTAGCATGTCTAACTTCTCACTCTTAGTAACTAAGTCCGTGTACTCCGCAGTCATTTCACATACTGTTTGTGATTCATTCGCTTCATGTTCAAGTGATTCAGACTCACTTGTATCTAAAATCTCAGGCTTATTCGTTTTACATCTCTTTAACTGGTGCTTCTTGTTAATACTAATTTTTTTCTTCTTTACAGCTGGAATGATATTCTTATCATCAAGATTCTTACTCATAGCTAAGGATTCCGAACTTTTCTCTATTTTTACATCGTTGATTTCTCTTTGTTCTGTGATCTTTTTGCCAATTTTTATCAGTTCTCTGCCCTCCATATATACGTTTCTCTTTCTTTTTATTCGCTGATCTGTTATATCTTTTCTTTTTCGTCCCCATTTTTCCATCTCAAAAGGATTCGACGCTGCTTCGGCATACAGAGGATAACTCCTAATTTTAATGGCTGATTTTGTTTGTATTCTTTCTAGTTTTTCTTCTTGAACTAAACATTCGTTATTCTCTTGTAACATTCGACATCCTTCTGCAACGGTAAAATTTTGTTTCCCTTCTAAAATCGTCGCTTTGTACACTTGCATATATGACTCAGCATATGCATTTGTAACGCGTGAAATATTTTTGTCGACAAGATCCAACATGATTCCACTCCAAAGTGGACAATACGGCATGAACGTCTTAGTTAAATAATCTGCGAAAGCTGGAGCGTAATACTTATTCGATATGTCTTCAGTATACTTCTCCCTATCTTCAATATCATCTTTCTGCAACATTACCTTCTTCCAATAATATTCGTAGAATGGCGAGTTAGCGTACACAGCTGTACTCTTGCCATGTATCTCAACGAATTCGTCACCAATCTGTAGCTCTGCATCTTCCAGGATATCAGTCTCTTGTCTCATTCCTTCCAGATGATCTCCTTTTTTCTGTTTTTCACCGCTAAGAAATAGTAAAGCTGATTCCGCATTTACTTTATCCTTCGTTAATGTAACGGACAAAATGTATGTGAAAATCATGTCCATTTCATCAATCGTTCTACTAAGAATCATCAGAGCCATGCACTCCATTAAGAAATGCTTTATCTTAATAAGTTCTGGGAAATCCTTCTTAATAGTTTTCGAAACTCTATGCATAATGTGAGCACAACAACTTAGAATAACTATCATTTCCTTCGGTCTTTCATTTTTGGTGACATACTGATATGCTACTTGCAAATATGTTTCTGTGCTCATATGATTCCATTCAAACAATATGCTCCTCATAAAAGCCCAGCTCCAATCTATAACGATCGCATCGACAAAAGGCCACTTATTCCACGTCTTTTCAACAAACGCTCGATACTTTTTCAGGAATATCGATATTGAAGTAATGTCATGTTCAGAAGTGTACATCTCGCAAATAGGTATTATAGATTTTGTTGCTCTGTACAATAAGGAGTAATAGAAAATTTTTTTACAATGATGGAATTGCGGCTTCCGAACATTTGCTCCTGTTGCGTCCAAATGCAATATTGCTGGTCTAATTCGATTTATTACATCTAACTGCTTCTCTGTGAATAATAATATTTGCAGAGGTAAAGAAAACTGTTTGACAGCGGAATCCTTCATAATATGCGATGCCATATATAGTTGCACCATATCTTCAATATCTCTAGACTTTAGTTGTAGCCTATTTTCACACCTTGCCTCAGATCTCACTTTGTGCAGAGTTTGCAAATGTCTCACGCTTTGGGTATGCCCGTCAGCAAACAACTCCTTGTCACATTCGCGAATAGTTTGCAATTGAACATTTCTTGCTGATTGGTATTTCAAAAGCTTCTTCATATCATTGCGTTTCGTACCTCTTATTGGACGAAATGGTCTCCGACTACCATCGCCATGTTTGAATGGTATCGTACTGTCGCTTGAAACATGTATTTCGGTTACATTACAGTCAATTTCGAGAATGTGAAATCGGAAGGATGCTTTGTGACTCGCGATTAAACATCGCGCATATGCGACGAATCCTTCATTATTTCCCCGTACACCACCATAAAATCCCAACGGGCAAGAACAGTAGAATTCGTTGCGCATGATTATGTCGATTTTGTCTCTAATAAAATTGTCATTCAAATAACCATCCTTGCTCGCTATTGCTTCTGTTAATACGCTTATCATTCCGACGTAGACTTTATATATGTTTTCTTTTTTAATTCTTTTACCGACTTCTTTGTTATCTAGGTTCAACCCTTCGTGCGAGGTATTGTCAATGTTTAGGGTTTGTTGTTTTTGATTTATTTTATTACCTTGTCTTTTTCGTAGTCTACGAGTTATGGAAGATTTCATCTGGCTAGAATCCGTTGAGTCCATATCCTCACCAAAATCGGAAGAATCATGCGGCGAAACTTGTGAATAATCTGTATCGCTTCTAATTGGTTCATTGTTTATGCCACAATCATCGTTGAAGTCTGTGTAATCGTTTACGCTATTTTCATTTCCGTTCATTTCCTCACAGTCAAAAGTTCTAGTTCCGTACGTGTTTGCTTCATGATTTGCAACTTGTACGGTTTTTTTCTTTTTGCTTTTCCCATTAAAAGTAATTTTTTGATTAGCTTCGTTATATTGCTTATTATTGCTCAAATTTTTCTTCACATCGTCCAATGCCGGGTCGTGATTGACAATGCTCGCAGGGACATCGGGAGTGCAGATTGTAGGCAGAATATTTTCAATTATCTTATCCTGGACATCGCTGTGGTTACCTCCACTGTAGATCGCTTCACTACAGTAATTGTGATTAGCATTTTTCAAATCACCTGGGTTGGTTCCGACGTCTTCCAGATTTTCATTGACGTCATCAGGTGTTTCGTCAAGTCCATGGGTGCTAGTCGTTTCCGCATAATTTTTCTGACATATTTCATCAATTGCATCGTTATTTTTTTCCGAAGACGTAGGAACCGCAATTTTAGTGATTGGTGTATTGTCTTCCGACGATAGGTCTTTCAAAACTTCAAAATGGCCCTTTCTTCTATCTCCTGTGAATAGTATTTTGAAATAATCTGCCTCGCCTCACAGTGGGACGGAATCCGAAATTCCTGGCCAAAAGTCGAAAAACGAAGTTTCGTTTTCGGGGTTTTGAAGTGGGGGGTTAGGTAAAGTAATAGTCCAAGGGTCGGATTGCAGACAGGGGAGGGGACCATCCCTTATACCCGCTATTGTATTCCAGTTCAAAAGTGACCCTCGCTCGAACTAGACGCATCGCGCTCCAACCGAAATTTACAGCGCTGTGTTTAGAACGTCGCCAAGCCCAGACGAATTACGTTAAAAAAAAATCCAAAAAATGGATTCGAAAGGGGAAAGTAAGTACAATATCATCATGGCATTCTAAATTTATAATCATGATGTATGTGATCACAATAAAAGAATGATTTGTCCGAAAATTAACTTAAAATTGCAACGGGAAATTGTAAACACGTAGAGAAAAGTTGAATTGCACCGCAATGTCCCACGGCCGGACTTGTTTCAGGGTGTAGATTAATGTATTCTCTAATGGGAAAAACAAGAAAAACTTGCGATTTTTTGCGCCACCGCTTTTGGCGCAAGTTTTTGTAATGAAAAGTGTATTTTTCTTCATTTTGAACAACCAAAACATAAAATCGGGAGAAGTGGTTTAAATAAAAGTTGTATGGTTTTGAAAGATCGATCCAGGGGTGTACTCACATTGTGGGCCCAGTGCCCCAGGTGGGCCTGGTAAGGTCCAAATCGATTTTTTTCCTCATTACCCTCATTTTTTATAACGAATTTATATATCACACTTTAAACAAGGACCATCTTGTCTCAAGTCATTTTTTGCTAAGCCCCTTTTAAAACGCCCAACAAATAACGAAATTTTTTTTTTCCATTTCCTTGTTTTTTCTTTCCATTCATTTTACGATGCATTATTCATGATCATGAATAATTCAAGAATAATCAATGACTAGTTATGAATAATATTGTGGAACGGATAATAGCAAGTAAGATTGAATATGTAATTCTTATTTATATGTATTACACTTCGACATTTCAGAATCTGCTGCCGATCATCGTGCAGTACCTGGTTTATCCAGGAAGGATATTTTCCTGCTCATCAAAAATCAGCTGAATGATGGTGCAGAACAGATTTTACGAGAAAGTGTTCCCGAGTGGAAACTATGGAAGACCTTTTTGCACGGCTTCTATTAACATCCGACCCATATATTTCTAGCTTGCGCAAATTACCTTGCAAAAAATAAAATCATTGCTGCCAGAAGCATTACAGTTATTAACTGCGCCAAACATTTCAACAAGTGAGGAAAGCTCAAGCTATTTCACAATTGAATCCACTGACTGCGAATCAAGTGATTCTTCTGATGACGACTACTAAAGTTCCACGTAACCAACTAGATTATTTCACGAATAAACATTTTGGAATTTTTCATGTTTCTTGGCATTTCCTCATTTTATATTTACTTAAAAGTTTAATGATAATTTCTATAGTATCTGTACAGTATACACCATTATAATTTCAATATTCCTGTATCAACCTAATTTTAGGCAAATCATTGTTATTTTAGTATGAATAAAACGTTTTTTTACATACAAGTCGTCCATATTGGATCCGTCATCTTGTTTTTTCGAATTTTGACTTCAGATTCGTGATCAGCGACCCCAAAAACCCCCAGGTGCTAATTTTTGTCCTAATCGAATGGTTTTCTAAGGAATTTTTAGCCGTATCGGATCCGCCATTTTGTTTTTTCAAATTTTGACTCCAGATTCGTGATCAGCGCCCCCAAAAACCCCCGAGTACTGATTTTCACCCGAATTGAATGGTTTTCTGAAGAATTTTTAGCCGTATCGGATCCGCCATTTTGTTTTTTCAAATTTTGATTTCAGATTCGTAATCAGCGACTCCAAAAACCCCCGAGTACTGATTTTCACCCGAATTGAATGATTTTCTGAGGAATTTTTAGCCGTATCGGATCCGCCATTTTGTTTTTTCAAATTTTGACTTCAGATTCGTTATCAGCGACCCCGAAAACCCCCGAGTACTCATTTTTACCCGAATTGAATGCTTTTTCGACTTTTGGCCAGGAATTTGGGATTCCGTCCCACTGTGCGCCTATGTCTTGTTCATTTGCATCCAATGTAGCGATACATACAAATCTGTTGTGCTCGTTTTTGAAAAGTTTGATATTTTGTTCGAACAGATTTACAAACATGCCTAACTCAAAATCTGTTCCATAAACACGGTCTGATCCCATATGTAATGCGTAATGTTCAGCGTTTTCATATTTAAATTCTTCACACGTTGCATTCAGTAAGTCGTTATTTTCTTCCCAATTATCTACAACGTATCTCACTATTTCATCGCGTACCTGCGCGAAGCGACTTTCCGTACCAAACGCAGCACGCGACAGGCACCTAAACAGACAGTTTCCGTCACCCTTAATGCGAATAATCTCAAACCGATTAGAACTGTTAATCGATTCAGAGGCATATTTGGTCTTCTCATTATTATCTAGATGCGATAAAGTTCTTTCGTGGAAATCTTGTCTATTGCTCCCAGGTCTTGTAACATTGATATCGGTTTTTGTTGAGGAGCGCGGTGATTTACGCTGTAGAGCAGCTGACACATTCTCACGCATATAGCCTCTCTGCCACATACATCTCAACTTGTTCCTCAATTTGGTATCGCATTTTACTTTCCATTTTTCTGCAACCTATCAAACATAAGTATTGCCGTCATAGAAAAATAAATATATTTTTGAAAAATATTCCAACAACTACACTCAGGCCGGCTTATTTTTATCACTCCCGGTGAATGTCTCGAAAGGTAGAAGAGATACGTTAGAAAGTTAATACAAAACTTGAAGGTTTTTAAGATGGAAAGATTCTTCTAATATGAGTTGAATCGTGGATTGTGGCACTTTTGAAATTTATCAAGTAATTCGTGATTTCAGATAGAGAACACGTATTTTGTTTATAGTCCAGTCGAAATAGGATTTCACCTGGAATTAATTGGCGATAGCGATTTTCTCGCTTATTCCAACTTTAGAGTGAGAATGATCACATCCAAAGTTGTGGTAAATATGATTCCCCACAAGTTTGCTGGTTATAATTTTTACCCTAGGATCGATATTTATAGAGTTAGACTGCAAATAGGGGTGAATAGTATATTTCGTATCAAGGGTATAAAGTATTACGCCCGTGTTACGAACGATATTTTTCGATGCAGTTGGCGTGAAATTCGATTTTATCTGAGTAGAACAAGTTGTAAAATCGGATTTTACGCCCATTGCAACGAAAAAACTTTTTTTTTCAATTATCGCGTTTATTATCGAGTGCATCGTAAAAATGGTAATGAATAACACCGGTCGACACGATTTTTGGGTCTGACTTCTGGATGTCAAATTTTGGTTTCTTCTACGTTACTAATAAAGGGAAAAATAATTTTTTTGATCAAAGTTTGCTTTTGTATACTACCACCTGCTACCACCTGCTGCTCGTAAAATCAATTAAAATCTTCAAAACCTATTATCGACGTAAAACAGACAAAACGACGGCTGAGCAGAACAACATCGTATCTCAGAATTTAGTTCAACAATATCGTATCTCAGAATTTGCTCCAAAAACATCGTATCTCGAAATTTGGGTCAAAAAGGTCGTATCTATCGTAAGAAATGAGCGGACATACGATGTTTTTAGAACAAATTTCGAGATACGATGTTTTTGGAGCAAATTCTGAGATACGATGTTTTTGAAACAAATTCTGAGATACGATGTTGTTCTGCTCAGCCGTCGAAAAGCAAACTTTAAGATCCAAGAATGGACATTTTGGTGTTTTTCGATGCCTAGCATCAGAATTTACGCATTAAAATAGAAACCCAGAAAAAAAGTTTTTTTTTGTCGACGTGTGTGTAATCATACAGGGAATTTTATTTCCTTTATATTTGGTTATTGCCATTTTTACCCTAGGATCAATATTTTCAGGCTTATACTATTTTTTTTTTCTTTATATATTTTCAATTATTTCGTATATTATTAAGTTTATCGTAAAAATGGTGATCAATAATAATTTTATTTCCATTAACTTCACAGAGAAAAAAAATTCCTCGTTTCAAGAAAAAGATTCCTTGTTTCAAGAAAAAGGTTTCTTGAAACAAGAAAACTGTAGTTTCTTGAATGAATCTTGAACGTTTTGATTGAATCAAGGAAATATGTTCTTAATTTAAAATATGTATTATATTCTTAGTTTGAATTGAGAACATATTTCCTTGATTCAATCAAAACATTTAAGATTCATTCAAGAAACTATACAGCTTCTTGAAACAAGAAATCTTCTTCTTGAAACGAGGAATTTTTTTTCTGTGTTTATCACCATTTCTACCCTAGGATATAATAATATTTTGGTTTTTTCATTTATTTACTTTTTTTATTTTTTTGTTTTTTCTCTTTGCCTGATTATTTTCGGATTATTTATTACTATTCGTACGATTAACTTGATAATGAACGAGATAGTTCAAAAAAATCGTTGTTTACCCCCCTTCGCCGTCTAACTCTACAAATATCGATCCTAGGGTAAAAATTATCACCAGCAAACTGGTGTGGAATTATATTTCCCACAACTTTGGGCATTATCATTTTCACTCTCAAGTTGGAAATAAGCGAGTTCTTCGAAAAACAAAAAATCCCCCCTTTAAATCAACACGGCGCAAAACGCAATGGGGGGGGGGGGGGGGGGGATTTACCCAAAAATCGAGATTTACACTACCCCCCCCCCCCCCCCCCCCCCGTATTCAAAAAGAAAATCGCTCCAGCCAATTAATTCCAGGTGAACCGTTTTTAGACTTATCTCGACTGGACTATTATGAGTGGCTGGTTGCGGCACTGACAATACGTCTAAAAAAAAACCGTGTGAATTCGCAAAATAACCGTACTACTAACTAACTCGTACTACCCATACGAGTAGTACAAAAATTCGACGACGAGTTTTATTTGAAATGAAAAAGGATTAATCAGAATCATTACGATGTAACCCATTTCTGTGTATCCAAGTATCAGCACTTACTCGGAAACATAATGATCCTTCGCTGATCTTATCAAAGGAAACTTCTTCTATGGTTGAAATATTATCAGCAATTATATTTGCGATACTCTCTTGCAGTTTGCAATTCTCGCCAGACCTCTGCATCGTAAAGCTCTCGATTTTTAACAAATTTGTGATACGTATGAGAGCGTTTGTCTATACATAAACTTTGCCAGAGTGCGCTTGTGTATTTATTTATCACTGTTCATTTATCCAAGTATTCTAGTATCACCGAAAGAAATGTATGGCGTTTACCACAATACTGGTATGGTATTGAGGCAGATACTGAAACAGTATTCGAGATATTCCTATACACTATCGCAACGAGTCCCATAAGTATGGCGTTATTCACCATACTTATGGGACTCGTTGCGATAGTGTATACACGGAGAGAATTTTATGGTAAATACTATCATCCAAGTATTGTAAAAAGGACTAACATATTTTAATGGTAACGAATACTATTTTTTATTATTATAAATACGATATGAATAATAAAATTTACCATATGTATTTTGATTTCTACTATCTGTTATGTTAATACGATTGTAACCTTAACTATCAACTATTATGAAATTAAATATCTGAATAATAACTTTTAAAATCATAGTGATAACTCCAATAATCAATTATGGTAATCATTATTATCAGAGCTCGTAAAAATGACATTGAAGTCTGCATCGTTGGAATGCAACGAAATCCGAAAAAGAAATAATTTGAATATATTAATTTACCAAAATTGGTCCTGCTATATATTTGAAAAGTGAAAACGACTCGAAATTACTTGAAAATATTAATAAACCTAGTAGGATTATTCTTATACTATGTATATATTTTTTTTAATTTACGTTGAATTTCGTTGCTCTCCAACGACGCAAACTTCAATGTCATTCGTAAAATTTTTCTTCCTATATTCGCCAACAATCGCTAATTATTATAATAATATTAGTAATAATAATAATATTTATTATTATTATTATTATTATTATTGTTATTATTATTATTATTATTATTATTATTATTATTATTATTATTATTATTATCATTATTGTTATTATTATTCTTAAAAAGTTCTTGTCTTTACTATGTAGTTTTTATCATAAGATTGGTAACTTTAACTACTTTTGATGGTAAATGTAACCATCTAGATTGTAAATCGTACGATCGCTCGATTTTAGGAATTACCATCTTATATTGGATTGACTATGATATTTAAATCATTATATTTATCATCTTAACTTTTACAAATTTAATTAACATCTAAGATAGTAGGATCTACAAAACAAGTCTTGTTAGCGCTAATATAAAATTCTCTCCGTGTAGGAATATCTCGGATACTATTTCAGTATCTGCCTCAATACCATACCAGTATTGTGGTAAACGCCATACATTTCTTTCCGTGATATGCGGAGAAGTGAAGTTCGTCACTTTATTTTCACACTGCGTTTTATTTTAATCCTGGACACTTGTTCTCATACCTATTTCACACGCTGTTATTGTACACGAAATAATTTTTGCCTTTTCGTGAATCTATTATAGGGGGAAGTTCCATAAAGCCGGACGGCACCTAAAATCGGACATTTAACATGCGACACTAAAATAACTGGCAGTCAAAACAAAAGATTTCATTAACTTAAAACTTCATAAATGCGCTAAGAACTAATTTGTATTTGAATGTTCTACTGAGCCATTACGCATAAAGAGTGCGGCCAAATTCGGCGTTGCAGGCTGTCAAGGGCTGTTGGAGGTTTCTGCCGCGCGAGGCGGTGTTCAAGTGTAAAAATCAAGACAAAAATCAAGACAAAAATCAAGACAAAAATCAAGACAAAAATCAAGACAAAAAATAAGACAAAGAATAAGATAAAAATCAAGACAAAAAATACGATAAAAACCAAGACGAAAAATAAGATAAAAATCAAGACTAAAATCAAGACGGAAAATAAGACAAAAATCAAGACAAAAATCAAGATAAAAATCAAGAAAAAAAATCAAGACAAAAATCAAGACAAAAATCAAGACAAAAATCAAGACAAAAAATAAGACAAAGAATAGGATAAAAATCAAGACAAAAATCAAGACGGAAAATAAGACAAAGAATAAGACAAAGAATAAGATAAAAATGAAGACAAAAAATAAGATACCAATCAAGATAAAAATCAAGACAAAAATGAAGACGAAAAATAATACAATAAATAAAATAAAAATCAATCAAGACATAAGATAAAAATCAAGACAAAAAATAAGATACCAATCAAGATAAAAATCAATACGAAAATCAATGGATACTTCCAATAGATAACGTAAATGGATCCTTCTTATTCACAACAAACAGAATGACGGCAAGGAAAACAGGAATACAATTATTAAGATTGCTATTTCTATACTGTCATTGACGATTTGATAACCTTACTGTATTTCTTCAAAATAAAGATAACAAATCTGTAGTAATAAAACGAATTTTTTATTTTCATTTATTTCTGTACAGCTTTTTTTTTTTTTTTTTATTTCTTTCTTACTTCAGTCTAGTATACCAAGTCATATCTGAAATTGTGTACGATCTGAACATATTTCTGTGGTAATATTATCGATCTTAAAATTTCCCGCCAACACGAACTCTTTGGCCTTGCTTATGACTGTCGTTCACTGACGGCAGATACCTACTCATAGGCGAGGTGAAATAGCGCTTTAAATGCAAGTGTTTTAGACAAAAAAAAAGAATAAAAAATATAGGTATGTAGGGAATGGTCTACTAATCTTAAATCCAAGTTTTTGGGAAAAAAAAAGAGTGCAAACCATGCGAAAAAATTCAAAAACCGTAAAAAATCACCAAAAATTGCGTGCCGTTAGCTGTAACTGCTAATGCTGCGAGAACCATGCCAGATAGAGAAAAATTGTACAGAAACAATTTTGCAGAGAACAAAATTTCAAATAAAAAAGTCCGCGAGAGCATATATCCAAAGTCATTGAGGTGTGCGTGGGAGGCGTTTGAAATTTCACCCAAAAATCGCTGTTGTTTCTTTAATGCACAGCCCTCCGAGGTGTGTCCCGAAGCAATCACAAATAATATTTAGAGGTTTGAAGGTTCAATGGAAAGTCTGAAAAAATTCATAACTCATCTCACATCTGTATACTGTATAGAAAGAATCATCACACCGGGCAATTTTTTATTCATTACAAATTGGAATTTCGCCAGACTTGCGATTTTTTTTTTCCTTTACTTTTTCTGACTAATTGTTGAATAACTTTTCAAATAAAAATCGCAAAAAATTAAGCGTGGTCCCAGTTCTTAGCTCTATCTTTTCTGTAAAAATATGGAATCCCTTGACATTGTGACGTAGGTGCGGCCGTTTGCCCGTAATAATTTATTGAACAATGGCCAGCGTGGTTGATCATTAGTTACGGAATCCGTGATTATTGTACAAAAAATATATATGCCTGAAAACGGCACGGAAAAAGGAATCCAAAATAGTATTTTTCGTACCTAGGCCGTAAAGTAGTATTTTACGGCCGAGTGAAGATGACGCGTCCGAGGACTGGCCAAGCCAAGCCGATGTTTTCATGCTATTTTTTATGATGAATTGTTATAAACAATGTTCGTTGCATATTTCAATTATTTTGAAATTTCTTCACTTTACCGCAATACATATCCGTGATTCGGAATTCCTTATAAAATTTGCTAACGATTATTTCACGCCTTCAATACTCATTTCCCCCCTATTTAATTGTTTACGTCTTCGTTGTAGCAAAGCGGTGGGGATACATCGAAAAGTTGTCAACAAAAATTATTCTATGATTTACAACAAAAATGGTAATGAGTACTTTTTTGATATCTCCATAATTGAAGCCATATAAGTATATTTATATTATTAGGGGTGGCTGTAGGGGTAGTTTCCGATGAGTCGGGAGACTTGGGATTGGATGCTAAAATCTTTCTTTAATTTTCAGCTAATTTTGGTCGAAGATTTGACGTGGTATAAGACATAGGAGCGTATTTATATTATTAGGGGTGGCTGTAGGGGTAGTTTCCGATGAGTCGGGAGACTTGGGGTTGGCTGCTAAAATCTTTCTCTAATTTTTAGCGAATTTTCAGAAAAAAATTGGCGTGGTCTGAGTCCTTCGGAATTTTCGTTCAAATGAACGTTCGGAACTTCAGGCACATGAAAAATGGACCAAAGATGAGAGAAGCTCCGAGAAACGTTGGAAATCTTATCCAGTGACACTCATCCAAGGTGCAGGTAATCATGCTAAAAAAATGACTTCGCTACACTTGTAATGTACTACATTGTAAGCTGAATAGTACCATATATCTTCCGTCAACTATTTTTATTATTTTTATCTTATGCTTACTCTTATTTTTCATTCCTATTCTACTTTTATTTTTATATTTTTATATATATTATTTCATTTTTATCTGTCTAGTAATCTGCGATATTTTATATTGTCTTACTTGTAATATTTTGTCCACTTTATTTCTTTTTATTTTTATCTATGTCGTATAGTTTGTATGATGTTTACTGTATTATTGTTTTCTCTTTTCTTTCATTTTTGTCTAGGGCTTTGCCATGACATAATAAAGAGTCATTCATTCATTCATTCAACTGAGCCACGTTTTTGATATTTCTCATAATTTGCCCTGTTTAAGTATTAGTAGAACTTCGTTTATACTTTATCCGAACCATGACTTGCTATATCCGAACGCTCAATTATTTGGACGTTGTCTCAAAAAATACAGTGTTGGCGCGAAATATACATTGTTGCTCGAGAGAGAAGTAGATAGGCTAGGCCGGTTCTGGACCAACGCGTGTTAGTGCACACGTACACGCACGCACACACACGCACCCTCCCGTGTCCGTGTGAGGGTGGTGGAGGGGGAGTCTGAGTCACGCTCGCGGACCCCTGACGTCACACTCAAAATGGCGTCACCCACCCTCAAAATGGCGTCATACACCTCAAATTGACGTCACACACCCTTAAATTGACGTCACACACCCTTGAATTGACGTCACACACCCTTGAATTGACGTCACACACCCTTGAATTGACGTCACACTCCCTTGAATTAACGTCACATACCCTTAAATTGACGTCACACACCCTCGAATTAACGTCACACATCCCGATATAAAATTCCAACCCTGTGTCAGTACCTTCTAGAAGCTTCTCCAAGGTCATTCTCGAGGGCAGACAAACAGTTCCTGGAATTATTTGGCACCCTGTGTGAATTTGATACCCCTGTACGAAGAACATGCAAGTCTATTCTTTGATAACTAAATTCCTGGAATGACCATTGTTGGAATTTCGGGCAGTCAAACAGTTCTCAGAATAATTACTGACACCCTGAGAAGTTTTTGAGTCTGATTATTCGACACGCTGTTCTCTTCGGATCGAGTTACTTAGCCTAATGATTCTCAGAAGAATAGTTCTCGGAATCGAATCTGGAAAGATCTTTTGGAACGTTCTAGAAAATTAGTGGAGGGGTTGTCAGCTATAAAAGAGCGAAAATTTCAGGGATGAAAATTAGTATTCAACCGATCTTCAAGTAGTAAAGAATCTAAAAAATATCACAATGGAGATGATTTTGGATATGCAAGGTTTCGAAAACTTTTACGACCAATTTGTGGTAAAGGAGCTGGCTGCAATCAGTGTTCAACCGGATGACGCAGGTAGACATGGTATAACTCGCATCCTGTTCAAACCACCCTGTTCTTGGCAAACCTTACCACCCAAATGCAGAGCTACCAATTCCTGGTTGACGCGAAATTATCATGGATTAGAGTGGAATGACGGTGACATGTCTTACGATAATCTGCAGACAGTATTGAAGAGAATCGTTGAGCAAGCAAGTTATATATATGTCAAGGGAAATGAGAAGAAACAGTGGCTCGAGAAGATGATCAACGACGATTCAAAGCCAGTGATCGATCTGGAAGAATTGGGGTGTCCGAGTCTTGGATTCTTGCAATACATCAAAGTGGGTGGTTGGCATAAGGACTATCACGGGAACATCGTCGGATACCGGTGTGCCTGGGAAAACGTACAGCGATTGAAATCTTTGTTCTTGAAGAACTGTACCGAATCTCTACATAAATCTTTGCAAATATATATTCAAGTGGGAAGTTTGAAACGAATGAGGAAGGAGGATATCGCATTTTTAACGAAACAATTTATCCTCATTTACGCATCGGATATTATTGACGAGGTGTGGGAGAAACTATCAGAGGCTATGAAGAGGGACGAGGACATCATAAACTGTCGGAAGCAAAGAAGCAGACATATCTGTTACGACGAATTCGATGGACCTATGACAAATGAATTTGTAAATTTCCAACAGTAAAATAAATGATGAAATATTTTACAACAGTATTAATACTAACTCTCTCCTTCCTTTCTAAGCTTAATCTAGAGTAATAAGATACCGCTGAGCGGCAGGATGGAAATGATTGAAGCATCACATATATTTAAAATCTTTATTTGCAGAAATACATATAATTATACCAATTTCTTCACTCCACCGCTTATGGGATTGTATTCAACTACCCGATCGTGTAAAATCAAGCAGTATGCCGACGTATCGGCAGGGAAGTTGTCTTTAGCTTCAAACTCGAGACGAACATCTACAGGTCCAAACTTGAGCGACTCGTTTTGTTTAGAGCAGTCGATGACGAATAGGGGAGCGTACTGTAGGAATTCACTCTTTTTCAGCAACGGTTCAGGTTCCTTGCCGTAATAGGAGGTTTGGAAATTGGCGTACATTTCATATAACAAAGCAAACTGATTATGACTCATATCGAGATTAAGGTTCCCATAGGGATAGCATTGAGAATTCAAGAAGAGTTTAACGTCGGTGATGTTGCAGTGGTCGAAATGGCTAGCGTTTCGATTCAGCTTATTCTTCCGACTTGTTTGGAATCCCAGTATAACGTAGCGAGGCTTCTCCAGCTGAGTCGATGTCTTCACCGTCCAAACGTGCTTCGAAGTAGTGGGAAGTACAGGATACTCGTACAATTCCCAATTGCGAAAACTCATGGAGATCGCTGAATCTTTCTCGATGAAATTCAACAGCTGTATTTTCCGTTGATCCGCGAGCTTCACATATGGTAACAACCATTCGACCTTATCGATCAGGATTTTGAATTCCTCATCTTGAGCTTGTAGAACCGAATTCGTATCGGTCTTCGAACGGGTCAAGATCAACTCGTGTTTGGCGTTCACGATTATCTTGCGATAGTCTTCGGCGAACCCTAGCATCATCTTCAGCGGTACGCATACTTCGAAATTACCAGCGGCATCCACATGGGTCGCGTTCACATTAAGCCAACCGGCATTCTCCATCATCCAATTCTGTCCAGGTCTCAGAGAAGGGTAACCTTTCATAAGACTCGTGAGACCGACGTTTTTGCTCCTATCGATCTCAATAGCATTTATCTCGTAACGCATTTCTTCAAACAGATGACAAACACCGTTGTTGACCAGTGTTGCGGTAGTTGACGGAGTTCCATCGGCCTTGACTATCTTTCCATACACATGCAATGAACTCTTGCACGGCAATACGCACAGGTCTTGGTGTTGAACAGCGATACGAATCTCGTCACTGTTATTGAAATTCGATGAGGCATAGGGTTTGTGTGTGTGAACCTCGTAGTGTGCGATAGACTCGTCAAAGACGATGGGTGTTTGAATGTCTAAGATTTCCTCCTCCATGGTATACAGCAGATGACACAGATGCAAACGAATCTTATTTTGCGAAAATTCCTCTTCCAAAAGGTGTGATCTTGAGACCCAAGCTTTGCAGAAGCAGCACGTTCTGAGGTGTCAGCTCTTTGAGAACCGGTTGACGACTGACGTGTTCGGGGCATCTTACCTTAGTATTATAGCCACTTCTGTTATAAACTATTCCCATTATTGAGCCTTGATATGCAACCTTATAGTTATAACCTCTCCACGGAAATTAACCAAATCACCGTCCTGATCGACTATGCGGAGTTGGATGTGATCTATGATCCTTACGGTGACTGGAAGGTAAATGACGTGAGACGGTACTTCAATGATCTTATATCCAGGTGGAACAACGGGAAAAAACTCATGAATGGTGTGTACTTTACGCTCATTGACGTAGGCACCCGTTGTAATGTTACACTCGACTCGTAGTGCGTTGACTTTAAGAATAGTTACAGGAAGGTCAGACTCATGAACCCGATCAGCTTGCAAAACAGGTGGAGTGAAACCCAATAGGCTGCCTATAGAATCGCCGGGCACAAAATTTACAGGGTGACTGCATTTGATTTCGCTACACAGTGTATTATTATTCGGTTTGATGTTGATGGTGATACCCTTATTCGACAAGACACCCTGTACATAACTCTCTATATCCTCTATTTCATAGCTACCGGTGGGTATAGTGACTATTTCTTCACCTACGTAAATCTTGTTGTGACCAACATCTACATTAGGAATCGAATTAAAAGTCAGTAATTCAACGAGACCGAGGGAGTAATTCTTGAGATGGGAAAGTTCGATAGGGGGAAAGTATTGAGTCTCAAGAACCGAGGAGTTCCCCGATACGGTTAGTGTGAACGAATCATTCATGACTACTGCGAAAATCAAACTGACTTCGAGGAATTACGCTGCATGTTTATATAGAAACTCGAGACACAAGTGACCACAGTTGAACGTATCGTAGTCTTGATATCTTTTATGGTTATATTTGACGCTACCAACACCAAGGTATCTGACGAGGTCCGACGGTGGACGAAGGTTACCGAAACTGTCAAAGTAAACTACTTCGTTACCGATCTTTCGGTACGCGACCCAATGTGTTCCAGGACCATCTTTATCATCTAGATTGACGATCCCCGATTCAAACCTACGCGGTCCATCTTTGGGCAAATCGTTTCGCATGAAGACGCCGCGGAAATGTGGAATGTCCAGGGTAGTCGCATACTTTAACAGGTCCGCGTCAGTTAGCGCTCGTTGTGGCAGCGTCACTTTTAGTTTTTTGGCTTCAGGTGAAGACCCAAGCCTTTTCTATACGGTTTCAGATGGAGCCCCTTGCCTAGAGCGATAGCTTCCATGGTCTTGTTGTGCCGTTGACTTTCTTCCAGTTGTCTCTTGGCGGAGCTTGCGTCATTCACCGCTTTTGCAATACCTGCTGCCCCACCAGCCAACGCGCCCGTAGCACTGAGCCCGGCAAAGAGGGGTATAAGGAATGGTAAGAAACCACCAACTTTAGCTGGGACAGGTAGAATCCGTGGAGAACGTACATTGCGTTTACCACCAGCTTTTCTAACAGCGCCTCGTGCACCCTTCAATGCAGATTTGATGGCGACTTGCGCAGTCTTTCCTGGAACCATAGACCGTTTGGCGGCATCGATAACCGTTCTCAATACCACCGGCTTTCGCATACCCATACCGAGCTTAGTTTTCGCTTTCATCGCGTTTGTCACTGCCCAGGCGGCTGCTTTCTCACCGATATTTGCGTCTGAAGCCAAAACCCGTTTCCAGGCTCTCTCAGCCAAAATTTTATCTGCCGCACTTCTAGCTTCCAGATTTTCCCGATTCTTCGAGTAGGCGATATCGTGTTCCTTGCAGGCTGCGTCAAGCGGGTTGATACCTGGATCACCGCGCGCGAGTCTCTTCGCTAATTTGGTACCAGGTCCGCAGTATTGATAACCAGGCAGATGTAACTCTACAGGAAGACTGTTAATGATTCTGTTGACCAGACCTTTCCCACAGCGTTTAGTTCGCTTACGACAGGCTTTGTGCACGATCATGGCTACGCTCTGACTGAGGAATCTTCTTTATAAACATGCTATTTATACCATTTACCGTTAGTCAGAGTCGAGATGAGGTTCGAGACGCAGCCTGTCAAGCTACCTGTAATGAATTTCGATAAATTTGTGCAACAAAATGTTGCAACTGAAAAACGGCACGGTGATTTGCTGCCGAACAGCGTGCGCGCGGTATTTTGCGGTCCGTCCAACTGCGGCAAGACCAACGCGCTGCTCACCCTCATAACACACCCCAACGGATTGAGGTTCGAGAACGTCTATATCTACTCGAAATCATTGAATCAGCCCAAGTACAAGTTGCTGCAACAGTTACTCGAGGAAGTAGATGGCGTTGAATACTTTCCATTCGACGAGCATGAACAAGTAGTCGTGCCAGACGAGGCATTACCCAATTCGATCATCGTTTTTGATGACGTGGCTTGTGAGAAGCAGGATAACATCCGAGCTTTCTTCTGTATGGGAAGACATAAACACGTGGATTGTTTCTATCTCTGTCAGACCTACGCCCGCATCCCCAAGCATCTCGTGCGCGACAACACCAATCTTTTGGTACTGTTCAAGCAAGATGAGATGAACTTGAGGCATGTGTACGATGATCATGTGAATACCGACATGACTTACACGCAGTTCAAAGACTTGTGCTCTGTGTGTTGGAACAGCGGCAAGTATGGATTCGTTGTAATAGACAAGGACAGTGAGTTGAATGACGGTAGATATAGACAGGGGTTTGACTGTTTTGTGAGCATAAATTGAGGATATTCCGGAAAGTAGAATCAGTAGCCTCTCAGATACAGCTGCGTCAACATGCAAGATACGAAAATTCATCAACAAAAAGAAGTGTTGCGTCATATCGCTAAAGCCAGCGCGGCGATTCGACGTAAACACAGAATGATAAAGTCGGGTAGGGAGACCGCTGAGCAGACAATGAGCAATGTTTTCAAACCGGTAGTAACTCCGCTGCGGCAACTGGTGAAGGTTTCTCAAGCTAGCGGCAAGTCCATCAAAGAAGAGCCGATCGAAGAAGAGCCGATCAAAGAAGAGCCGATCAAACAAGAACCGATCAAAGAAGAACCTCGAGAAGACGATGATTCCTTTTTAACAGCAGATGAGGATACAACTATACAACCGACGGATGAGTTTCTTGAACAGGGTAGCAACGAGTATCTCGAAATGTTACGAGATGAGAATAGAAAAAAAGATCTGGATAACGTGTACGGTGTACGCATATTTTCTGACGGCAGGTTGATGATGGGTGACGCACCGATAAGTTTTGGGAGTGACTTTATTCATGTGGGCAACAAGCGTTATACAAAGACCGAAGGTTTGTTGGAACTACTATTCAAAAAGATACCCGATGAGACCTACGTGACTTCAAATGATATAAAAAATTATAAAGAAATCGTAATTGCTACCAACGCACATCGAAAATACTATAGAAGTGATCAAGCTATTCGAGCAGTGGATAACCCCAAGTTTAAGAAGTTCATCGCCACCGGATCACACATGGGTGGAGGTGTGGTTCCACAGCTCATGGTTGCTCAAGAGGGGAGAGGAACGGATTCCGTTCACTGGGACGACCCCAACGAGCTGGTGGACCGTCTTCGTTTACTCCTGGCATCCCAAGCAGCTGGAAACTCGAGTCACACCAACGAAATCGTATCGATAATCGAAGAATTGCGTGAAGCTGACATCATTTATTAATCGACCTCCCATCGTTTCCACAGTCATTTCGAAAATGAGCGTCGATGTGTTTGGACGACAGTTGGACAAGAGCACCGCCCCAAGCAGTCGCGGTCCTCCCGGTATAGGGTTTAAATTCACCACCGACGGGCATTACGATATAGATAACAAGCGACTGTGCAACGTTGCCAATCCTGTGCAGCAAGCCCTGGTGAAAATAATTACTACGTCAAATTACGACAAAGTGCAGGTCTTAGAAAATTGTAGAAAATTGTAGTAAATAGTAGGCAATCGTAGAAAATCGTAGAACGAAGTGATAAATTATCAAAAATTGTAGAAATTCGTAATCTTCTACGCCAGTAACTACGAATTTTCACGTAAAATCATTCTACAACTTTAAAAATTCGTCAAATAATAAATGTGATATTTTTTTTCGTAAAAGTATTTAGAATTCTAAGAATTACTAGGAACCGCTACGCATAAATACGAGAAAAGTAGGATTTTCTACAACTGTCTACGAAAAAAGAGGTGTAACCGCTCGAAAAAGCCAGTATAGTATTTAATGGAAGTTCGTAGAATCCTACGAATAACTAATAATTTTTACGTCATCGTCGCCCAACATCGTAGTTTTTCATAAAAAGTAATAAAAACTGTGTATCAATCTTGGAATGTGAAAATCACGGAGTAATATTTCATAAAATTTCGTGAAAGCCCTTACATTTTACAAGTACCAGTCGCTACTCCAACAAACCAAAATTTTTTAGCGTAAAGATTCGTAGAATTCCAAGCATAACTACAAATTTGTACGCCTCAGTTTGAAAAAAATATAGAAATCTACGACAGTCTTCAACTCGAAAAATGATGGAAGACAAATTTATAAAATTGCGTGAAAAATCAGAGTTTTCGATGCAGAAAGTACAATAAAGAACATTTTCCAAGAAGAATAACTACCAGTAATTACACCCAAATAGACCGAAGTTCTTTCTCATAAAAAATCGTACAATTCCGAGAATAACTACGAATTTATACGCCTTACTTTTAAAAAAATTAAAAATCTACGGCAGTCTTTAACTCGAGAAATGATGGAAGACAAATTCATAAATTTGCATAAAAAATCAGAGTTTTTGACGAAAGAAGTACAATAAAAACAATTTTCCAAGAGGAATAACTACACTGAAAAAAAAGTATCCGTTCTGCCGCGATCCAAAATATCGCTGAGAGCATTACGTTACTATGACAATAAACATTATCAAATGAGCGATACAAATAGCTGCATCAATCAAATCATCTAACTTTGCATACTTCCGCTATTATAAAAATATGTCAAGTGCCAAGCACGATACTGTCAGTTATCGGATAGAAGGTTTTAAACCGCTGCAGGAACTATTATGGTATAGCTCCAGCAGCTATGCATGCCGATGCAAGAGCGAAACCGTCGACAAGCGGTTTACGTCGGCGCTCAGATCCCACTCTTCGATTTGAACCAATTGATCGACTGTGCTTTGCGTCTCTGTGCCACCCACGTGACCTCAGACGCGCGTACCGCTTTGTTTTTTAAAACAAAGCTAGGTGAATCGTTAATACTAATACTCGCAATAAATTGATTAAATAAGTTATTATTATTAATCACTCTTTGCTATACATACTAACGGAATTGCAACGATATCCAATGGATTCGGCGGTGAAGCTGAAATTGAAAGAGTGGGGTTTTGAAAAATATGAAAGTGTGTTTGAAGGTGAGTAACTGGGCCTTACATTAACCTCGCTAACCTATCCTCTGCATATATTAGTTTGCTTTGTCGATCTATTTTGTTGATCTGCTTTTACTTTTCATTTTCATTATAGAACAGGAAGTGGATGAGACAGCTTTTGAATGTTTGACGGATGATTTAATTAAAACACTAATTCCCAAAGCTGGTCCACAATCTAAATTCTTTCGTCTGTGGAAAGCACAATTTGACCATATTGATAAAAAAAGTACTGGGGTTGTACGTGATTTTTTTATTTATTATTTTTAATTTGAAAATTTAGCCTGTCAACAATATAACGTTATGAAACTGAATGTCATAAAAATATTTTTTAGACCACCTTTGCAAATACTCTGAATGAATGTAGAGCTTTTCCACATAACCAATCGCCCGAAATGCCAATTCATATGCTGACCAAAGGTATGGACCCAAGATCTGTGCAATCTCATACTGAAAATTTACCTTTGTTTTCTAATTATCCTATAATTACATTTCTAAGTGAGTATTCACTTCAACTTTTCCCTGCTGCATTAACAAAATATCCGTTTACTTTATTCTGCTTTATGTGTAATCCTTGACTAACTCAACGCTTTAATGACGTAATGTAGAACTCCCTGTAATGAATGGAAATCACCCATCCACATCAGAACTTAGAGTGATTCCCTCAACAGTTCATGCCATTCACGGCCCCTTAAACAAGGATAATGCATTTAAACGCATAGACACTGCCGACATAACTCTACGACCATGCAATCCTATCAGTGACTTGATAGAAACTTTGAGAGATTCTACTGAAGGAATAGCAATATTAAACTATTATAAAAGAGACAGAGACTTGACCGACAACCATCGATTTTATTTAGTAGAAATTATTCTCTCAGTGGAGATGAGGAGCTCTCCTCATCTTGCGTAAGCAATACAAGCTAATTTGTGAATGAATGAGCTGAATCTAGTTAGTTATGTAATGTGTGGCACATATTTTACAACCCTGAAAATATTATTTCCATCGTACGTCAATCACATTGTGCAGGGCATGATGCAGTTCCTATTTAAGGGGAGACTTCGGTGAAATTTTGAAAATCGCTATTAGAGGTTGTATAAAAAAATCCTTCCAGCAGTTTTTGAATAATGTCAGTATAGACTGTGAAAAAAAATTTCAGCCTCCTGCGATGAGAATGTAAGCGCAAGGAACCTTGCGAAGAAGATTTTTCTCACCGCTGTCAAAAATTCCTTGCGCATACACTTTCATCGCAGGAGGCTGAAACTTTTTTTCACTATCTATACTGACATTATTCAAAAACTGCTGCAAGGATTTTTTATACATATCTTTTCAAAGTTTTAAGAATTAAAAAACCTGTTTTTGCCAAAAATTTCACCGAAGTCTTCCCTTAATTGCATATTATCCGTGATTTGATAAAAATAATTTTCTTTTAAGCATAACACCACAGCGACTCGAGGAATTGTCTCAATTGATAGAACAGACCTTCCCAACTGAAAATAAATTCACGTACTACGTACCATACCGTTACGACACAGTTACAAAAATTAAGACCTGCGCAAAAGGAAAATTAAGTGACAGACACGGGCATCGTCGCTCATATCTTCTTCTCTCTGGAGCCACTGAAGGCCTCAAAGGGTTAAAGCGAAAATTGATTGAATCATCTAGAGCTGTTCACTTAGCATTTAGAGAAGATTTTGAAAATAACGGTGAATGATTTTGAACATCGCATTTTTTCATGTCCGTAAATTAATTAATGATTCATCTTAAATTTTTATGAAAATGATTCTGTATAGAGGGTTGCGCAGAAGATCATAAGGTCAAAATCGAGTGGCTCAAAAATTTTATAGATCCCTGGTCTACGGTTGAAAAGTATTGGGCAGCCACATCAAAAATCAGAATCAAAGAAATCTACGAAACCAATCATTGGTCGAGTGAGACATATTTGAACGATTTCGCCGCATTGAGAAACCCAAGCACGGGCATTAGCTTGGTATATAAATATTCTGGCAAAATTTAATTTGTGTAAAAGTTGAAATGAATGACCTCAATTTCTATTTCATGTCATATATTCAGTTGTTGATATCATTACATAGATTGAGATAGACTTCGCGCAAATGTATGGAGACAAGACAAATTCATTATTGACTGAGTACCCGGTGTTTGAAAACGAAATTCTGAATTTCTGCAAAACCAAGAAAAAACGGCTAGACAATAGTGTTAAAAATTTATTGCAAACGATTGATGAAAGAAGTAAAGACACCCGCGGAGATAGACAGCAATCACGAGGTAGACAACGTTGCACATTTTTTAATTTTTCAGAAAAAGTACACCATGATAACCCTCAAATGTTATTTATACACCGATCATTTATAGATTCGAACAGTGCTGCGGTACTCTTATTACTCCCATTATTATTACCACCGCCAGCAGCAGTGAAAACATCAGATATCATTCGACGTCCCAGCAAAATCGAGATCCAGAGCGAGTTTTTGCTTTACGCGAAAGTAAGAGGCTCTCCTAAACTGATTCTATTAATTAGTGTGATGAGACAAGATCAGTTTATTATATTTTTCAACTTTCAGAGCATTGCAGACCTCGAAGTAAAACTTCATGCTCGACGTGAAAAAACTCTTGCACGTGGACAGCGTGAGCAGCCACTGGCTGTGATTGTTGGTCAATCACTGCACCGAATCGAAGAGTGCTACGTATGTATAAATGACATACGATTCAAAGTCCCTACAGTACTGAAAGCCATCGACATTGCGTTCAAGAGCTTTTATGCCCTGCAATTAGACTACCCGAAGGACGCTGTAGCTCCTTGGATGGTTATTCAAAGCCGATTATATGAAATCCAGGGAGAATCCGACAAACTGTTACCTTGCGTATTAAAATTTGTTGGAGAACTTCGACAACTAAGTGGATAAAAATCTCATTCTTGGTGCACATCATTCAAAATGCCACTCTGCTTCGTGTGTCGACAAACATACTCACTTCATGAGTTGCAGAAACACTTGAATCTTATCCATAATTACAGTGATGGCAAAATATACAGATGTGATGAAGCATCGTGTTTCCGTATCTACGCTACATTTCAATCATTTAAAAGACATTGGCTAGGAGAACATAGTAATTTAGATCCACTGGAATCCAAAACAGTCTGTGGTCTGTCTAATTTTACAATCGAAACAAACACAGTTGCTTCAATGGATACCTCGTTGCCTCATTCATCATTACCGAATCAGATAAGCTGTGCAATTTCAGATTCTAATGCTTCGAGCCACGTTCTCCCTAATCTAACAGCTCTGACAACCACACTGCAAATACAAAAAATTCAAAATCAATTGGAGTCAACCATACTGAATGAATGTGTTAAAATTTACAGCACCTCATGTTCTGTCACTCAAGCTCAGATCTTTTTTGACTCATCCAAAGCAATAGTTCACTGTGGACTGAAGGCTATCCAAGAGGAACTCACCATAAAATATAATACTGACCCCAAGACATCCGAGGTATTAAAAGACGTGAAAGTTATGTCTAATTCGTTTCGTAAAGCCTTCGACAATTTGAGTACGGAACACAAACGCAGAAAACTACTCAAACAAAAATGTGATTACATTCCACCTATCGAATTTGTGGTTGGCGAGAAATCTAGAAAAATTAAACGCACTCATGATGGCCAGATCAAAAACGTATTATCTCTGGCTACTGCAATGTTTTTTCCTCTAAGAAAAATTTTTAAAAAAATTTTCGAATCTCCGAAAGTATACGATCTCGTCTCTTCATATCAAAATAAATTAAAAAACGAAACAAAAGTTATTTCCAATTTCGTACAGAGTAGTTTATGGAAACGCAGTATAGAGAATTTCAAATCAAAAAATGTACTCCCTCTTTTTCTTTTCTTTGACGATTATGAGACCGGTAATCCGCTTGGCAGCCACGCAGGATCGAATAAGCTAGGTGGCGTGTATATCTCACTGCCATGTTTCCCACCAGCATATCAGTCATCTCTTTCATCGATATTTCATGCCCTTCTTTTTTACTCTAAGGATAGGGAAGAATTTGGAAATTTCGCAATGTTTCGAAAGTTAATTGATGAACTAAAGTTTCTTGAGACGAAGGGAATCGATCTTGATTTGCCAGAAGGTAAAACCACAGTTTTCTTTAAGCTGGGACTCATTATTGGGGACAATTTAGGAATTCACTCATTGTTAGGTTTCACTGAATCTTTTAATGCGAATTACTCCTGTCGTTTTTGTAAAATGGATAAAATCCAACGATCACTTGCAACAATAGAAAATAAATCGTTGCTTCGGACTGTTGAGTCATATCACAAAGATGTGCAGTTACAAGATCCCTCTCGTACAGGGATTAAAGCAGAATGTATCTTTCACAGCTTATCTGATTTTCATGTAACTGAAAATATATCAGTTGATATTATGCACGACATCCTCGAAGGTGTGTGCATCTCTGACATGGTAGCGATACTCAAATACTACATTTATGAGAGTAAGTTATTCACTCTTGAGCAACTAAACTTATCTATGAAATCACACAATTATGGCACAGTTATTAGCAGTAACATTCCACCTCCGATATTGGCCCAACATTTGAAAAACGATACGTTGCATATGTCAGCAGCTGAAATGTCAAATTTTTTTTCACATTTTGGGATTCTTGTTGGTCATTTGATACCTCCTAACGATCTAGTTTGGAACGTATATTTAATCTTACGACAGATCTTCACACTGGTAAGTTCAACATTTGTACAAGTGGAATGTAGTCAACTTTTGAATGCACTGGTGAAAGAGCATCATCGATTGGCTCGAACAGTTTTAAATAGAAAGTTGAAGCCAAAAGACCATTTTTTATTACACTACGGTACTGTAATGGAGCAATGTGGGCCATTAATTCACCTCTGGGGCATGCGCTTTGAGGCAAAACATAAAGAATCCAAAGCACTAGCAGCGATATTGAAATCCAAGACAAATGTCTGTAAAAGCATCGCGACTAGACTTCAGTGGAAACTTGCATATCAATTTTATAATAATGAAATATTCACCCTATCGGAACCATCTGGACCTTCCGAATCGCATATTTTAAAAGATCTACCAATAAAATTTGCGAGCTATTTGTATAAAAACCGCAAGTTACTCAATTCTAATGTCAGTGTGACAAAATGGATTGAAAGAAATGGCAGTCAATATAAGCCGGGAATAGTTCTGTGTATCGACGAAAGTGATAATCAGCTTCGGTTCGGTCTGATTAAATATATTTTTATCGATAATAATGTAATTTTTTTCATTGTTCAAAATTTGAATACGATTTTCAATAGTCACATTCATGCCTATGAGGTTTTCAGTATGTCCAGCAGGTGCCATATAGTGACATATGATAATTTGTTTTCTTCTCGCCCTCTAAGTTTGACGAGAAATTTGGACAAATGTTTCATCGTCCTAAAGTATAACCTATGAATCACTTTCAAAAAAAAATTTGATGTATTCTTCAAGTTCTGTTTTATAATAAACATATTCCTGAATATCCATTTGTCCTGCAATTTATTATGAGTCCTCTGAAATAATGTTGTCTGTATAAAAAAAAAAAATGATAAAAAAAAATTACAAAAAAAAAAAAAAAAAAAAAAACATGTCATTTCAAAGTTTTATATAATTATACACATGCTACGATGCATATTGTATAACCTATCTGTATAGTCTCACGTAGTGCCTATATGCCTATATGATCTGTAGTCAAAACGGAAAGCACCGACCGCTGCATAAGTTATTCTAAATTCAGCTCCTACAGCGATACCGTATTATAAGACAAATGTTCAGTTCCTATAACCTGAAGTTGGTGCTAGTGTTAGCACAGACTGCGTTACGGCTCTCGGAACCAGAATTCCAGGTGTCAGGACTGTACTTTTTTTTCAGTGTACCAGTAAATTACATCCAAACAGACCGAAGTTCTTTCTCATAAAAAATCGTACAATTCCGAGAATAACTACGAATTTATACGCCTTACTTTTAAAAAAATTAAAAATCTACGGCAGTCTTTAACTCGAGAAATGATGGAAGACAAATTCATAAATTTGCATAAAATCTCAGAGTTTTTGGCGAAAGAAGTACAATAAAAACAATTTTCCAAGAAGAATAACTACCAGTATATTACATCCAAACAGACTGAAGTTCTTTCTCATGAAAAATCGTACGATTCCGAGAATAACTACGAATTTGTACGCCTCACTTTAAAAAAAATATAAAAATCTACGACAGCCTCCAACTCCAAAAATGATGGAAGACAAATTTATAAAATTTCGTGAAAAATCAGAGTTTTCGATGCGGAAAGTACAATAACAAACAATTTTCCAAGAAGAATAACTACCAGTAATTACACCCAAACAGACCGAAGTTCCTTCTGTTTGTGAAACTATTATTGTTCATATAAAATCGCTGAAATTTACAACTTCCTACAGTTTTTTACGACAGTGCAAATGTCCTAATTTCTCCAAAAATGTATAGAAATTCGTAGTACATGAATTTCCATCAGTGCAGATACTATGATGACCTAAAACAGGCATGTCAAACACGCGGCCCGCGGGCCGCATGCGGCCCGGCAATCTCGTAGTTGCGGCCCGCCGACTCTGGAATGCAAATGCCATTTCAAACGTACATTCAAAAAAAAAATCGACATGCAACAAATGAATGATAAAAATATATGGGGCATTCTATACGCAACCGACCAATCCGTAACCCCGACCATTTTTGATTTTGTTGAAAATTTTCTACTTTTTTGTACGTAATGAAAGCAGTCTTTCTGAATTTTTTTCACATTTTCGTCTCCACCCGTCCAAACACAATAAATTTCTCAAAATTTATAAACTTGGACCATTTTGATTTTATTAAAACAATTCACCAATTTTCAAGAGACATGTTCATATGTGCTGAATAATTCGTAGCTTGTGATATTCATAACTTGTATTCTTTTTCTATTTTTCACCGCGTGTAAACCAAGGAATCGTGTTTCTCTCTTGAATTAATAACGCAAGTACAGTGATTTGATTCCAAATTATTTTTGTCATTTTGTTGAAGTGGTTTGTACCCAATTACATTTTTGTGTGGATATTAGTATTCGTTTTCGGTTCATTTTGTTGTACTGCTTCCAAGCTTTAAATTTTTTGTATATAGGGGAAGGTGGGGCAGAATGGCCGGATGGGGCTAAATGGCCGCCAAAAAAAAAATTGACTTACTCGCATTTTCGCATCAAGGGGGATCGTATGAGACGCCTTGCAACGCGATTCCGCTAAAAGTGCTCAAAAAATTTTAGGGTGGGGCTGAACGGCCACCCTAATAAAAGTAGCGAAATTGCATTTTCACGTCGAAGTGAGTGAGATAAAACTATATGCAGCGTGGTTCCACTGAAAACGATGCAAAACTGAAAGGGTGGGGCAAAGTCGCTCACCCTACACTGCGAAAAAAATATAATTGAATTAACGAAATATTTTTTTCAATAGTCGCAATTGAATATTTATTTGGAACAAATAAATTCCAATTGGTGTGATTAAATATCGTATGAAATTGACCGATTTTCACTCACTTCGACTTGAAAATGCAATTTTGCTACTTTTATTATCGTGGCCGTTTAGCCCCACCCTGAAAATTTTTGAGCACTTTCAGCGGAATCGCGTTGCATGGCGTCTCATATGATCCCCCTTGATGCGAAAATGCTAGTGAGTCAATTTTTTTTTTTTTGCGGCCATTTAGCCCCATCCGGCTATTCTGCCCCACTTTCCCCTACGTTGTGAATGTTCGGCTCGTTAACTAATATTCATGCAAAATTGTAAATGTGTGCAAACCACTTCAATAAAATGAAAAAGAATAATGTCGAATCAAATCACTCTACTTGCGTTATTATTTCAAGGAGGAAACACGATTCCTTGGTTCACACGCGATAAAAAATAGAAAAAAGATACAATTTATGAATATCACAAGCTACGAATTGTTCAGTACATACTTGAAAAAATGTGTTTTGCAAACTGGTAAATTTTTTCAATAAAATCAAAATGGTTGGGTTACGGATTGGTCGGTTTCGTATGGAATGCCTTATGTATATTGCGATACATTTGAAATCATTTTTGCAAAAAATATTCGCACTTTCCCGGAATTGCTACATCTTCGTACAATTGTTGGTTTTTCATCATTATGGTGCATATAATTATTACACACTTCGGACTATGTCAGTTTGCTTATTTTTGAAATATCAATGGCGTGCGGCCCCCGCCATGGTGCCAGATCGGTAATTTGGCCCGGGAGTCGCGATGAGTTTGACATGCCTGACCTAAAACATTCTACGCTGAACTAAGAAAGTTGGTTTTTCGTGAACGATGTTAAGAAATTTTCTACGAGCAATTGCAGAACCGCATCGAATAAAGTTTAATAGAAATATGCAATATGAAGAACGCATTTCTAAAGGGAGGTATAAAAACTACTGATATATCAATGTATTTGCATCATACTTTATTTCATAATCATACTATATATACAGTATACACTTACATAAATGTGATACACAGATGTCTGGGAACTCGTGCATATATAAAATGCATAGGGTAAGTGTTCTAATTACCGATTATTTCCAACATATTGTTGTCGTTCTACAAAATACAAGTATAAGTAATATTTCTGTCTATTCTTTTTTTAAAATTGGAACATTTCTTAGTTACTCGAAAAAAAAAATTGTAGTTATTTGCAATTTTTCATAAAAAATCGTAGATTTTCCTTGTTGATCATGAAAAGCTGTGGATTTTCATAATTTACTATTAAGATTTGTAGATTCTAGTAGTTTTTCATAAAAAACCGTTGTTTTTAATGGTAAAACTAGAAAAAATTACAATTTTCAGGAAAAATTACGAAAAGTTCAAATTCCGTTAACATTTCATGAAACTTAGTAGAATTAGTTTCACCAGGGATATTTCCAATAGCCCTCTCAAAACCCTCGGTAAAATAATGTTACGAATTTTGGCGAATTTTCAGGCAAATTCGAACTTTTCGTAGTCGTTTTTATCAATGAATCGTAGTCTCCCTAGTTGAATCGACAAGAAAACGCATTTTTTTGTGAAATTACGAAAATCTACAACTTTGCACAAAAGCTTACGAGAATCTGCATTTACGAAAAACTTAAATTTTTCATGAATTTTTCAACTACAGTAGAGCGTCGAATATCCGAACGTTACTTATCCGAAAGGTCAATTATCTGAATGGCGATTTGTTTGTTTGAAAAAATAAATACATAAGAACACAAAAATGTACGAATGTAGATTATTTTCAAATACATACATATTTAACTTCGTTCTATATCATTGAATGATGAAAAGTTTTTTTCGCCCACGGAATATTGCTGTTCGGTTATCCGAGTTTTTGATTATCCGAAAGACACCCGGTCCCAGTTGATTCGGACATTCGACGCTCTACTGTATATGAATATGCTCGAATTCTCCAAAGTCGTAGATATTTGTAGAAATATCCATTTTCAGCAGGGTCAACACCGTAATATCTGCGTTTAATCACCCAGGCAACCTCTAGGTATACTCATCACGAAAGTTCCATAATTTGTTTTTATTAAATTGCATGGAACCTTCAACATTTCAGGGCTGTAAGCCCGTAATGTAGCGCTATTCATATCACCACATCTTTTAATATGGTTCACGCTAACTTCGTCAGTTGTCAAGAAGGACTCATCTACTACTTGCAGTTCACGACAGAACACGATTACTCTCGGTGTCTCATTCGCTTTTGATATTTTACAAATCTTTTCTATTATAACAAACGTACCGATCACTGTCATCGCTACAGTATTGTTGGCTTTAGTTGCCTGTTTGTTAAGTGTGCTGTCATATCGGAAATTATTACCAATCAGTGTGTGATATGACTCACAGACATCGAATTCCCTTACTGGCGAACATACAAGCTCTTCCGCATCAAGAGAACACGATTTACCACACCCTATCAATGTACAATCTTCAGCTTTAAAAGCTGATCGAAGTCGATTGTGTGACAATGCTTCGCAAAACTGTTTCATTCTATCGGAAGCATTACATCTATAGCCAAAATTGTTCACTGCTTTGTACATGACAAATCGTTGACAAATCTGCAAGGCAAGGTGAGTCGGGCTCTTCTTATGTTGTAAAATATATCTATTTTCATTCTCAAATGAGTATGTATTATGGGTCCATAACGGCCCATAATTTTCAACTCCACGACAAACGTGCAATAGGAGATGAATATTGTAGTTCATTGAACTCTTGCCAAAATACGTTTGAAACAGTATTACGAATTTAATTAACAATGTGTGTGCGTTGTGCAGCTGTTCACGCGAAATTCTTTCGTCCAGTAAAATGCGAATAGCGGTAACCAGCATAGAAAGGTGTACTATATACTTCTGTGGCAGTATTCCACGTAAACAGATGAGGGCATAGAATATTAGCCAAGAACGCCACTCCGAAGCTTTCCAAAGCGCTCTGTCTTTCAGACTTCGTGGGGTTCGGGTAATGCACGTTGGAGGTGTAAAATCACGAAGACGTTCGTCGATTACTTTTAAAACATTCGGAGTGCCAACATAATACTCTTCACCGACGTTCGTAAGGATCATATTGGTGTATTGCTTCATTAAACCCGCAATCAAATGTAAACTGTCAGGTGGAAGTCCTTGACTCAAATTAAAGTGCATCAGGTTCATCAGTGGGGACGGTCCAAATACACCTTTGACACTCGTTGTTCGTTTGTTCGCTTTTGTGATGTTGTATGCAAGTTTCATGTTGTTCACAATTGACTCGTGAGTACGGTCCGGCGGTACGTGTGTGGATACAGCATATTTGACCGATTTTCTCCCAGTCCTATCATCCTGCACTAATTCACCGGGATGCTCGCACATGGTACACCCATAATAGCCATTAAATTGTTTCATATTTAACATGGCTGAGCGGGCAACGGAATCCACCGAAGAACATATGGCAAAGACTTTACTAGTGACAACTCCTCCATCCATTTCCCAAATTATTCCCTTGTTTGACAGTTCTCTAGCATCTTCTACAAACGGTTGTAAGAAACTTGTCATCTCGGGTTTGCGTTGACATGCCCAGATACCGACGAGGATCATATGCTTGCTCCTTAAGTGAGGTGGTAGTTCGTTAATTGTTGCATATATAGGCCACAGTGATGTGGCACTGGAATTACTAGCCTGACATCCATCAGTATTGAAAGTATATGATAAATTGTACGCACAGCTCAATGGTCGCCCCTCCGCACTTAGAGATTTGTAAATTTCCCCATCGTATATATCTGTCAAATCACCTTCGTTAGGAATGTGCCGAGTATGTCTGTAATTGAGATTTTGCGACACCCCTGGGGTTTGGAGAACGGTTCTCAGTTGTTTGTCAAAACCAGCGCTAAGAAAGAACGATTCCATGTCCGCTGCTTTCACTTCATGGCCACACTTACACAATTTAGTTTCCCTTTCTAATAATTGAGACTGTTCGCCTAACAGTGCTTCGCATTTTGGACAAATAATATGGTAGCGGAAGTAATCAGATTGTATGGCAAAGTATTTGAATAATTTATACTTCGTAGCCGGTACTACATCGTTTCCAAATAGCGCGTTAATGGTTTTCAACATGTCTACAATTGCAACCCACGTCCAAGAATGCCTGATGGCTAACGTTAATACAGCCATGATGGCTTCTCCACGATTAGTTGAAGTGCATTGACAAAGACGTTCTGAAAAATATTCATCCTGTAGGTCGTCGGCAGGACTACCATTCTGTAGATCGTCGGCAGGATCATCATCCTGGAATAGAATAATTCTTCGTATAGTATAGTCGTTCGTTGTTTGTTTTGAATATACCTTGAATTAATCTTCTACGCTTCTATACCCTGGTGAAAATTCATCTTGCTACGAACTGTTACAAAGTTAACTGAGAAAATTCGGACACATTCATAGTTAATAATACAAATTTTCAGCTGTTTCCAGTTTGCAACGAAAAACTATCGATTCTTGTGGCTTTTGTATCAAATTTCCGAATTTCGTACTCTTACCGATTCAACTAAGAAAAAGTAACGTTTTTTATAGGATTTCTCAGGAAATTTTAACCTGTAGTTTTTTATACCATACTTCTGGTAGTTTATTGTACTGTTTCGTTGTTTGATCGGTACAATTACGAAAATATAATATTTCTTGCAAAATAATACTACAAGTTCGAACTACCCAAAAAAAAAGTCCGCAATATTCGTAACATTATTCTCACCAGGATGTACAGTTTTCAGTATTATCTCAGAAATAGTATGAAATGCAGTTACAACTAAAGTCATACTGTTGCAGTTATTATATGATTAATTCTTGGACTCACGTTGATCTCCTCGCTGTACTGTGCGTCATTATTGTCATCTGCAATAGTGCCTCTCTCGGAACTGGTACACGGACATTGATTCTGTGTGAACAAAACATTAAACGTATTGTTGGTGATTATTCGTTTTGTATTGATTTTCACTTTTCGTCACTTAAAAAAGAAAAGTATTGTATTCGGTCGAAAAATGACTGTGTGCATGGTTGATGGAATCGAAGTTTTGATAATTGGATAATCCAAATCTCATCTTTGCGAAAACATGTATGTCTGTCTGTCGTTAGAATTTAAACTAGACGCGTGATCTGAAGAACGGCTCGACAAAAAAATTGCGAGCTTTGTAGGGTACTTGTAGAGTATGTCTTGGTGCTGAAAAATTTCCATGTCGCAACAAGATCGAACAATGGGTTCGGCAGAAAAAATTATTCTGTAATTTGTCCATTATTAGTTGATTTTTCTTTTTATATACATTATTGCAAACGCTTGAAAAACCTTTGAAACGCATTTATTAATCGATTGTGTACAAAACTTTTAAAACTTCGGATCCAAATATTTAATGTCAAATTAAATCAATAATTAATAATAAAAATCAGATCTAGAAAATGAAATGAGAAATGAAATCATCGAAATCATAACGGAAAGTGGTGAGGCAATTTACTCGACCAATTTTTATCATTAGTTTCGAACGGTAATACAGTCCGATCTCTCTATAAGCCCTCCCAAGCCCCCTAGGGGAAGAGTTTTTCCACGAAATGAGGTACCTTCACTTTGCCTTCTTCGCTAGTCGCAGCAATTGTTTTCCATCTCTCTCTTTCCTCGCTACACTATGTCTTAATAGGCGGAGTGGGGGAACGCTGCGAGCGAGAAACTGGGGAAGCGGGTTTATTGGAAGAGGGTTTATTGAGAGATCGGACTGTATTTCATATGAAATTCATATTTACCTCGAATACGGTGTATGATTCAATTTCTTCAACGTCTCCGCTTCCGAACGTCGTAGTCTATAAGAGAACAAGCCTTGATTACCGTCCAGCATTTTTCATACAGAGCAAAAGTATCTTAGCAAATTTCTACTATTAGATTCAAGTCGTCATGTTAAACATGAAGGCTTTAACCCTTTGAAGGGTAGTGGGACGACATATGTCCCACCTGTTTCATTTGAGTTTATTCAACTTTTCTAATCAATTTTTGCACTCTTTATATGGACCTATGACTTTCAAAATTTGTTCAATAGAAAAATGTGCCCTTCAAAGGGTTAACATGACACACATAAATATGAATTCATATTAAACTTACGTTCAATCGTTGAGCGATGAATGAGCTTTGTCCAAAATTATGTCCCACGATATATTCATTGTCATTGTCTGTTCCGTCGACTGACTCCTGGTCTGTGATATTATCTGCCTGATCGTCGTGTGATTCCTGATCAGTAGACTCTTCTCCTTCGACCTGCTCCATATTCGTATTCACAGAATCATCGATACAGCTACTACTGTCAGCTGCGTGTGTAATATCTTCGGCCTGATAGTGTGAAACTTGGTGTATTCCGGGGTTCTCGATGTAGCAGCTGCTATTATTGGCTACATGTACAATATCTTCTCCTACTGCACCGTCTATTTCCTGATACATGCAGAAAAGCAAGGTTAGATTAGTCACTATTTAACGCCCGGTTGCATAAAGGTTCAAATAACCCGTAGGTTATCCCTTTATTTTCATGACAGCTGTCAGATGAAAAAACGGTTGAACGGGTAGTATCTGCGGAGTAACCTACAGGTTAAATATTGAAACCTTCGGGTAACCCACGTCTATGCAACCGGGCATAAGTGATACAGTTTACGACTGAAAATTTTAGATTCTCGTAGTATTTCATGAAAAATCGTTATTTTTGTAGGTTAAAAATAGACAGAATTTGAGTTTATTAGAAAAAACTACGAAAAGTTCAAATTTCACTAAAAATTCGTAGAACTTCGTATAATTATTGTCACCAATAATATTAAATTTTAGACGCGGTTATTCGGTTATATTTCATGTGGATGTGTATATATATATATATATATATATATAATTGCTTACCTGCACCATATCAGAATATGCTGGAGAAAATCGCTTTCTTTTGTCGAATGATGTGGTCCTCGGTATTTCGTTATCATTTTGCATAGACTCACTGTGATCAAGGTATTTCCTATAGGGCCCTCGCCGTTTTTTTACGCTTACACGAGGTCTGTTTGACATCTTTATAATATTTTTGCAGCTTTATGTCATTACTGTAAAACGTTGAGGTCACGTAATAACAAAAGGAACGCGGTTTCTAGCGTCAAGCGTCAAATACAATGGGACCTTTAACTCCGCTGGGTTCACAGCTATATATGAGCTGTGAACCCAGCGTTGCCAACCCTCTAGCGGGAACAGACCGTACTACATACGAAAATGGGCCGTACTTTATATTTAATATTTTTCCGAAGTATATGTATAATAGAATCACATTTTCATCCCTTATTTCTTATGACATTTCTAATTTTTCAAGTAAAATATCGTCTAGCAATCGGACCGTACGACCATACAGAAGGCGAAATTACCGTACAAATACGGTCCGACCGTACGGTTGGCAACGCTGAGCTGTCGTCAGGCGCGCGCATGCGCGACCCGGCTACTGCCCTGGCGCTGTGCCATGCACGTTGAGGCGTCGCGATACACAGTGGGACGGAATCCGAAATTCCTGGCCAAAAGTCGAAAAACGAAGTTTCGTTTTCGGGGTTTTGAAGTGGGGGGTTAGGTAAAGTAATAGTCCAAGGGTCGGATTGCAGACAGGGGAGGGGACCATCCCTTATACCCGCTATTGTATTCCAGTTCAAAAGTGACCCTCGCTCGAACTAGACGCATCGCGCTCCAACCGAAATTTACAGCGCTGTGTTTAGAACGTCGCCAAGCCCAGACGAATTACGTTAAAAAAAAATCCAAAAAATGGATTCGAAAGGGGAAAGTAAGTACAATATCATCATGGCATTCTAAATTTATAATCATGATGTATGTGATCACAATAAAAGAATGATTTGTCCGAAAATTAACTTAAAATTGCAACGGGAAATTGTAAACACGTAGAGAAAAGTTGAATTGCACCGCAATGTCCCACGGCCGGACTTGTTTCAGGGTGTAGATTAATGTATTCTCTAATGGGAAAAACAAGAAAAACTTGCGATTTTTTGCGCCACCGCTTTTGGCGCAAGTTTTTGTAATGAAAAGTGTATTTTTCTTCATTTTGAACAACCAAAACATAAAATCGGGAGAAGTGGTTTAAATAAAAGTTGTATGGTTTTGAAAGATCGATCCAGGGGTGTACTCACATTGTGGGCCCAGTGCCCCAGGTGGGCCTGGTAAGGTCCAAATCGATTTTTTTCCTCATTACCCTCATTTTTTATAACGAATTTATATATCACACTTTAAACAAGGACCATCTTGTCTCAAGTCATTTTTTGCTAAGCCCCTTTTAAAACGCCCAACAAATAACGAAATTTTTTTTTTCCATTTCCTTGTTTTTTCTTTCCATTCATTTTACGATGCATTATTCATGATCATGAATAATTCAAGAATAATCAATGACTAGTTATGAATAATATTGTGGAACGGATAATAGCAAGTAAGATTGAATATGTAATTCTTATTTATATGTATTACACTTCGACATTTCAGAATCTGCTGCCGATCATCGTGCAGTACCTGGTTTATCCAGGAAGGATATTTTCCTGCTCATCAAAAATCAGCTGAATGATGGTGCAGAACAGATTTTACGAGAAAGTGTTCCCGAGTGGAAACTATGGAAGACCTTTTTGCACGGCTTCTATTAACATCCGACCCATATATTTCTAGCTTGCGCAAATTACCTTGCAAAAAATAAAATCATTGCTGCCAGAAGCATTACAGTTATTAACTGCGCCAAACATTTCAACAAGTGAGGAAAGCTCAAGCTATTTCACAATTGAATCCACTGACTGCGAATCAAGTGATTCTTCTGATGACGACTACTAAAGTTCCACGTAACCAACTAGATTATTTCACGAATAAACATTTTGGAATTTTTCATGTTTCTTGGCATTTCCTCATTTTATATTTACTTAAAAGTTTAATGATAATTTCTATAGTATCTGTACAGTATACACCATTATAATTTCAATATTCCTGTATCAACCTAATTTTAGGCAAATCATTGTTATTTTAGTATGAATAAAACGTTTTTTTACATACAAGTCGTCCATATTGGATCCGTCATCTTGTTTTTTCGAATTTTGACTTCAGATTCGTGATCAGCGACCCCAAAAACCCCCAGGTGCTAATTTTTGTCCTAATCGAATGGTTTTCTAAGGAATTTTTAGCCGTATCGGATCCGCCATTTTGTTTTTTCAAATTTTGACTCCAGATTCGTGATCAGCGCCCCCAAAAACCCCCGAGTACTGATTTTCACCCGAATTGAATGGTTTTCTGAAGAATTTTTAGCCGTATCGGATCCGCCATTTTGTTTTTTCAAATTTTGATTTCAGATTCGTAATCAGCGACTCCAAAAACCCCCGAGTACTGATTTTCACCCGAATTGAATGATTTTCTGAGGAATTTTTAGCCGTATCGGATCCGCCATTTTGTTTTTTCAAATTTTGACTTCAGATTCGTTATCAGCGACCCCGAAAACCCCCGAGTACTCATTTTTACCCGAATTGAATGCTTTTTCGACTTTTGGCCAGGAATTTGGGATTCCGTCCCACTGTGCGATAGTACGGTACGGACTACGGCGTGGTACGGCGTACAGCCACGAGACAACGTGTTAGTATTCCAATAAATTGTGGAGGATTATTTAAATAAAGTGTGTGCCATAATCAGGTAAAAACATTATTCATTAGTAATTATACTAGCATTACAATTTGGTAATAGGAAGTCTGAGGATTGTTGCGATATATTCATGCGAATATACTGTGGTTTAATTTTCACATGTAATATGCGAAAGAACGCGGCCACGTGAGTGCATTACGGGCGATTTTTGAAACAAACATTTCAGTTGTAGTCTTCTAGGCCAGGCAAACTACGATTGTTTACGTGAGATAGTTATACACTTTAATTAATTGATTTATACCTGTTGATAATTTCTACTACGAAATTTTAGGGAAACTGTAGCATTTCATAGTTTGTTAGTAAAAAATTGTTTCTTTTTGTATTTTTGTCATGAGTTGATCATGAAAAGTTGTAGATTTTCGTACTTTACGATTGAAAATTGTAGATTCTCGGTGGTTTTCATGGAAAATCGTCATTTTTAATAATTTCGTTCTCATTTGTTGAATTCTCGTTCGCGCCTTCATTTTTTTCAAACGCATTCACATAGGCGCAGCTGCATTCGCTCTGCCTGCCATCTTGTGGGGTAAATTAGGTATACATTGTTTATTTATTTATCCATTAAAGACTTATCGCCATGGTGTTGGCATGTAGTCGAGGTATACATTGTTTTATAAAACTGACGGAAGGATAACCCACGGGTTAAATTTAACCTATAGGGTTAGCTAACCCATGGGTTAACCTAGGGATACCTTTCTTATATGAAACCGGGCATTAGACAAGTAGTAATAAATGTAATTGTGCGTTCAGGATAGAAGCGAGTCGAAAATTTACGAGAATGCCGTACGCCAGGATATACCTTACTCGCGAAAAAAAACAAGAAGACGTGGACGTCCAAGAAATCAAGGATTTCTGGAACATTTATTCGAGTAGCGGTGACCCAACCAAAAAAGCTTTCAAGGTGAAAAAAGATGGGAAATTCGTCAACTGTCAAGTTCTTCGAATGGCAGGTTGGTTGAATGTACATATGAATATTTTCCCGGTCTAAATTTCTATTCCTATACGAATTGTTATGGAAATTGGATCATTTCTTCGTGTTGTATACAAAAAAATTGTAGTTTTTCGTAGTTTCTCATAAAAAAAAAACTACATTATCGTGGTTTGTCACCAAAAATTGTACATTTTCGTAGTTTTTCATAAAACAATCGTTTTTTTTTTCATGAAGTCCTAGAAAAAATTTCAATTCCTAATGAACGACGAAGAGTCCGAATTCTACTAAAACTGCGGAGAAATCCACGAAATTATTTCCACCGTCCTGGTAAAAATTTCTACTCCGATGAATTTTTATAGGCAAATTGGAACATATCATAGTCTGAATACAAAAGTGTATTCTTTTGTGGTCTTTAATGGAAACGTCGTAGATTTTCCTAGTTCAGGAATAAAAATCACGGATTCTCGTTGTTTTTCCCGGAAACATCGTTATTTTCGTCGGTAAAACTAGAAACATTAAATTTTTAGTTCTCCGTAGTTTGATCATGAAGACCAATGAATTTATATCAGAAAACTTGGGAAAATCGACAATATTGTATACAAAACACTTCAATCGAGTCTACAATTTTGTATGATTAGCCAATGATTGACAATCATAGAGATATTACCATAGAGGAGGTGAGACATAGGGCCGCGTGTAAGTGGAAGCGTAGTTCGAATAAAAAGAGACAGAAAACAGATATAGTAATAGCTTGCTTGTCTTTTAACGCCTTTTAACGCATGCGCAATGAATGACTACACGGAAAGAAATTTAAAGAAAAAACTGCTATGTTAGTATTGCAGTGGCGGACCATACTCGGATTTAGAGACATCCTACAATTCCCTCCCCTCAATTTTATTGTGTGGTTTTTTCGATTCTGCGATTTACCACAGTAAATTTCAATTTTGAATCTAGTATTAGGTCTTATTCAAATGATTCTGTGAATAACTGAAACAAATACTAGGACATCAATAAGTTCCTGAAATATGCAAATTTTTATTCTACTTTTTACCACAGTAAAATTCAATACTCCATCTTGTATAAAATACTCTTTTTTTAATTTTGCGTGGCTGGTTGGAAGAATCCTCGTGTGTCTGTGTTCATGCTGTGAACAAAAGTAAAAAGTATGATTATGGAGGGTAGAGATAAGGAGAACGAACTCCGTCTTCTAGTACGGAAACGGTTGCAGCTCAAATTTCATACCATAGTGGCGCTAGTTTTATCTGCTAGGGGCGCTCACATCGATAATTCTATCATGCTTTCAAAGTGATCAGTTGTTATTGCATGTGTATTTGTTTACGTTCACGCGACGCGTCAAATGGCGGGCTTTACGAATGTGAACACGGAAGCGGTTCTTTAAATATATTTTTATTCATTCGTAAAAATGCCCAGGTGTTGTGTATCTGGTTGCGACAGTAGTACTTTTGCCGAAGTAAAAAAAAAAAAAACTGAAACTAAAAAAAAAAAAAAAAAAATTAAAACTGAAACTATTATCATGATTCCAGCCCCTGGTGGACCTATATTTCACGAGGTTAATATGTGCTGCTATGAAACTGTAAATGAAATTTTCCTAATTACGAAAAAATTCAACAAAATAACTTTCGACAAACATTACGATGCTTATAGGGTAATTGATTTCCAGTGCTGTTACGAATGGGCTGTGTTAGAATTGTCTGCTATTACCTCAGGTTGTGCAGAAATTATTCACAAAGTTTTCTCAAATTCTGAATGTTTTTACCTTCCTAAAAAAATCATCTAGAACTGTTTCACAATTGAATGTATTTTGGCAATTTCGATATATAAATATTTGTAAAATTGAAACCCGTGTGAATATTACTAACATATTCTCAAAATATCCTAATTTGATTTTTGTTATAATAATAAATTATTTTTTAGAGTATTTATAAAACTGTTCCCCAATTAAATGTATTTTGGCAATTTCAAAAATAAATAAATAAAAACTAATAATAAATGAGTCACAATGCGTGTATACCTTTTTACATGATATCATCCCTCTTCCCTTCCCCGCGTATTCCAGGAAAAACCCCCTGCGAAAAGCGGGCGAGGGGGAGGGGGGTGATTTTTTTTTAATGTCACATTGAGAAATTACTTTGTTTTCAAGCAAAGTATGTCAGGAATTCTATGATTATTTCAGTTGAAAAGAACTATTTTTCAGTGTGTTATTTAATCAAATTTACGATTTAAGATTGTAAATTTTACAGAGTTAACATCGCAAAATTTTGAACGTCTAGCAATTCCTGAACAGTTCGGAGAATTGACTAATTCTTGAATTTTACTATGTTATATACGAAATTCTGAAAGAAATTGCGTATGGTCCTGCAGTGCATTGCTCCAAAGCAATTTTTACTATGGTAGCATTTTATAAACTAATAAAAATTTCTTTCCGTGTACCCCTGGTTAGGTGCGCTCAGCTATAAAGACTCAGTGCGCATGCGTTGAAAGACAAGGAAGCTATTACTATATCGGTTTTCTGTCTCTTTTTATTCGCACTACGCTGATTCGGCCGCCTTTTTTCATCTGACAGCTGTCATGAATCGCTGTTACCTCCAACAGTCTATAAAGGTTGAACGGGTAGTATCTGCGGGGTAACCTACGGGTTATTTAAACCCATGGGGTAACCCACGTTTATAAAACCAGGCGTAAGAGAAATAAAAATGTGTGCCGTTTACTATACCTATAATGAACGCGATTTTGTTTATTGGCTGCGGAAATGATTCAATAATCAAGGAAATTTGTACATCTGTTTCTTTTAGGTTCTGATTATTGTAAACACTCAAGTATATATATGTTATCCCAGAAACAATGGAAATCTTAGCCAGAGAAGTTTCGTCAAAAAGAGCCCCTGTGCCAAAATTGAACGCTTCTCTGTTTGAGGATGAAATGAACCAAATGGATGTACAACAAACTGTGAAAGAAAATAAACAGAAAAAGGTAACCGAAGTATATGTCTACTCTTGAGATAGCAATAAATTAGTGACTGAATCACCGAAAATATGGTAGTACTTCATATGCAATAGAAAAAAGTGGCGGGGCTATCAAAGTATGCTATCCTTTTGGTTGAATGCGATTCAATTTGTGACGATTGTTGGTGATTCGCTCTAGTTCGTCATGTAGTGCAAGCAGATCTTAAATAATAATCAACGATTATTATTGTGTAACCATTCAGGCTAATGGACTCGCTCGTAAAGCTTCTGCAAAAACTGATACCGCTGGTGTAATTCTGGATGCATATATGAAAACGGTACCCGATCCTAAACCTGCACCGAAGCAAGATATACGCACACCGCGGAATGAGGTCTTGTCTTTAATTATTAATTTAGCATCATTCGCATTACATTTATGTATCAATGTCTTATTTTCAGACTACCAAAAAAGTGGACAATTGCCAAAATGTAGTGCGTAACGTCTCCTCAAAAAGTTCCATCGAGCATCTTGAACAAACGAGCAGTAATGGTAATGAGTCTGAGTCCGATAAAAGCACCGATGAAAGTTCAACCACAAGTGCCAAAGAGATGATGAATCCTGAAATGGACAGATACCTTGAAGATTTTGACGCACACACCCAATGGAGAAATATGTACTTTGAACTCAAAGACTCAAAACAATTTCCGCTCACAGAAGCCACAGGCCAACTGATATTAGGAATTCTGCAGAGAGAGAAAGGATCGGTAGCATCACTAAGTAAGTTAATGGTGTGAATTTTATATTGTTTAAAGAAATTCCATAATTTCAATGCTCATCTATTTCTCTCATGATCACAATGTACAATTATACGTTCTCGCTGATGTTATAAAGAATGTGCTTCTTGGGTTTACTTAATACAATCAGTGCATAGTAACTGACAGAAAATGTAGATATACACGAACCTATTCGTAATGTATGCGTATTGCATATAGCTTTTGGTGATCATTTTATCGTACCGCAACAACTGTAACGTTGAAAATGAATTATTGTATAACAAATAATACACATGTGTTGCAGATGCAGTTGAAAATAAGGATAACGTTCCGCGTGTGGATCCTGAGATGATTGATCTGGGAGGTGGCTTCAAAATCAAACAATGTATATGGGCTATTCCGCGTCAACCGGATCAGTCATCTCTCAGATATTTTTTTAATTTTGCATGTCGATTGTCCTCGGGGAGTTGGATTTTTGTGCCAAAGGATTTTTCAATTAGTGCAAAATTCGTTGAGTTATTTGCATAAACAAATTCGAGCAAGGTTTTTTTCAAAAATTCATAACTCCGCCAAAAATAACACTAGACTCGATTTTTTTTTTTTTAGTTTACGCGGAAAGAGTCATAGAATGTATAAAAAAATAAGTACTTCGAAAAAAGTTTGTTCATCCATTGTTTATTTAACAATTAAGTTTTCAAAGATTTTTAAAACAGTGAGCAACACGACCAAAAAATTTTTTTTTAATTCTGACATGTTCCTTGAACTATACTACAACCTGTGAATTAATTCCAGAGATGTGTTTTTCTTCGTTTTCGAGTAAAAAATCATTGAAGGTGTCGATGCGCATGAAATTGCCGCGCGCCGAGTCTCTACGTAATGGCGGGCGGCCGGTTGCCGTCCACCGCTACTCCGCGGTGGCGTCACAGCGTTAGTTTAGAGTCATTTTCACGATGTAGGACATGATTGAAAAATCTGAAAAAAATACTGTACCTTCACAAGGTCTGCTCGAAGCGATAAGTGAAATTTCAAGAATGTGTTTTTCGCCGTTTTTCTATTACAGAGATTCAAAATAACGGTTACATACCATGAGAGTGCACATAAATAATAATAATTACAAAACTTGCAAAAATTACATAAAACTGTAGAATGTAGGGTTTATTCTTCCTCTGATGAGTCATTTACCCGTAAATCTATGCGCTAAGATAGCCATGTAAGTTATGACGAAAACTTTTGCTCACATTTCTAAGTTTAATGCCCAGTTTGATCAAAGATTAATAGATTGTATCCATAGAATAAGCGATTTATTTGTATAAAATATATAATTGTAAGTGCGTTTATTTCGCAGATATTCCACATATCTTCGGGGGTGATTATAAGTACTAAAATAAGTAGCAAGTTTTGTAATTATTATTATTTATGTGCACTCTCATTGTATGTAACCGTTATTTTGAATCTCTGTAATAGAAAAACGGCGAAAAACACATTCTTGAAATTTCACTTATCGCTTCGAGCAGACCTTGTGAAGGTACAGTATTTTTTTCAGATTTTTCAATCATGTCCTACATCGTGAAAATGACTCTAAACTAACGCTGTGACGCCACCGCGGAGTAGCGGTGGACGGCAACCGGCCGCCCGCCATTACGTAGAGACTCGGCGCGCGGCAATTTCATGCGCATCGACACCTTCAATGATTTTTTACTCGAAAACGAAGAAAAACACATCTCTGGAATTAATTCACAGGTTGTAGTATAGTTCAAGGAACATGTCAGAATTAAAAAAAAATTTTTTGGTCGTGTTGCTCACTGTTTTAAAAATCTTTGAAAACTTAATTGTTAAATAAACAATGGATGAACAAACTTTTTTCGAAGTACTTATTTTTTTATACATTCTATGACTCTTTCCGCGTAAACTAAAAAAAAAAAATCGAGTCTAGTGTTATTTTTGGCGGAGTTATGAATTTTTGAAAAAAACCTTGCTCGAATTTGTTTATGCAAATAACTCAACGAATTTTGCACTAATTGAAAAATCCTTTGGCACAAAAATCCAACTCCCCGAGGACAATCGACATGCAAAATTAAAAAAATATCTGAGAGATGACTGATCCGGTTGACGCGGAATAGCCCATATACGAGACGATAAGCAAATGCGACGAACCTGGGCGATTTATTTCGAGTCTAGCCCAGTACGTCTGGGGCGTTGAAACTCTTGCAAAACGGTGCGTCAGAGCACAGGCAAACGTCAAGGAATTACAGCTTGAAGATGATAAAAAGGGGATTATCTTGAAACAATTTAAAATGTGGCTACGGAACCTGGAATACCCGTCTCCTGCTATTGACCGCGAAATGAACAAGATTAATAAGTATTTAAACTCCGCTATTACGGCTGCAAGAAAAAAATTAAAAAGAAACTTAAATGCTGGCAACAAGTGTGCTGACGAAGAAGATCAAGACGACAATAACGACGAACAGAAATCCAGCAGATCAAGGCACTGTACGGTTTTATCTGGAAAGAAAAAAGAACCTGCAGCTTCGAAATCACCTACATCAGAAGGTTCTTCAAAGATCGGTTCGAAAAAACTAACAACAAACTCAGATACTGGCGACAAGTGTGCTGACAAAGAAAATCACGACAATAACGACCAACAGAAATCTAGCAAATCAAGGCAATGTATGGTTTCACTTGAACATAAAAAAAGGTCTGCAGCTTCGAGATCACCTACATCAGAAAGTTCTTCAGAGATTGGTTCAAAAAAACTAAAAAGGCAGAGTAAGTAAAAAAGAGATATTTAATGTAACAATTTACTTCCGATAGACGGTATATCTATATCATGTTGGTAATAATGTATACCCAGATAGCACAGAGACGTCTTAAGGACATCCATAGGACGTCTGAAATTTTTTGAGACATCTTAGGAAAGTGTCTTTCAGATGTCTCTGAGACGTCTAAAAGTCGTCTGATGCGTCGAATTTAGACGTCTCAATGTCGTCTCACGAAAGACGTCTTAATTCCGTCTGAATGAAGACCGCTTAAAGCGTGCACTCCAAATGTGCACTCCACATGCCCAAATTGAGGTTGGAAGAATTTGAATGCAAAGAGAATTTTCAACCATAATTATTGATTAAAATCAGACTCCATTTTAGTAAAATCAGAATTCACTATTTATTTGAATATCGATATAATCTTATACGAATAAAATACCATTTTTTTTTTTTTTTTTTTAACAATAATAATATCTTCTGATAGTTCTCATTGATAACTGTATTGTGTACATGACTTATTTTACTTATTCAAGATTATCTAAATAGTTCAGAAACAAGAGTGTAACTGTATAGTGTATACTTATCATCTAATTGAGCATTAAAATCTTATTGTAAATCTATTTAATTGTGTATTTGATTTTTTGTATTTAATTTAATTACACAATATTGTAATATGACAGTTCATTGTAACCTACGACGTGACAGCTACCACTACGTCGTCTATTATCAGTCACAGACGTATAAAATATCGATAGATCGCTTGTCCGTGGTCGTCCGGCAGCGTTGTCATTTGCGAAAAAAAAATAATTGTGCCGCCATTAGACTGACCACTATCCACAGAACATCTCTGATTTTCGGAACGATATCAAACAATGTAAACACGTGCCGGCCTGCTTGACGCATCTAACCTCAATCTGGCAGCATGCAGTTGCAGTGACCGGCCCATACATACGATTCGAGTTTGTAAAAATATTCAACGGATAATAATATATATTATACTTACGTTTGACTACAGCTAGTTATTGGAGATTTATTTATATGAAGCAAATTCTTCTATGTCTTGAATGAATTAGTCTCACTTGGTAGTATGGCAGTACACGAAACTATGCAGAGGATTGTAATGTGCGCGGACCACGCGGAAATGCGCGCGAAATAATGGCTGGCTTCAATTCGCACGACGGTGCTGCCATCTGCGATTTTACGTAGATTGGCTTACATCAAGACGTCTGATGAAAAAGTCTAATTCAAGACGGCTTTCCGACCATCGTTATTGAGACGTCTTAAATACGACGTCTTGAGGTCGTCTTGCCGGGTATATCTTAAGACGTCTTGAAAATGACGTCATGAAGACGTCCTTTGGACACATGTGCTATCTGGGTATGTACATGTGTTTCAGTTACGCAGTATCAGTTGGAGCTGGATGAAGAACATCCGGGTGGGGATGATTCCAAAAATGACTCCCATTATATAAACACAGATTCTGTGTCTCCAGATCCTGTGCAATGATATGTGATTTGAGCACTTATAGTCGACCAATAAGGATTCAGGTACCAAGCCTCATATATTTCGCGACATTCTGAGGAACTGATTTCGTTCCTAACATTTCAATAGTATATGCCTAATGTGTTGTTCAACTAACGATCCTTGTTTTCATTGCAGGAAAGGCGGCTGCAGTACATTTAGACGAGATTATGAGACTAGTATATACTAAAAATATGGTATAGAATATACCGAGATATATATTTTTGTTACTCTCCTTTTTACTCTCCTATATACATACACATACAGGTAAATTAGACTGTCCGTTGGAAAAGTCTTTGAAAATCTTAAGTTGAAAATTCTTAAGTTAACCTTGAGACAAGGAGATCCTGAAAGTTTCAATGCTCTATCTCACTATTGAGGGGTGCCGGCAATATATATATTTTTTTTCTTTTTCCTCTAAAAGAAGATTTTATTTGTTTTCAGACCTTTATCTTTTCAAATTTTATAACGATTCAAAAAAATCAAACGGTAGACTACTAAATCCGGGATTTGTCTACCGTTTGATTTGTTTGAAAAGTTATAAAATTTAAAAAGATCAAGGTCTGAAAACAAATAAAATCTTTTTTTATATGGAAAAGAGAAATACAATAGTATATTGTGTAGCAAGGGCGTAAAGTGGGATTTTTTAGACCGAGTGTGGAGTTTGCAGTACTAGTCGGAGGCGAGGGAGCACGAGTCGAAGACGAGTGCATCCGCGAGCCGAAGACGAGTACTGCAACCACACGAGATCAAAAAGCCCACTTAGCCCTTGGTACACACCATATTTTTTGTAACGCATGTATTGATTTCTGCGTTTCTGTGCCTATAAGCGGCATATATATATATATATATATATATATAGACAACGAGTTTGATAGGGTGACGGAAAAATATTCGAAAAATGAGAAGCTGAAAAAAGAAACAGAAGCTTTCACCAATAAATACGGTTAGCTGGGACAAAGTAGCTTGCGATCCGATATGTGATTCAAAGTTTACCGGTAACGTCAAACGCTGAATTTCATCTGCGCCATGACGCAATCTAGGTCGATTATATAGATTATTGCAAATTATTGGTGTGAGAGGTATCCTGTTGATAACAAAGAATTCTGAAACGAAATCAACGAAATAGAGATTTTCGATCGCCACGCTCCCTGAATTCATCTCGCGGAACCAATTCTCAGCCGAAGCTTGTCCCATCTAACGTATGTAAAGTTAGCCGGTAATTTGATTATTTTCTATTTTTTTATATACCAAACAATTGCTCCGTAATTGCTCTTAATTGCTCCGCTAATTTCGTTGATTGCTCCCGTATAGTTTTTGAGAAAAAAAAAAAAAACGAAATCCGGATATTCTATGTTAAAATGCCGGCCAAATTCAAATCTAGGTTTTCACCAAACGGATGGAGATACGACCTTCTACATGGGACTAAACAATTGCTCCCCTGATGATCTTAATTGCTCGACCTTTAATTTTAATTGTTCCCTCTTGGTTTTCATGGAATAAAATAATCGAATAATTAAAGCAAGTGAGACAATGGGGATTTGCTGCGGCGAAATGGCGGCCAAATTCAAATTTATATTTTAATCGAACGGATGAAGATACGACGTTCTTCAAGGGACTAAAAAGTTGCTCCTCGTCTGCTTTTGATTGCTCTACCCTTTCTTTCAATTGCTCCCTCTTAGTTTTTAGGTAAATTAAATAATAAGGTACGAGTTCAGCCAACATAACCTCTCTATCACAAGACGGGTATTCTCGTATTACACAGAGACATCGACCAAGTCTACGATAAATGCTGAAAAAATGACGAATCAATTGCTCCTCGTCTGCTCTTAATTGCTCCACCCTTCATTTTAATTGCTCCCTTTTAGTTTTTAAGTAAATTAAATAATAAGGTACGAGTTCAGCCAACATAACCTCTCTATCATAAGACAGCTTATTTCGTATTATACTGAGACATCGACCAAGTCTAGGATGAATGCTGAAAAAATCACGAATCAATTGCTCCTCGTCTACTCTTAATTGCTCCACCCTTTCTTTTAATTGCTCCTTCTTAGTTTTTGAGTAAATTAAATAATAAGGTACGAGTTCGGCCAACATAACCTCTCTATCACAAGACGGGTAATCTCGTATTACACAGAGACATCGACCAAGTCTACGATAAATGCTGAAAAAATCACGAATCAATTGCTCCTCGTCTGCTCTTAATTGCTCCACCCTTTCTTTTAATTGCTCCCTCTTAGTTTTTAGGTAAATTAAATAATAAGGTACGAGTTCAGCCAACATAACCTCTCTATCATAAGACAGCTTATTTCGTATTATACTGAGACATCGACCAAGTCTAGGATGAATGCTGAAAAAATGACGAATCAATTGCTCCTCGTCTGCTCTTAATTGCTCCACCCTTCATTTTAATTGCTCCCTCTTAGTTTTTAGGTAAATTAAATAATAAGGTACGAGTTCAGCCAACATAACCTCTCTATCATAAGACAGCTTATTTCGTATTATACTGAGACATCGACCAAGTCTAGGATGAATGCTGAAAAAATCACGAATCAATTGCTCCTCGTCTGCTCTTAATTGCTCCACCCTTCATTTTAATTGCTCCCTTTTAGTTTTTAAGTAAATTAAATAATAAGGTACGAGTTCAGCCAACATAACCTCTCTATCATAAGACAGCTTATTTCGTATTACACTGAGACATCGACCAAGTCTACGATAAATGCTGAAAAAATGACGAATCAATTGCTCCTCGTCTGCTCTTAATTGCTCCACCCTTTCTTTTAATTGCTCCCTCTTAGTTTTTAGGTAAATTAAATAATAAGGTACGAGTTCGGCCAACATAACCTCTCTATCACAAGACGGGTAATCTTGTATTACACAGAGACATCGACCAAGTCTACGATAAATGCTGAAAAAATCACGAATCAATTGCTCCTCGTCTGCTCTTAATTGCTCCACCCTTTCTTTTACCCAGATAACAATATGCGTGCAATATGCGAGGCATGTAGCACGCCGCGTGCCGATTAATCGGCACGACGTGCCTGCACTTCAGCGGAATGTTGCGCGTGCCTTTGCTGGACATATCGCTGGCACGTCGTGCTAGTCGCTCGCGGGCGGGCCAAATGTGACCTTTTCGTGCGAGTTTTGCAAGTAAGAACAATCAAGAACAATATGATTTTATTTAAATATAATATATAAAATATTTATTTATATTTATAGATAAAAGATGGGCCGATATAAATTTTTATATAATCATATATATTTGTATACATTTGTATACACTCATATATAATTATATCCAAGTGCCTTTTTCTCAACAAACCAACCGTAGAAAAAAAAATATAAAAAAACCAAAAACTCACGCAAGTGTGAATATTGAAATCTTCATTTTATTACTTAATCCGCATAATGTAGATCAACAAGCAATACCAATTGGCTCAGAAAAACGTCGTCCGATTTTGTCGACCTTACCGGGATTCGAACCCAAGTCCGCTCGTATTCACTATATTACTAGTCGCACGCTCTACCTACTACGCCAAATTACCTTATTTTCACTGGCCTCATATTTTCCTATTTGTCGAAACCTATGATCAAGCTGTCGAGTTAAGAGCTAATAAACATTTCAATCTCACCGTTCGGTCTCATGATTTGCAAGGTGAGAATTACGCCCAGAGAATTTTGTGGAAAAATAAAACCTGATGACATAAATTTCCTGGTCCTTTCGCATGTTTTTCAATATAGGGAAGAGAGGGTAAAATGGCCGCCCCCAAAATTTCTTCGTACCTTCTCAAAATTAAAAAATGTTTTTTTTTTTTCATTATTTACATTATTTTAACAGACCTTAAACCTTGATAACTTAGGGGAAGACGAGCAAAATAAGCGAAAAGAAAAATTAAAAAAAAAGTAAAAAGTATTATAAAGTAAATACGAGAGTAAATTTAGAACATTTTTCAATTTTGACAAATTGAGCAAAATTTTTAGGATGCCTGGAAGGGCATCCAAAACTCGACATCGGTTGGGCTATCATTTTTCGGTGAAAATTCGGGGATCCATCGATTCAAACCTCGATTTGAAGCGTTAGTTTCTTGGGGTGGCCATTTTGCCCCCCTCTTCCCTATATATCATTTTGATTGGTCAAATTTCAGATTGAATATATTGATACTATTTTATACATAACATGTATGTAAATACGAAACTCTATTTTTGATGTGATTTTCAGATTTTTTAAATTGTATTATGCATATTATACCGTTTTAATTTCAAACAGTGGAATGGCTATATTGTTTCGTTGTTTTTAATGAAAATCGCAGACGCAAATGACGATTGTGAAAAATATCATTATGACAGCACTCTAAAAGGTCAGATTTAACCCGCCCGCGAGCGACTAGCACGTCGTGCCAGCGATATGTCCGGCAAAGGTACGCGCAATCGTGCTTCACGTGTGCGTGCTTCATGCCTCGCATCTGGGGTACTCGTAGTGCGACACATTGCGCACGCACCAAGTGCCGATCACATTGTGCTGGCCAAAAAGATGCATTCTCGCATGCACGACGTGCCTCGCACGCCGTGCGTCTGACGTGCGTGGCACGATTGTTATCTGGGTAATTGCTCCCTCTTAGTTTTTAGGTGAATTGAATGATAAGGTACGAGTTCAGCCAACATAACCTCTCTATCATAAGACAGCTTATTTCGTATTATACTGAGACATCGACCAAGTCCAGGATGAATGCTGAAAAAATCACGAATCAATTGCTCCTCGTCTACTCTTAATTGCTCCCTCTTAGTTTTTAAGTAAATTAAATAATAAGGTACGAGTTCGGACAACATAACCTCTCTATCACAAGACGGGTAATCTCGTATTACACAGAGACATCGACCAAGTCTACGATAAATGCTGAAAAAATCACGAATCAATTGCTCCTCGTCTGCTCTTAATTGCTCCACCCTTTCTTTTAATTGCTCCCTCTTAGTTTTCAAGTAAATTAAATAATAAGGTACGAGTTCAGCCAACATAACCTCTCTATCACAAGACGGGTAATCTCGTATTACACAGAGACATCGACCAAGTCTACGATAAATGCTGAAAAAATCACGAATCAATTGCTCCTCGTCTGCTCTTAATTGCTCCACCCTTTCTTCTAATTGCTCCCTCTTAGTTTTAAGGTGAATTAAATAATAAGGTACGAGTTCGGCCAACATAACCTCTCTATCATAAGACAGCTTATATCGTATTATACTGAGACATCGACCAAGTCTAGGATGAATGCTGAAAAAATCACGAATCAATTGCTCCTCGTCTACTCTTAATTGCTCCACCCTTTCTTTTAATTGCTCCCTCTTAGTTTTTAAGTAAATTAAATAATAAGGTACGAGTTCGGCCAACATAACCTCTCTATCACAAGACGGGTAATCTCGTATTACACAGAGACATCGACCAAGTCTACGATAAATGCTGAAAAAATGACGAATCAATTGCTCCTCGTCTGCTCTTAATTGCTTCACCCTTCATTTTAATTGCTCCCTTTTAGTTTTTAAGTAAATTAAATAATAAGGTACGAGTTCGGCCAACATAACCTCTCTATCATAAGACAGCTTATATCGTATTATACTGAGACATCGACAAAGTCTAGGATGAATGCTGAAAAAATCACGAATCAATTGCTCCTCGTCTGCTCTTAATTGCTTTACCCTTCATTTTAATTGCTCACTCTTAGTTTTTGAGTAAATTAAATTATCAACGCGACAGAAACGATCATAACCCCTTTTCAGTGAGCGTAGATTCAGAATCCAGTTAGTGAGAAAACACTTCTGCAATGCATAAGGGAAACATGGGGTTGAGGGTCCCAATAATTGACGAAACGTATTCAATATTATCTATCAAATAGGTAATTTAGTAATTTAGTAATTTATTCAGAAGTTCAGTACACAGTGAGGAACACAGGTTCTGAATGCAGACTTCCATAGAGACGACCAAGTCACCTGTGCATGGTATGGGCCTCCGTAAAAGCACAAAGAAATACACAAAATAGAATATACTTAATAAAATAGACTACATAAATGAGTGAATTCACAAATTCCCGGTGTGGTTTTGTACCTCAAAATTTTCGACCATTTTTTTTTGTCACTAATGGGTCATTTCCGTGGAAATGAGTCGGAAGCCACCGCAATATAATTTTTATCAGTGCAGCTCATGGCATTTTTGATATTTCGCGTTTTCAACTGTTTTTTTTAGAATACCCGAGACGTTGATAGTCTAACAGAAAAATTTAAACACAGTTTTCGAAGGAAATTTTCCGCTCTTTTCATTGCAAATATTTTCATGTACCGCAGACAACCGGAAGTTCAAAATACATACGGCTGAACCTTCTTCCGCAAGTCCAAATTCGATTTTTCTTTCGCCATTCGACAACTTGAAATATTCCCTGTGACATGTCAAAAGTATAGACTGGGCTCTCACATACTCGAGTATGTGGTTATAGACTGTTAAGTAAGTGTAACTTAAGTATGTGAGAGCCCAGTCTATACTTTTGACATATCACAGGGAATATTTCAAGTTGTCGAATGGCTGAAAAAAAATCGAATTTGGACTTGCGGAAGAAGGTTCAGTCGAATGTATTTCGAACTTCCGGTTGTCTGCGGTGCATGAAAATATTTGCAATGAAAAGAGCGGAAAATTTCCTTCGAAAACTGTGTTTAAATTTTTCTGTTAGACTATCAACGTCTCGGGTATTCTAAAAAAAACCAGTTGAAAACGCGAAATATCAAAAATGCCATGAGCTGCACTGATAAAAATTATATTGCGGTGGCTTCCGACTCATTTCCACGGAAATGACCCATTAGTGACAAAAAAAAAATGGTCGAAAATTTTGAGGTACAAAACCACACCGAGAATTTGTGAATTCACTCAAATATAACAAATAGATAAAACATATATATACATGTACACATAAAATAAATTACAGTTAATAAGGTTTTTTTTAAACCTTTGACTTCACAGTTAATAAGGTGTATTCAGACAATTTACATGAGGTTTGTTCGTCTCAGCTACACTCTTTACACTTTTACCAGATTTTACACTTTTCACTAGAAATTTACACCTACTATTGGGCGAGTGTAAAAAGTGTAGGACAAGTGTAGAAAGTGTAAGCTAAGACAAACAAACCTATGGTAGATCCTCACAGCTTGACTTTATCGAGTGTACAAACCTGTTTAAAAGACTAAATAAAATGTGAATGAAAATTTAATAAATACTTAGCGTTAAATAGACAATAAATATATCATAATGAAGTAGTTTCGAATAAACTTTGTAACCATCCCTTTTTTTTTTCATTCAGGTCGTTATTTTGTTCATATTGCTCTCTTTCCTGTCCAGAATTCTGAGATCAAAAGATAATAGATTACAAATTTTCAGAGCCATAATATCAAAATATTTTTTTTCAGCATTCCTGGTTTTTTTCGGAGGTATTATTACTTAGTGTCTCTTATGCTCGCGTTCATACTTAGATCACTGAGATATACGTATACAGAATAGCAGAGGACCGAGAATAATATCCTTAGGTATACCGTGGCTGACATCTAGATAGTTCCTGATGGTATCATGATATTCAATGCACCCCGGATTATCTTGTAGAGAGCTTTTAAGCAAGGCACTGCACTTTTTTCTTAAGTCTATGTTCTTTAGTTTCTCCATCGGAATCCTTTGGTTGAACGTGTCGAAGGCCCTTGCCAGGTTCAATAATAACGACGTATTTCACGGTTGATTTCGGATGTATAAAGAGTGAAAGTATTATTTAATCAAAAGTTTGATAATCCTATGAAAGGATTAAGCAATAAACACTATTCATAGCTTTGTTTCGAATGCAAATTTGTTGAGGAAGGGTTCGACATCATGTGATGGTCGACTCCCTTCGAAGGCCTGCTTGGAGTTTAAAGTTTTCACACAATCGAAATAGATGATGCAAGGATGATGATTCTTTCCAAAACCCACAAAACAAGATAGGGTTTTGGACGATCTGGCCCCAGTTCATGCTGTTCAAATACTGATCAAGTTATTTTGCACTTTTCACTCACAAGTTGATTTAGTCAGATGAGACAACATCGAATTCTCCTTAGCTTTGATGTTCCACTTCCTCAGCCAGGTTTGTATCTTGTTCAGGTTGTGGAGTACATTTGTTGATGCAGCTACGTGGTCCTCGTGCAACGCCGGTATAACCATATCGTAGGAAAATATGGCAACCATTGTTATTCTAATTGTCAGCAGTTATTTTAGGCCTTTTGTAGGAGACGGAGTGTTGGTCACAGAACGCTGCCTTGTGGGACTTCAGAGTTGATAGTGTGGAGGTTGGAATACTCTTCTTGTCGTTTGACGAAAGACCATCAGTCTACTAGGTACAATTTTAGGACTTGGTAGTAACGATGTCGTAGTCAACTTTCCAGCTTATAGCATAGGCCTACGCGCCAGTTTTGCCAAAGGCTTGGATGCCATTCGGGAAGGCCGCTGAGGAGCATCTCTTGCAGTCCAGATCGTTTGAAATTTTCGCTATATTTCGCTCAACCAAAACAGAAATATGAACAATCAAAATTGAAAAATATTTCTAAAATAACTATATTACAGACCAATATGAAACTGAGCTCTTTCAGAATTAACATCTCGCTGGTTTTATAGATAAAATTTATGTAGGTTGTTCACACCTTAGCCAGGAGCTTTAACCAATGAGGCGAAACACCATTTTACAATATCTCTGAGACAAGGATATTCGATTAAGTTTCAACATAATTGTTATCTAGGTATAGTAGTGTCTCTGGTGATGTCGAGATCATCAGGTATGTGATTTCATTCAACCTCTCTAGGACCGAAAGCCTAATATTGGACGCTGGCCACTGACAAGGACAAAAATAGTTCTAGCTCTGAAACTAAAAAAAGTCGTTCAAAAAGGGCCGGTCCTGTAGAAGTTAAAAGAAAATGTAAAACAATATCATTACAAATATAATAACTAATAAGTAACATGATTCTGCAGTCATGTTAGTACAATATAACGTAAAATATTTGAAATGCAAGTTCGAGGTCTTTGACATTTTTCTGTACATTTGGTTAGTAGTCCAATTTCTGATTGGTGGATTTCTATAGTCCAGGTATTCATATATCTGGACGTTTGAATTATATTAACCAATCCAATTCGAAATAGAATATCGAATCGAATATTTTTCACGGTAATGTTCATTAATGGGTTCGCGGTGGCTAACTGTTTTTTTCGGACTTTTTCGGATACGATCAAATAAAATAATATTATATTATTTTTATAAGGGGTCATAATTATCATTATTATTATAATTTCGACTATCGGCACATGAAATACGACTAGAATGGAATCTCGTTTCCGAAAACGTCCGAAAAAACAGTTAGCGACCGCGAACCCATTAATGAACATTTACTGAAGTCAAATTAACATTCTGAAAAATTATACATATGACCAAAAACCATTGAGTACTTATACGAAAATGAAAAATGCTTCCAACATTGGCGAGCGATTTTTCCGTCAATGCAAAGATTTTCCAGGATTGTAAATTTCGTAACTCAGGCCTATGACACGATGCAAGGAAATAATAAATAATAAATAACAGTCCGTTTGGCGCAGTTTTTCGAAAGAGAGAAAGGAAGTGATACATTCTCATTTGCTGTTTCCTCCCATTGTGCTTTATTGTTTTACCTAACGTGCCTTCTCAAACGTTTGATACACTGTAACCACGTTTTAGATTGAAATAAAATTCTTTAGTGTGCTTTATTAAATTTTATAGTGAACTCTGTGACTTCATTAATCACGTTGAACAATCTTTTGTCAACTAAATATATTTAAAGTGAGACTTCGTAGTGTGTAGTTAATAGTTCGAAATAGTTCTCGTATTGTAATGGTAGTTTTAGTATTCTTAAAGACATTGTGTTTACAGGTATCATTCAAGCTACTGTGATTGTTTTGAGCCAATTTTTCCTAAAAACACTCAGAAATGCAAATGATCATTCTTCTTTACTCTAATAATCTTATAACAAAGTAATACCAAGAAATAATATTTTGTTTATTCCAACTTTCGGGCTGAGAATACGCATTTTATTTTTATAGACGGATGCGTGCGTTCAGCAGAAAAAAAGAAAAAAATCAAAACCTAAAAGTAGTACGTCGTATCCGCCAATAAACGATCATTTTCTTCGAATTTTCCGTAATCGATCAGTTCAATTTTTTTTTTTACAAATCAATTATTGATTTTCCATATGCTTTTATTGTTCTAATAGCGAACAATAGAATAGAAGGAAAGATAGGACTTTGTCACCAAAACACCCCTTCCCGGTGCTTGCGACTTTATGTCATGAGACCCGCAATGTATTTTTTATCTATGTGATTTTATAAAAATTGGTTTGATACACTTGGTTTCGTAGAGTATTACTTCTTCTTCATGAAGAAGAAGTTATACCCTACGAAACCCTTGATGAAGAAGTTATACCCCAAGAAATGCAGAAAAATATCAAATAAAAAAACATTAAAGCAGTTAATCAGACTCAATAAAAAAAAGTGCTTAGATTCAGTGAATATTTTGAAAAAGACTTTCAACAGGTAATTGGACTCGATGAAAATATGTAAGGAAATTCAGTACATCGTTGTTGATTCATTAAAACTTTGAAAAAAATCAACAATGGTTGGTGCTAAATCTGCTGTGTCGCGCGAGCAAATATTAGAGGCTCTAGACAATTTTGAAATATTTGAACAATCAGAATTAAAAAAAAAAAATGATGTAGTATGGAGATTGATCTGTGATCAATGGGACAATTTGATGAAACCCATAAACCTCTTTCATTACCTTCGGCAAGATAGACATAATGTTTTGTCAGATTATAAGCGATCTAAAGGGTTGGTTCAAGACTTGGTGCAAGATGAAGGTGCTTCTGATAATTCTAGTGATCATTCTGATTCAGATAATTGTACTGCAAATGATATCTACGAACCCAATTATAAGCCGGCCGTTTCGAAAAAATTGAAGCAAGATCAATTGAATTTTGAAATCTCATATAGTGAAGCTGAATGGGCTGCTTTGAAACCAGTCGAGCAACTCGGCAAAAGCGGACGAAGTTATTTTGCTCTTCAAAAAGGTTGGGCCGATGTTCTCGTCAAATCCATCTGGCAACTTCAGAAGCTACCTTGTGTTTACGTCTTCAAGAGAGCATCTGTAGAGATCGATTGTGCTTCGCCGTTCCTTCGTATTCATGGGCAGTGCAAGGATTGTGGTGCCATAGTGTATGGCGAGTGTGCACGAAAACCTAAGCAAGATGAAAATATAATTATCAATATCAAGACTGTCAATACTCGAGGAATACCTCATACTGGTAAACGTCGATTAGCAGGACCGGAAAGGGACAGGGTGAAAGCGTTATTGCGACACAAGAAGCCACAGGCCGTTCGCAGAAATATGGCAAATGAAGAAATGAACTATGACGGAGTGGAGCCGGCGCATTTGTACTCGAGTCCGGTGTTGAGAAAAGCACGGCAGGAGGTTAAAGATCAAGACTTGGGTATCAAAGATTCAGTGTCCCTGTGGGAATCTTTGGATCTGTTGAAAGAAAATGTCGAGTTTAAGAAAACATTAAGAAATATCGGGTATAACAAATTGTTCGTTATGTATTGGTCACCCGAACAAATCGACCTACATAATGACATCCAAAAGTTGGGGTTACCTGTTTCAATAGATGCTTCCGGTGGAGTTGCCCGGAAAATCTCCCGTGGTGATCATATAACCAGTGGACCAATATTCATCTACGTTATGGTTTCACATATCAGTAGGAAGATCGTTCCTCTATGTCAAGCCATTTCTGAAAGACATGACGTGAATTTCATAACATACTGGCTGAACGACTTTTTGAAATCAGGAGCTAGAATCCCCAAGGAAGTTGTAACCGACATGAGTAAAGCTCTGCAAAATGCAATTACCATTTCTTTCAACGGTATGAAATATCAGCAATATCTTACCCAGTGCTTCAAAATTTTACAAGGTAACACAAAGCTAACAAACAGCCTGAACACCTTGCTATTAATTGACATTGCCCATCTGATAAAGTCTGTTGTTAATTTTAAGTGCTTTTCTACCGTGAAGAGCTCTAGAATTAAGGAATTTTACTGCAAATGTATTGGATACATGAGTACTGTGGAGAATTTTGAAGACTTCAATGTGACATTGAAAGCATTGTTCATTACCTGTCAGAACGAAGTGGACAATACCTCACAATGTAGAGAAGCGCAGAAATGGTTGATACAGCGAATCCAAACTTTTAAATTCGATGACTTGAACTCTGTACCATCAAAAGAGGATGTTGAAGACCTGGGAGCTGAAAAAATGTTGGACAAATTAGAAATAGATCAAGAATCTGACGAAAAAAATATCATCCTAAATCACATCGAAACTATCCGAAAAGATGCTTTTTTTTTTAATTCCGACGACAATGCCGGTTCAGTTGATTTGAACACAGAACTGAATCCATATTATTTTCCGCAGATAACAGAAAGCTTGGTCAGACTTGCCAAAGAATTTCCAGCTTGGACGAACGTTATGAGGAAGCATTTCCATTCAAAAGAAAATGTCGCAACTTCCGCTAGATCGGAATCATACTTTTCAGACCTCAAGGATGCGCTACTGGAAAATGGAAGGCCTCTCAGAGTCGACAAGCTATTTGTAAAAAATTCTAGATTAATCGATTCAACGATGAAGCTAGCCAGAGCTGAATTGGCTAAGTTAAAAAATACAGAAGCTACACGACCAAATATTCGAGTGAAGACAGATGTTGAGCATCTACAGATGAAAGAGAACTGGAGAGGCTTGGTACGCGCCGAAGACTCCTATATTCCGGAGACTTCAGAAAATATTACCGACTTGCCTGATATCTCCTCATACCACAATGTCGAAGGTGTAATTGACAATAATTATGAAGACGATGAAAACGTGTCGACAATATCACAGTCAAATCAATTGGAAACAAAGCAAAAAAATATTGTAAAATACATACCGCCGATCCCGGATATAGAAATTGTAGAATCCATGAGTTACGATGCTGAATGTAGTAACAAGGATACCATCGTCCCTGAAACTATAAAAAATTATACAAAAGCAAGTGTAGAAAAGTCGGATGCGTTGAATGATTATGAATATATAAACTCTTCAGGCTCCGTTTCAAAGACACCTTACAAAATTGATGATATAACTTACACCTCATTCACTAAAGAGATAGACCATCATTCTACAATACAAAAAACAAAGGAACAGGAGAATTATCATCTTAAACAAATTGATGAAAATTCATTCACAATAATTTTCGAAAACGAAAAAAAAACTGATTTGTTGAAAGCTGATAGCGAAAATAATCCTTCTTCGATGTCAGATGCTCCATTGTCGAAGACTCCAGTGCCAGACGCTCCGAGGCCATCATCAACTGCAAAACCAAGACGCGGAAAATATGTTAGACCTGATCCAGAGTTACTTGTGAAACTTCAAAAACCAACGGGCAATCAATCCAAAGATATAATACAGAACGGGAATTTGCTGCCACCACAAGTAGTGAATAAAAAGAAAATACACTTCATCAACACCTGTTCATTCGACAGTATAGCTGAGATAACGGCATCTTCTTACTGCAATGTGCAAACATTCCGAGATTTTATAGACGCCGAATGTCGACGACATAGTAAAGACCTCGAATCATTTCTCAAAGCAGTCCAACAATATTCAATCCATGGAGTAAATAAAGTTTTATACAAACGTCGTGCACATATATTATACCCCAGGATGCGTTGCAAAAGCGATATTATTGATTGTGATACCAATGTTGGTCGGCTTTTTGAAAGAATTATGCAAGAGTATCCATGTACTATAGAAAGTCTTACCTGCAGTAAAGAGGAGTGTATGTGGAGTACAGAGAAACCAATGCCCACCTTAGAAGTAGAGTCTGGTCCGATTTGGCAAGAAGGAATTCGCTGTTTGGAAAAGGAGATCAATAATGCATTGCAACCTGGCATGCGTTTCTGTTCTGAATGTAATCAAAAAACGGCAAAACGAAAAATAGTATTAGGACCTTACCTAGCCATCGATACGGATTTTATTTTCCAAGAATCACATTTGGCCATGTCCTATGGCATAATAGATATGGAAAGCAGTATGAAGGATGTGCCTGTACACGTGAATGTTGGAGGAAAAAAATACCTATTCTGTGGAGCAGTACAATATATCAAACCTAAGGTCCCAGAGGGACTCGGGCATTATATTGCATTTTGTCGATCGGCTACAGGAACATGGCAGATACGAAATGATTTACATAAAAGGGCTGTAGTTGTTGATGTTAATAAGATAGAAAAGATGAAATTGCTTTGATCTTGTATGTAGATATCACAGATAATTCGTAACTACTACTCCAAAACTATAGTAAATCCGAACTCTATTCTTATTAATTACGATATTAACGTTTTTTACTTACATTAAACTAATTTTGACCATTTCATGCCTGATGTTGTATGTGTCCAAATATGTATCTACTGAGTATTTTCAGACCATACCTTGTAGAAACAACTTGGCGTCTAAATATGGAGACACGTTTCCGCTAAACTTATGAAACAATCACTCCAGTTATTAAAACTTATATAATGTGAATCGTAATTAAAATATTAATTTGTTCACATGATAAACTTTCACTTTAAACTGCATTTCTCGTATGAATCTCCAATAAAAGTATTCTTCATACTCCAAATCTCCCAATAACCACGCTGCTCCGAAACACTAAATTCCTTCATGGCGGCGTCGTGACATGAGAGTTAACGCTGGATGTGGGGCTAAGAGGGGGGGCAAAATGGCGCGCTCATTATTCAATCGCTTGGCTGTATGGGCGAATCTCCATCCATTCACGGGCCTAATGGCGTACGTTCATGAGTTTTTTTGTATATTTCTGTCGATTATAGCGATTCTAAATTAGCTGTCATATGGAAGAGAGGTTGGCTGAACTCGTACCCTGATGTTTAATTAACTTAAAAACTAGTAAGGAGCAATTAAAAGGAAGGGTGGAGCAATTAAGAGCAGACGAGGAGCAATTGATTCGTCATTTTTTCAGCATTTATCGTAGACTTGGTCGATGTCTCAGTATAATACGAAATAAGCTGTCTTATGATAGAGAGGTTATGTTGGCTGAACTCGTACCTTATTATTTAATTTACTTAAAAACTAAAAGGGAGCAATTAAAATGAAGGGTGAAGCAATTAAGAGCAGACGAGGAGCAATTGATTCGTCATTTTTTCAGCATTTATCGTAGACTTGGTCGATGTCTCTGTGTAATACGAGATTACCCGTCTTGTGATCGAGAGGTTATGTTGGCTGAACTCGTACCTTATTATTTAATTTACTTGAAAACTAAGAGGGAGCAATTAAAAGAAAGGGTGGAGCAATTAAGAGCAGACGAGGAGCAATTGATTCGTGATTTTTTCAGCATTTATCGTAGACTTGGTCGATGTCTCTGTGTAATACGAGATTACCCGTCTTGTGATAGAGAGGTTATGTTGGCCGAACTCGTACCTTATTATTTAATTTACTTAAAAACTAAGAGGGAGCAATTAAGAGTAGACAAGGAGCAATTGATTCGTGATTTTTTCAGCATTCATCCTAGACTTGGTCGATGTCTCAGTATAATACGAAATAAGCTGTCTTATGATAGAGAGGTTATGTTGGCTGAACTCGTACCTTATTATTTAATTTACCTAAAAACTAAGAGGGAGCAATTAAAAGAAAGGGTGGAGCAATTAAGAGCAGACGAGGAGCAATTGATTCGTCATTTTTTCAGCATTTATCGTAGACTTGGTCGATGTCTCAGTGTAATACGAAATAAGCTGTCTTATGATAGAGAGGTTATGTTGGCTGAACTCGTACCTTATTATTTAATTTACTTAAAAACTAAAAGGGAGCAATTAAAATGAAGGGTGGAGCAATTAAGAGCAGACGAGGAGCAATTGATTCGTGACTTTTTCAGCATTCATCCTAGACTTGGTCGATGTCTCAGTATAATACGAAATAAGCTGTCTTATGATAGAGAGGTTATGTTGGCTGAACTCGTACCTTATTATTTAATTTACCTAAAAACTAAGAGGGAGCAATTAAAAGAAAGGGTGGAGCAATTAAGAGCAGACGAGGAGCAATTGATTCGTGATTTTTTCAGCATCTATCGTAGACTTGGTCGATGTCTCTGTGTAATACGAGATTACCCGTCTTGTGATAGAGAGGTTATGTTGGCCGAACTCGTACCTTATTATTTAATTTACTTAAAAACTAAGAGGGAGCAATTAAGAGTAGACGAGGAGCAATTGATTCGTGATTTTTTCAGCATTCATCCTAGACTTGGTCGATGTCTCAGTATAATACGAAATAAGCTGTCTTATGATAGAGAGGTTATGTTGGCTGAACTCGTACCTTATTATTTAATTTACTTAAAAACTAAAAGGGAGCAATTAAAATGAAGGGTGAAGCAATTAAGAGCAGGCGAGGAGCAATTGATTCGTCATTTTTTCAGCATTTATCGTAGACTTGGTCGATGTCTCTGTGTAATACGAGATTACCCGTCTTGTGATCGAGAGGTTATGTTGGCTGAACTCGTACCTTATTATTTAATTTACTTGAAAACTAAGAGGGAGCAATTAAAAGAAAGGGTGGAGCAATTAAGAGCAGACGAGGAGCAATTGATTCGTGATTTTTTCAGCATTTATCGTAGACTTGGTCGATGTCTCTGTGTAATACGAGATTACCCGTCTTGTGATAGAGAGGTTATGTTGGCCGAACTCGTACCTTATTATTTAATTTACTTAAAAACTAAGAGGGAGCAATTAAGAGTAGACAAGGAGCAATTGATTCGTGATTTTTTCAGCATTCATCCTAGACTTGGTCGATGTCTCAGTATAATACGAAATAAGCTGTCTTATGATAGAGAGGTTATGTTGGCTGAACTCGTACCTTATTATTTAATTTACCTAAAAACTAAGAGGGAGCAATTAAAAGAAAGGGTGGAGCAATTTAGAGCAGACGAGGAGCAATTGATTCGTCATTTTTTCAGCATTTATCGTAGACTTGGTCGATGTCTCAGTGTAATACGAAATAAGCTGTCTTATGATAGAGAGGTTATGTTGGCTGAACTCGTACCTTATTATTTAATTTACTTAAAAACTAAAAGGGAGCAATTAAAATGAAGGGTGGAGCAATTAAGAGCAGACGAGGAGCAATTGATTCGTGACTTTTTCAGCATTCATCCTAGACTTGGTCGATGTCTCAGTATAATACGAAATAAGCTGTCTTATGATAGAGAGGTTATGTTGGCTGAACTCGTACCTTATTATTTAATTTACCTAAAAACTAAGAGGGAGCAATTAAAAGAAAGGGTGGAGCAATTAAGAGCAGACGAGGAGCAATTGATTCGTGATTTTTTCAGCATTTATCGTAGACTTGGTCGATGTCTCTGTGTAATACGAGATTACCCGTCTTGTGATAGAGAGGTTATGTTTTCCGAACTCGTACCTTATTATTTAATTTACTTAAAAACTAAGAGGGAGCAATTAAGAGTAGACGAGGAGCAATTGATTCGTGATTTTTTCAGCATTCATCCTAGACTTGGTCGATGTCTCAGTATAATACGAAATAAGCTGTCTTATGATAGAGAGGTTATGTTGGCTGAACTCGTACCTTATTATTTAATTTACTTGAAAACTAAGAGGGAGCAATTAAAAGAAAGGGTGGAGCAATTAAGAGCAGACGAGGAGCAATTGATTCGTGATTTTTTCAGCATTTATCGTAGACTTGGTCGATGTCTCTGTGTAATACGAGATTACCCGTCTTGTGATAGAGAGGTTATGTTGGCCGAACTCGTACCTTATTATTTAATTTACTTAAAAACTAAGAAGGAGCAATTAAAAGAAAGGGTGGAGCAATTAAGAGTAGACGAGGAGCAATTGATTCGTGATTTTTTCAGCATTCATCCTAGACTTGGTCGATGTCTCAGTATAATACGAAATAAGCTGTCTTATGATAGAGAGGTTATGTTGGCTGAACTCGTACCTTATTATTTAATTCACTTAAAAACTAAAAGGGAGCAATTAAAATGAAGGGTGGAGCAATTAAGAGCAGACGAGGAGCAATTGATTCGTCATTTTTTCAGCATTTATCGTAGACTTGGTCGATGTCTCTGTGTAATACGAGAATACCCGTCTTGTGATAGAGAGGTTATGTTGGCTGAACTCGTACCTTATTATTTAATTTACCTAAAAACTAAGAGGGAGCAATTAAAAGAAAGGGTGGAGCAATTAAGAGCAGACGAGGAGCAATTGATTCGTCATTTTTTCAGCATTTATCGTAGACTTGGTCGATGTCTCAGTGTAATACGAAATAAGCTGTCTTATGATAGAGAGGTTATGTTGGCTGAACTCGTACCTTATTATTTAATTTACTTAAAAACTAAAAGGGAGCAATTAAAATGAAGGGTGGAGCAATTAAGAGCAGACGAGGAGCAATTGATTCGTGACTTTTTCAGCATTCATCCTAGACTTGGTCGATGTCTCAGTATAATACGAAATAAGCTGTCTTATGATAGAGAGGTTATGTTGGCTGAACTCGTACCTTATTATTTAATTTACCTAAAAACTAAGAGGGAGCAATTAAAAGAAAGGGTGGAGCAATTAAGAGCAGACGAGGAGCAATTGATTCGTGATTTTTTCAGCATTTATCGTAGACTTGGTCGATGTCTCTGTGTAATACGAGATTACCCGTCTTGTGATAGAGAGGTGATGTTGGCCGAACTCGTACCTTATTATTTAATTTACTTAAAAACTAAGAGGGAGCAATTAAGAGTAGACGAGGAGCAATTGATTCGTGATTTTTTCAGCATTCATCCTAGACTTGGTCGATGTCTCAGTATAAAACGAAATAAGCTGTCTTATGATAGAGAGGTTATGTTGGCTGAACTCGTACCTTATTATTTAATTTACCTAAAAACTAAGAGGGAGCAATTAAAAGAAAGAGTGGAGCGATTAAGAGCAGACGAGGAGCAATTGATTCGTCATTTTTTCAGCATTTATCGTAGACTTGGTCGATGTCTTAGTGTAATACGAAATAAGCTGTCTTATGATAGAGAGGTTATGTTGGCTGAACTCGTACCTTATTATTTAATTTACCTAAAAACTAAGAGGGAGCAATTAAAAGGAAGGGTGGAGCAATTAAGAGCAGACGAGGAGCAATTGATTCGTGATTTTTTCAGCATTCATCCTAGACTTGGTCGATGTCTCAGTATAATACGAAATAAGCTGTCTTATGATAGAGAGGTTATGTTGGCTAAACTCGTACCTTATTATTTAATTTACTTGAAAACTAAGAGGGAGCAATTAAAAGAAAGGGTGGAGCAATTAAGAGCAGACGAGGAGCAATTGATTCGTGATTTTTTCAGCATTCATCCTAGACTTGGTCGATGTCTCAGTATAATACGAAATAAGCTGTCTTATGATAGAGAGGTTATGTTGGCTGAACTCGTACCTTATTATTTAATTTACTTAAAAACTAAAAGGGAGCAATTAAAATGAAGGGTGGAGCAATTAAGAGCAGACGAGGAGCAATTGATTCGTCATTTTTTCAGCATTTATCGTAGACTTGGTCGATGTCTGTGTGTAATACGAGAATACCCGTCTTGTGATAGAGAGGTTATGTTGGCTGAACTCGTACCTTATTATTTAAGTTACCTAAAAACTAAGAGGGAGCAATTAAAAGAAAGGGTGGAGCAATTAAGAGCAGACGAGGAGCAATTGATTCGTCATTTTTTCAGCATTTATCGTAGACTTGGTCGATGTCTCAGTGTAATACGAAATAAGCTGTCTTATGATAGAGAGGTTATGTTGGCTGAACTCGTACCTTATTATTTAATTTACTTAAAAACTAAAAGGGAGCAATTAAAATGAAGGGTGGAGCAATTAAGAGCAGACGAGGAGCAATTGATTCGTGACTTTTTCAGCATTCATCCTAGACTTGGTCGATGTCTCAGTATAATACGAAATAAGCTGTCTTATGATAGAGAGGTTATGTTGGCTGAACTCGTACCTTATTATTTAATTTACCTAAAAACTAAGAGGGAGCAATTAAAAGAAAGGGTGGAGCAATTAAGAGCAGACGAGGAGCAATTGATTCGTGATTTTTTCAGCATTCATCCTAGACTTGGTCGATGTCTCAGTATAATACGAAATAAGCTGTCTTATGATAGAGAGGTTATGTTGGCTGAACTCGTACCTTATTATTTAATTTACCTAAAAACTAAGAGGGAGCAATTAAAAGAAAGGGTGGAGCAATTAAGAGCAGACGAGGAGCAATTGATTCGTCATTTTTTCAGCATTCATCGTAGACTTGGTCGATGTCTTAGTGTAATACGAAATAAGCTGTCTTATGATAGAGAGGTTATGTTGGCTGAACTCGTACCTTATTATTTAATTTACCTAAAAACTAAGAGGGAGCAATTAAAAGGAAGGGTGGAGCAATTAAGAGCAGACGAGGAGCAATTGATTCGTGATTTTTTCAGCATTCATCCTAGACTTGGTCGATGTCTCAGTATAATACGAAATAAGCTGTCTTATGATAAAGAGGTTATGTTGGCTGAACTCGTACCTTATTATTTAATTTACTTGAAAACTAAGAGGGAGCAATTAAAAGAAAGGGTGGAGCAATTAAGAGCAGACGAGGAGCAATTGATTCGTGATTTTTTCAGCATTCATCCTAGACTTGGTCGATGTCTCAGTATAATACGAAATAAGCTGTCTTATGATAGAGAGGTTATGTTGGCTGAACTCGTACCTTATTATTTAATTTACCTAAAAACTAAGAGGGAGCAATTAAAAGAAAGGGTGGAGCAATTAAGAGCAGACGAGGAGCAATTGATTCGTCATTTTTTCAGCATTCATCGTAGACTTGGTCGATGTCTTAGTGTAATACGAAATAAGCTGTCTTATGATAGAGAGGTTATGTTGGCTGAACTCGTACCTTATTATTTAATTTACCTAAAAACTAAGAGGGAGCAATTAAAAGGAAGGGTGGAGCAATTAAGAGCAGACGAGGAGCAATTGATTCGTGATTTTTTCAGCATTCATCCTAGACTTGGTCGATGTCTCAGTATAATACGAAATAAGCTGTCTTATGATAAAGAGGTTATGTTGGCTGAACTCGTACCTTATTATTTAATTTACTTGAAAACTAAGAGGGAGCAATTAAAAGAAAGGGTGGAGCAATTAAGAGCAGACGAGGAGCAATTGATTCGTGATTTTTTCAGCATTCATCCTAGACTTGGTCGATGTCTCAGTATAATACGAAATAAGCTGTCTTATGATAGAGAGGTTATGTTGGCTGAACTCGTACCTTATTATTTAATTTACTTAAAAACTAAAAGGGAGCAATTAAAATGAAGGGTGGAGCAATTAAGAGCAGACGAGGAGCAATTGATTCGTCATTTTTTCAGCATTTATCGTAGACTTGGTCGATGTCTGTGTGTAATACGAGAATACCCGTCTTGTGATAGAGAGGTTATGTTGGCTGAACTCGTACCTTATTATTTAATTTACCTAAAAACTAAGAGGGAGCAATTAAAAGGAAGGGTGGAGCAATTAAGAGCAGACGAGGAGCAATTGATTCGTGATTTTTTCAGCATTCATCCTAGACTTGGTCGATGTCTCAGTATAATACGAAATAAGCTGTCTTATGATAGAGAGGTTATGTTGGCTGAACTCGTACCTTATTATTTAATTTACTTGAAAACTAAGAGGGAGCAATTAAAAGAAAGGGTGGAGCAATTAAGAGCAGACGAGGAGCAATTGATTCGTGATTTTCTCAGCATTTATCGTAGACTTGGTCGATGTCTCTGTGTAATACGAGATTACCCGTCTTGTGATAGAGAGGTTATGTTGGCCGAACTCGTACCTTATTATTTAATTTACTTAAAAACTAAGAAGGAGCAATTAAAAGAAAGGGTGGAGCAATTAAGAGTAGACCCTAACGGCTTTTTTTCGGGGTATGAACGGGGTCAAACAACCGTATAATCGTTGTCGGTAGACGGTGTTGTCACCAGTTTGATATGGTGTTCCGACCGTCACGCTACGGTGGTTTTGAACCACTATCACCACCATCTATACACATTATATCTACCGTATGAACACCGGATGAATACCCAACATATAACTGGTACTATACCGTATGTAGATGGTATATCCCGGTATAAACTTTTCCCAAAAATCCCCACCCTAACGGCTTTTTTTCGGGGTATGAACGGGGTCAAACAACCGTATAATCGTTGTCGGTAGACGGTGTTGTCACCAGTTTGATACGGTGTTCCGACCGTCACGCTACGGTGGTTTTGAACCACCATCAACATCATCTATACACATTAGATCTACCGTATGAACACCGGATGAATACCCAACATATAACTGGTACTATACCGTATGTAGATGGTATATACCGGTATAAACTTTTTCCCAAAAATCCCCAAAAAAAAAAAATGAAAAAGATGTAAGTGGATTTATCAATATTTAACAGGGTGAAATAAATGTTGAAGAATAAGATATTTCAGAGTACGTCATTATATATTGAATGAGCATTTTATGTTTTATGTTATATTATGAACCATTACAAAAGATTAAGTTAGTATTTTTACTTAAACATATCAATAAACTTATGACTTCCCCGAATATAGGAAGAAGGGTATATCATGGGCCTATTCGAATAGTATTCCCGTAACTACCGTAACTAAGGGGTTATTGCACATCATGGGAAACATATGTTTCATGTTATATTATGAACGTTACAAAAGATTAACAGTATTTTACTCAAACTTATCAATAAACTTATGAACTCCCCGAATATAGGAAGAAGGGTATATCATGGGCCTATTAAACTGGCAAAGTGGAAACTGGTTGAGTCGTCTACTCAGCGAGTCAACTTACGGCTAACCTCTAATTAACCACCTTGACTGTTACATCTACAGACGTATTAATACCTGTATAAAATACACCCTTAGGGTTAGGTATAGTAATAGCTTTGTAAACGTTGTTAGATACTGATCGAGCGAGGCCGGGATAAAGTAATAAAGTAATAGTAAAAAGTGCAAGAATAATTACAAGAATAGTCACAGAAACACCTATGTTAGGATTAATGGAGGAGTACTCAGGTTTCTTTGTCTGGATGCTTCTCGTTTATTATTAATATTATTCTTTATAATATATATTGTTTATTATTTGTATTTATACTCTGCTTACAGCCTTTTCTTTGTATTTATTCTATTCTGGTGGCACGCCACCTTAATCACTTTGTACTTTACTTCTTTCTTTTTTTGCTTACTGCCGCTAGCCGCCTTCACTTCTTCGTTGCCTTCTCTAAACTGACTCTCTGTTCGCTCCCTCTCCGCACTCTCCCCTCCCTTCTCGCTCTCTGCGCACGCATACTTTTCTTTTACTCCCAGTCATACCAACTCTGTTATCTTGAGGTTCCTATACGGCTATACCCTAACACTTAGATATTAGCATATAAACAATGGTACAAAGTACAAGAATAATTACAGAATCAACTAGCAACCGTGTACGTGTACATTAGGGTGTGTCGAAAATGAACTTCTTTCTTTTTTTTCTGCTCATTCTACCCAAAACCTTAGGTTTTGACGTTGAAAAAGTCCTCGTTCAAGGAGGGTGCTGTAGCTTGAAGTTTAGAGGTCGCTCAACGAGGATTTAGGATTCCCATCTAATTAGCACGTAAAAAATATTGTTTTTCGCTCAAAACGATGTCAGGCAACCAAAAAATCGGCGATGTCTGTCTTTCTCGGCTTATTTGAAAGCATGACTTATCCCCTAAACAGTGGTGGGTCGTTTTTCAAATTACCTTGTTCCAATTTTTGCCTTGGAGACTTTGTAAACTGGATGAAAGTGATTATTCTGGTCAAAAAACGAAAAAAAATGAATAAAATTGAAACAAAAACGACCCACCATCGTTTAGGGGATGAGTCATGCTTTCAAATAAGCCGAGAAAGACAGACATCGCCGATTTTTTGGTTGCCTGACATCGATTTGAGCGAAAAACAATATATTTTACGTGTTAATTAGATGGGAATCCTAAATCCTCGTTGAGCGACCTCTAAACTTCAAGCCACAGCGCCCTCCTTGAACGAGGACCTTCTCAATGTCAAAACCTAAGGTTTTGGGTGGAATGAGCAGAAAAAAAAGAAAGAAGTTCATTTTCGACACACCCTAGTGTACATATTACAAATTGATGCGCCTTATTCCGATCCTGAACCCGAATTTCCTGGGTGCAAAAAAAAAATTTTTTTATGTGGGAATCACGATATCGTGTCTAATGGCGTAAGGTGATAAGCGCAAAAAAATTATTTTTTTTTTTGCCGATATGCCCAAAAGATGTGATATTGCATGAAAAAGATTTTGCCACCAAAAATAAAAAATACAATTTTTTTTTTTCGCTTACGAACTTATGTAATTTGACACGCGATATAGTAATTACTGATGCTGGGTATAATACTGGTGGAATACCGTGCAATGACCCTCTATTGACGGCATCTAGATAGCGAAACGACTGTCGAAATACCCAACTCGATCAAGTATTTTGACGGTATGTTGACCGTGTTATACGGGTTTTGAGAAGGTGGCTGCACCGTCGCTGGACCGTCAGACAACGGTAGAAAACCGGTGTTGTGAGGGTGGTGACTGTGGTCCAAAACCACAATCGTTAGACGGTGGTTCGACGGAATCTATACCGTCCGACCACGGTACGAACACGGTCAAACGACCTAAACCGTCGTTATACCAACTTCATACCATCTTGCTACCCTGTTTATACCCCGAAAAAAAGCCGTTAGGGGACGAGGAGCAATTGATTCGTGATTTTTTCAGCATTCATCCTAGACTTGGTCGATGTCTCAGTATAATACGAAATAAGCTGTCTTATGATAGAGAGGTTATGTTGGCTGAACTCGTACCTTATTATTTAATTTACTTAAAAACTAAAAGGGAGCAATTAAAATGAAGGGTGGAGCAATTAAGAGCAGACGAGGAGCAATTGATTCGTCATTTTTTTAGCATTTATCGTAGACTTGGTCGATGTCTGTGTGTAATACGAGAATACCCGTCTTGTGATAGAGAGGTTATGTTGGCTGAACTCGTACCTTATTATTTAAGTTACCTAAAAACTAAGAGGGAGCAATTAAAAGAAAGGGTGGAGCAATTAAGAGCAGACGAGGAGCAATTGATTCGTCATTTTTTCAGCATTTATCGTAGACTTGGTCGATGTCTCAGTGTAATACGAAATAAGCTGTCTTATGATAGAGAGGTTATGTTGGCTGAACTCGTACCTTATTATTTAATTTACTTAAAAACTAAAAGGGAGCAATTAAAATGAAGGGTGGAGCAATTAAGAGCAGACGAGGAGCAATTGATTCGTGACTTTTTCAGCATTTATCGTAGACTTGGTCGATGTCTCTGTGTAATACGAGATTACCCGTCTTGTGATAGAGAGGTTATGTTGGCCGAACTCGTACCTTATTATTTAATTTACTTAAAAACTAAGAGGGAGCAATTAAGAGTAGACGAGGAGCAATTGATTCGTGATTTTTTCAGCATTCATCCTAGACTTGGTCGATGTCTCAGTATAATACGAAATAAGCTGTCTTATGATAGAGAGGTTATGTTGGCTGAACTCGTACCTTATTATTTAATTTACCTAAAAACTAAGAGGGAGCAATTAAAAGAAAGGGTGGAGCAATTAAGAGCAGACGAGGAGCAATTGATTCGTCATTTTTTCAGCATTCATCGTAGACTTGGTCGATGTCTTAGTGTAATACGAAATAAGCTGTCTTATGATAGAGAGGTTATGTTGGCTGAACTCGTACCTTATTATTTAATTTACCTAAAAACTAAGAGGGAGCAATTAAAAGGAAGGGTGGAGCAATTAAGAGCAGACGAGGAGCAATTGATTCGTGATTTTTTCAGCATTCATCCTAGACTTGGTCGATGTCTCAGTATAATACGAAATAAGCTGTCTTATGATAGAGAGGTTATGTTGGCTGAACTCGTACCTTATTATTTAATTTACTTGAAAACTAAGAGGGAGCAATTAAAAGAAAGGGTGGAGCAATTAAGAGCAGACGAGGAGCAATTGATTCGTGATTTTTTCAGCATTTATCGTAGACTTGGTCGATGTCTCTGTGTAATACGAGATTACCCGTCTTGTGATAGAGAGGTTATGTTGGCCGAACTCGTACCTTATTATTTAATTTACTTAAAAACTAAGAAGGAGCAATTAAAAGAAAGGGTGGAGCAATTAAGAGTAGACGAGGAGCAATTGATTCGTGATTTTTTCAGCATTCATCCTAGACTTGGTCGATGTCTCAGTATAATACGAAATAAGCTGTCTTATGATAGAGAGGTTATGTTGGCTGAACTCGTACCTTATTATTTAATTTACTTAAAAACTAAAAGGGAGCAATTAAAATGAAGGGTGGAGCAATTAAGAGCAGACGAGGAGCAATTGATTCGTGACTTTTTCAGCATTCATCCTAGACTTGGTCGATGTCTCAGTATAATACGAAATAAGCTGTCTTATGATAGAGAGGTTATGTTGGCTGAACTCGTACCTTATTATTTAATTTACCTAAAAACTAAGAGGGAGCAATTAAAAGAAAGGGTAGAGCAATTAAGAGCAGACGAGGAGCAATTGATTCGTGATTTTTTCAGCATTTATCGTAGACTTGGTCGATGTCTCTGTGTAATACGAGATTACCCGTCTTGTGATAGAGAGGTTATGTTGGCCGAACTCGTACCTTATTATTTAATTTACTTAAAAACTAAGAGGGAGCAATTAAGAGTAGACGAGGAGCAATTGATTCGTGATTTTTTCAGCATTCATCCTAGACTTGGTCGATGTCTCAGTATAATACGAAATAAGCTGTCTTATGATAGAGAGGTTATGTTGGCTGAACTCGTACCTTATTATTTAATTTACCTAAAAACTAAGAGGGAGCAATTAAAAGAAAGGGTGGAGCAATTAAGAGCAGACGAGGAGCAATTGATTCGTCATTTTTTCAGCATTCATCGTAGACTTGGTCGATGTCTTAGTGTAATACGAAATAAGCTGTCTTATGATAGAGAGGTTATGTTGGCTGAACTCGTACCTTATTATTTAATTTACCTAAAAACTAAGAGGGAGCAATTAAAAGGAAGGGTGGAGCAATTAAGAGCAGACGAGGAGCAATTGATTCGTGATTTTTTCAGCATTCATCCTAGACTTGGTCGATGTCTCAGTATAATACGAAATAAGCTGTCTTATGATAGAGAGGTTATGTTGGCTGAACTCGTACCTTATTATTTAATTTACTTGAAAACTAAGAGGGAGCAATTAAAAGAAAGGGTGGAGCAATTAAGAGCAGACGAGGAGCAATTGATTCGTGATTTTTTCAGCATTTATCGTAGACTTGGTCGATGTCTCTGTGTAATACGAGATCACCCGTCTTGTGATAGAGAGGTTATGTTGGCCGAACTCGTACCTTATTATTTAATTTACTTAAAAACTAAGAAGGAGCAATTAAAAGAAAGGGTGGAGCAATTAAGAGTAGACGAGGAGCAATTGATTCGTGATTTTTTCAGCATTCATCCTAGACTTGGTCGATGTCTCAGTATAATACGAAATAAGCTGTCTTATGATAGAGAGGTTATGTTGGCTGAACTCGTACCTTATTATTTAATTTACTTAAAAACTAAAAGGGAGCAATTAAAATGAAGGGTGGAGCAATTAAGAGCAGACGAGGAGCAATTGATTCGTCATTTTTTCAGCATTTATCGTAGACTTGGTCGATGTCTCTGTGTAATACGAGAATACCCGTCTTGTGATAGAGAGGTTATGTTGGCTGAACTCGTACCTTATTATTTAAGTTACCTAAAAACTAAGAGGGAGCAATTGAAAGAAAGGGTAGAGCAATCAAAAGCAGACGAGGAGCAACTTTTTAGTCCCTTGAAGAACGTCGTATCTTCATCCGTTCGATTAAAATATAAATTTGAATTTGGCCGCCATTTCGCCGCAGCAAATCCCCATTGTCTCACTTGCTTTAATTATTCGATTATTTTATTTCATGAAAACCAAGAGGGAACAATTAAAATTAAAGGTGGAGCAATTAAGATCATCAGGGGAGCAATTGTTTAGTCCCATGTAGAAGGTCGTATCTCCATCCGTTTGGTGAAAACCTAGATTTGAATTTGGCCGGCATTTTAACATAGAATATCCGGATTTCGTTTTTTTTTTTTTTCTCAAAAACTATACGGGAGCAATCAACGAAATTAGCGGAGCAATTAAGAGCAATTACGGAGCAATTGTTTGGTATATAAAAAAATAGAAAATAATCAAATTACCGGCTAACTTTACATACGTTCCCATCTATTACGGTATATCTATGCCCATAACAATACCATCTATCTATACCTATATAAATGATCGATGTCAATTGTAATATATTTTGAACGAAATCGGGAATGTGCTAAAAATCGGAAGAATCGGGTTTTTGCGAAAATTACAGCCACTTTATTCAAGTTTCCTCATTTGATGGAAGTTCGAAAATTGAAACATGATTTTCAACAATCCCGTTCACAATCTGTCCGCTGACAGTTTGTAACAGTGCACTTTTTACCCATTATTACTGGAGCTTTATGAATGCTCTGTGCTGCATTCTGTCGGGTGAACCAAAACAAGAGGTCGTGGCTGTGGCCTGTGACAGCCAGTGACAGCTGAAGCTAGGGAACACGTGACTACGGTGATCGCTGTGATTGGCGTATCTGTGTCGCAGCGCCGCCTGTACGAGACTCACGAAAACAACACGTAAAAATCACAGAAATTGAAGCCTCGTCGACCCACCTACTCTTCTTACATCGTGGTCTCATGTCTCAGCTGTCAGAAATCAACAATTTTACACTATTTACATCTTTATACCGCTCTACTTTCGGTTTCTCGGCCCTATTGTTGCGTGAAACAACAAAATTTTTAGACACAAATGTTCGTCATTGCGTGCAGACTTGAGGTAAGAGGCTGGTTTTTGCGTTTTTGACGCACAGCCCACAGGCTTTGATATGAACCAAAATAAGTGACACGGCCACACTTGAAGAACCTAAAATATTCATTTTTTTCGATTTCGACAAATCTCGCGTGCTTGATCGAACCTATTCGTCCCTAATCATCGAATAAATCTATTATATATCATTTTTGATCATCGTTTCCGAGTTTTTGCGACTTTTTGTTTATTTCTCAGCCGATAACTGTATGACTAGGACATGCTTTTAATCCACTAGACCACCTAGCCGCCCAAAGAATGTTACCGTAATTATATTATATAATTACTCAAAAAATAAACCGTCGTTCATTACATAGTACATGAGAACGTCTTCTCATGACTGTGGAGTTTTCAAAATAGTATAAATGTGTTGCTACCGCGAAACGATTGAATCTATATTCATATACTACATTGACTGGAAATTCCGAGTATCAAAATATTACTTGCGATTCATTTTTCTTTTTGTATAATTTGACTGTATTACTTTGTTTGTTCGTTCGTTTTCATCACTAATAAAGTTTTTTGTGGCACGTATTATGAATTACAATATTACATACATATTTGTACAAAAGAGATTCCAGACCTCTCTAATACGCGGCGGGAGTCAATTTTCGAACTGAAATTCAACTACACATACCTGTACCAAGGCGGTAGAATAGCGCGAGCGACATCTGTCGGTACAACGGACTGAAGATCCAAATTTTCCATTTTATTCATTCACGGTAAGTGTTGTGTGTTCTATATTACCGACAAGATACGGTGCTGTTCTATCCACGAAATTATCTAAAACGCTGTGCTTCATCGATCGCTACGACTGGGAAGTTGGTCCACTAAGGTCTCTCTCTGCATTGATTGAATGTTCTCTGTACAAAACCTGATAGTTCCTATCAATCAAGTTTCTGTATTTTGTGAATGATGAATTGTTTCACACCTTCAACTTCCCATTATAAGAAAAGAAAGTTGTTGTAATGACCCCGGAACTGAAAGATCGACTTTTTACCAGATTGCGACGTCTTGAAGCCTAGACAATCATCACCGACAAGTTCCGAAGTACGACTGAGTGAGTGTGTGATCAATTCTTTGTTTGATGATATCTCGAGAAGGAATGAACCAATTTTATACTTTCTTATATCGATCGGTGCGGTTCCTTCTAACTTGAGACTTATCAGGTTTTCTATTTGATCGGTCCAGTAGTTATCGAGTTATTCGGAGAACAAAATTTTGTGGGAATGATAAAAGAAATGCTATTGGCGATATCTCGAGAACTAATGAACGGTTCTAATGATTGTGGTATCAATCTGTAGGATTTTCTCTAGCTTGAATCTATTCAAACTTTGAAATTGAACGATCCAGTAGTTCTTGCGTTGGAAAACAGGAATCAACTTCCTACTCTTCACGTCTCCTTCGATCATATCAACTCCGGGTTGACTCGTTTCATTGCACAGTAATTCAGTAATCAGAGAACCTGAGTTAACTCAGGTTAATATTAATATTAATATTATTTTCATTGTGATTCATCAATACAGTAGAACCTCGCGTTATATTGCTTATCTGCCAGTTTTTCCCTCACACGTACTCTTACTTACACAATTCACGCTCCCCCACTATGCTCAGATCCGTAGTGTGTGTTGCGCGGCAAGCGGGTACCTTAACTTGAGTTAACTCAGTTTAATATTAATATTATTATTATTTTCATTGTGATTCATCAATACAGTAGAACCTCGCGTTATATTGCTTATCTGCCGGTTTTTCCCTCACACGTACTCTTACTTACACAATTCACGCTCCCCTACTATGCTCAGATCCGTAGTGTGTGTTGCGCGGCAAGCGGGTACACTTGTTCGTTATGGTCTCGCGTCTCTTGTGGTTTCGAGATAAAATGTTGGGTAAAGAGGGCACTCGCTGAATTGCCATTTCTCAGAATTTCTCTTCCCTACTGGCCTGCACCATGCAATATAAGGAGGTTTTACTCATTTGCGAAATGTATATCAACATATCGAATATAAGAGCAGCCTAGTAAAAAAGCCAGCGGGTGAAGCTATGGCTACCAAAATCTGATGAGGAACTGAAAAAAATCATCGTACAATCAGCAAATTAGATATTCGATTCAATCTTTATTCCTTGATCAACACATGAACTTATTCAATAGAGAAATTAGTAAATGTTTCTGTGAAGTGCAGTATTCTTAGGCGAGGGATCGGGTCTTCGGCTTCATGCCTCAAATGTGTTTTTTTTTTTTTTGTTCAAATTACTGTAATTCGAAAAACAGGAGTCAAAGTATTTAGTCGTGTTTTCAATTTATTCTTCACCGATTTTCTGCAATTATAACTGCGAATGATAAGCTATTCCGCTTTGTTTCCTTATAGCAAATCCATATGCGGACGGAGATGCGGATTCCGTCTGTACGGGGTCAACCACAGCTGATATGAATTACAAAAAAGTGTAATTACCTACATAAAATTGAAACACTCGCATATGGTACTGCTGACTCCTAGCCTGAGCGTATAACCGTGAATTCAAAACTCTTTTTAATTATTTTTTTCATATCAACTTCTCCCGGATGCGAACGTGGCTTCCGATTCCGCGACGATAACAGCCTTGATATCGAGCGAAATTTTTAATTACATCTCAGACTGCACTGAACCGAAAATTGACTTTCAAACCTTTGACAAACATCCAATGCGTCAGCTTCTTCTATTCAAAAGTGGACTTTGGTCGGAAGGTCGAATTTTCGACGAAAGTCAGCGCAGATTGGAAATCTGTGAGACGATAACCGATTCTCATAGAGATCTTGTCCCTCGATGTTGAAATTGTCGATTTTTCCATCAGTCGGATCGATGAGCATTAGGGTGGGCCAAAAAAAAACTTTTAATTTTTTGTTCTTTAGTTACCATGAAAATATTGTTCAAGATGATGAAAAAAAAATCCTCTGTAAATTTGAGCTCTTAATAATAATATTAAGGACGTTCCCAAGGAAAATACCTTTTCTTACGATCATCTTGAAAATTTGAATGTGTATACTATTAATGTTCTTCATACGTAGAAAAAGTTTCAATACTCCTTGCGGCACAAAATTTTGAGAATTTGATTGTTAAAATTTACATTTTTAACACACGAACCCTATACCGGCCTAGGTTGAAACGGATATTTCGTGATATAACAATGGTAATTTTCTTACGAATTTTTTGAAAAACTTGGAATGATCAATTGGAAATATAACAAATATTGTCGTGTTAAGAAAATTATAGCAAGCGGTATTCGTTTTTTTATAAGATATGTTTAAAGTAAGCTACTTTTGATTGTTTTAGACTTTCCTCACGTAATCTAGTGAGTAGAAGATCGCGATTTGATAACGTTACACTATGCGGGAAGTTATATTATTTCTTTCATTTCTGCGCATGTGGGACAGGGCGAAAGAGTGCACTGCGCATCAACTATTTTTTCATTGTGTACATGTTAGTTCACATAGTTGGATCTTCTGCAGGTTGAGCACCACTGATCCTTGGGAACGTCCTTAAATAACACAGGAAATTTTTTTTTTTTTATTTGGAATTTTATTCCGTTCCAACGAATCATCGTGTTGTAAAAATCAATACATATTCTTGTAGGAAATTAAACGATCTCCAAAAAAGGTCTGATGTGATTTTTCGCTAAGTTCACTCGTTTCAAAGTTATTCAAGGTTAAAGTTCAACCTCAAACGGTGTATGACGACTTTTTTTCGACTTAGCGAAAAATCACATCAGACCTTTTTTGGAGATCGTTTAATTACCTACAAGAATATGTATTGATTTTTATAACACGATGATTCGTTGGAGCGGAATGAAATTCCAAATAAAAAAAAAAAATTTCCTGTCTTATTTAAAGGGGAAATCAAAAATCGCGATGAGGCACCTCTTAATATTAATATTAAGAGCTCAAATTTTCAGAGGATTTTTTTTTCATCATCTTGAACAATATTTTCATGGTAACTGAAGGAAAAAAAATTAAAAGTTTTTTTTGGCCCACCCTAATGAGCATATATATGTTGGAAGATGAATCGGAAGCGCAAGAATTATAACCTATAGGCGATATCAATTTTCTAGATACTCGATGGCAAAACTGACAGTCAAATGACGTTTGACCAGTTGGTGAAATAGGAGTGGTGTCGATTTCGATGCGCCTTCGCATCCTGCGTGACAGTCATGATGATAACCGATAACTTGACATCTACACAGTAAAAAAAATTTCGTCATTGTGTAAAATGTTAAAATTTTTGTGTTAAATATTTAACACTCTCGTGTGTTGATTTTTTTTTTACTATGTACACACGTCGCCGGACTTGCGGGGTTTGGATAATTTTCCTTGAATCTGCTCCTTTTGTAGCAACTGTATATGAGCAATTCCACGTCAGACCGGACAGCTTTCTGACCTCGATGTTACCGATTTCGCAATGATTTTTTTTACGGGTTCTATGGAACAAATAAATGAATCAAACAATTTTTTGTTTTTTTTTTGGCCCTTATTTTCCAAGTTACACGGGGGTGAAATTCGGGAAAAAGAGCCACAAATCGAAAACATACTCCTCTTCAAACGGTCATATCTTTGATTGTATTCATCCTAGAGACTTCATCCAAGAACCATTTTAAAGCTATTGAATGACACTATTATAATATATTTATTTGATTTTGCGGTAACAAACAATTCTATTTGTTATAAACAAATATATTATTCAAACGTGATTTTCAAACAAAGACCACGCGATACCATTCTCAAAAAAATATGAGCGTATTCCTTGATCAATTCTCTACAAAATCGTTGAGTCAATTTCATGGAGAAACGATGGACACTATATGAAAACGATTTATTTATAAGCGACGGCGCGCGCTGCCACCCAAAAACCCGGCTCAGGTACGTGTGGCTAGCATGAAAAAGCATCGGTGGGCATGTTTACGGTCATATCTTTGGTTGTTTTCATCCGAGAGACTTCTTCCTAGAACCATTTCAAAGCCATTGAATGACACTATTTATATATATTTATTTAATTCTGTGGTAACAAACAATTCTATTTGTTATAAACAAATATATTATTCAAACGTGATTTTGAAAGCAAGGGCCACGCGATAACATTCTCAAAAAAATATAAGCGTATTCCTTGATCAATTCTCTACAAAATCGTTAAGGGGGGGGGGGTTTACCCAATCGGTTACCGATTTGTCTATTTTCTCCGAAACGGGGTAATCAATCGACTTGTCCTTTCGGCAGCCGATGTTTGACGAGTAATGAGTTCGAACTGGTACGTTTGATCGGATGAAATCGGGATTTTTTTATTTTTTTCGATCGAAAAGTATTGGCGTGCCATTTATTGCAACTTATATCAAAGCCCACGCATCAAAAATGCAAAATCGACTCCCTGAGCCCGATTCTGTGAGGAATTCTGAACATAACCATCCCTAAACATCTTTGTTTCCGACAACGATGAAGGTGGAAGTTGTATTCCACGTTTTTGTGGTAATTTTCGTGATTTTCAGAGACTGGGAGCGGCCATTGCCGCTACAGCTGCTGATATAATGCGGTGGTTCCCAGAACGCCCGTGAGATGTCGCTACGCGCCCATCTGAACTTCATCCTTTTACTACAGTTTAGTATACTTTTACGGTGACATCTCACGGGTGTTCTGGGAACCACCGCATTATATCAGCAGCTGTAGCGGCAATGGCCGCCCCCAGTCTCTGACAATCGCGAAAATTACCACAAAAACGTGGAATACAACTTCCACCTTCATCGTTGTCGGGAACAAAGATGTTTTGGGATGGTTATGTTCAGAATTTCTCACAGAATCGGGCTCAGGGAGTCGATTTTGCATTTTTGATGCGTGGGCTTTGATATAAGTCGCAATAAATGGCACGCCAATACTTTTCGATCGAAAAAAATAAAAAAATCCCGATTTCATCCGATCAAACGTACCAGTTCGAACTCATTACTCGTTAAACATCGGCTGCCGAAAGGACAAGTCGATTGATTACCCCGTTTCGGAGAAAATAGACAAATCGGTAACCGATTGGGTATACCCCCCCCTTAAGTCAATTTTATGGAGAAACGATGGAAACCATGTGAAAACGATTTATTAATAAGCGACGGCGCGCGCTGCCGCTGAAAGACCCGGCTCGGGTGCGGTTTTTGGGTGGCAGCGCGCGCCGTCGTTTATGAATAAATCGTTTTCACATGGTTTTCATCGTTTCTCCATAAAATTGACTTAACGATTTTGTAGAGAATTGATCAAGGAATACGCTCATATTTTTTTGAGAATGATATCGCGTGGCCTTTGTTTGAAAATCACGTTTGAATAATATATTTGTTTATAACAAATAGAATTGTTTGTTACCGCAAAATTAAATAAATATATTATAATAGTGTCATTCAATAGCTTTAAAATGGTTCTTGGATGAAGTCTCTAGGATGAATACAATCAAAGATATGACCGTTTAAAGAGGAGTATGTTTTCGATTTTTGGCTCTTTTTCCCGAATTTCACCCCCGTGTAACTTGGAAAATAAGGGCCAAAAAAAAAAAACCAAAAATTGTTTGATACATTTATTTGTTTCATAGAACCCGTAAAGAAAATCATTGCTAAATCGGTAACATCGAGGTCATTTTTTGATTTATTTTGTCCGGTCTGACGTGGAATGGCTCATATGTAGTATACTATATAATATATAGGGGAGAGCGGGGCAAGTTGGAGACCTTAAGCTTTGAAAGCGTTTTTTTAATCAATCGTGAGTGAAATTTGAAATCTTTCGGTATTTTCGCAAACTATGAGATGTTAACTGCTACAAAAAAAAAATGGACATTGAATTCGGTTATTTACAAACTGTGTGATTTCGATTTTTCCAAAATGTTGCAGACTCGTCAACTTGCCCCGACCACGGGGCAAGTTGGCGAATGCTAGATTTCGGTTCAATGGGCATATAAACATGTTGTTTTCGTCAAAAAATACTTCAGTTCATTCAAATCCAGAAAGGAAACACACACACGATTACATTTTTTTATTTATAGGTATAGGGGAAAATTGGCATGAAAGAGCCAAGTTTTGAAAGAGCCGCTTGCATGCAGAAACCATAAACACGTCTTTGCTTCTAGCAGACGGCCCTCTCACAAAGGCAGTTTCGCATATGGCTGACATGCGCGATGAGCGACGTCAATCCATACAGAAAATAACTAAATCAAAGAAAACCAAAAATATTGTGTAGTGAACAGCAATTGCTAATTCTTGTTAGGAAAAGTTTTTTCGCAGCAGCTTATGCCTGAATCAGGCTGTCGCCCATAAACGATTAATCGGACAACTTAACCTCATCTATTATGCCACAATGCCATTCCATATGAGATAAGTATATATTATATAGTATACTACATATTCTTCTGGACAGGCGCGGATACAAGGGGGGGGCCATGGGGGCGATGGCCCCCCCCAAAACCTTAAGCTCGAGGGTGATCACTCGCGCATCAAGGCGCGAATGACTATAACGGTGACGATAAAAAACGCAAATCAATATGACAAATATTTTTTCTTGGTTAAGTTATTGGTTACACCACCTTGGAGCTCGGGATCGCCCCCCCCAAATGAGAAACCTGGATCCGCCACTGCTTCTGGAATAATAAATATAATATTGCGATGAAATTGATACTTCATGGCGAATTACAGAATCTTGTATCCTGCCAGTGGAAGTATTGAGACTGACTACGCATTCAACATTGTTCAAGTGGAAAGAAGTCTTCAAATTCACCGAATGAATGTTGCATGAGCGATAAACAAAGAGAAGCAATGTGTCAACAGGCGCAGAATAAAGTGATTCTCTATACCTGGGATGACAAATTTCATCAATCTGATGTACAATGATGACTGTATTTGATGTATAAATATTCAGTAGCTTGCGAAATTGACTATCAAAAAACTTTATAATTATATAGACCAACATTAATTACTATAGAAACTCTGAATACGTACAAAAAAAGTTTATCTTTATAGTCCAGTTGACAGACCTGCCCATACATACGATTTTGCCATAACAGTTTGCGGCAGCATTTTTCTTATAGTTTTCGACGTCCTGAATTCAATGGTGCAAGAATTTTTGCGCTAAGTCTTGCGGAAAGGGTTGAAAAAAATTTTTGAAAATTGAAACTGCAATATAGGGTAGAGTGGTCCCAAACCGACCGGTGCTCCAACGGTGGTCCCATCCCGACCTTTCCATGCGTTTCTTATGGAAAGGTCGGGATGGGACCACCGTTTTAGCACCGGTCGGTTTGGGACCACTTTACCCTAGCGATAACGACGAAGAAATTGCGAAAAAGTTTCATACAAGAGTTGTAGACAAAAAAAAATCCACATAAAAAACGATTGAACTTTTTTTCTCTACAATCAATAGGTGAGCCAGTGAAAATAATTTATTAGCCCTGGCGGCTTTTGGTTTGCGTAGAATATATGCTGTATATACCGGGTAAATACGGTATGAGCATGATGACGGTAGCACGACCGCATCTAAACGTTGTTGTACCGAATAAAGACAGTAGATTTGCGCCCAAAATGAACAAAGTTTGTACCGTATATATACGTGATTATACGATATGAAAACCGTATGTGCTTCAGTTGAAGTACGGATAGAGTACGTATAAAGTACGGATGGAAAGGGTATAAGGTCAGCAACCACGACGTATATAATACCACATTTATACGGTATGTATGGAGTCAAATTTTGTCGTCCATTAAACGTCACTTATGAATCACACACTTCCGCATAGTTATTTGAATTCTTATTGAATGCTGAATGCGAATGACCGTGTTGGGCCGAATTTAATTGTAATATATCACCTGTATATGTATTACGTATGGATATCGCTATGCAGCGAATAAAATACATATTTCGCTGAAATTTCAATATGTCCCTTCTACTAATATGAGAATATAGCGACGCCTCAGCGAAAAAACATATATCGAATTTAATTCTAAAATTATGGTGTCTCGTCCGATAAAGATATATGGAACAGCATGATTTTTTAATAAAACTCTATGTATGTTCTTTCACTGAGGCGTCGCTATTAATACCTATGCTGAAATTTAAGATAAGTTTTTTTTTCATAGCGGGACGGTTCGTTCTCAATGCGGTATGATTATGGTGTGAATGCGGTATGGATACGATACAATGAAGTACTGATACCGTATGACCGCGGTATAGATATCGTATCTTCACGTATATTTTGGAGGGACCACAAAAGGTCGCATATTGTATAGGCGGATGGATGGTATGTACACGGTGTTCAAACCGTATGTTGAGAGTCTTAAGTACCCATACATACGGTATAAACTTTGTTCATTTTCGGCGCAAATCTAACGTATTTACTCCATGTTTATACGTATTACAACGGTGATAAAACGATGAACAGACGATATATCTACGGTATATCAAGCGTGTCACAGAAGCCGCCAGGGAGGTTAGGTAACCCCACTGCTGTCATTTTTGTATATAGCTATTCAAAATCTTAAATTAATTCCACTGGCTCACCTATTGCTTGTAGACAAAAAAGGTTCAATCGTTTTTTACGTGGATTTTTTTTTGTCTACAACTCTTGTATGAAACTTTTTTGCAATTTCTTCGTAGTTATCGCTATATTGCAGTTTCAATTTTCAAAAAAAATTTTGAACCCTTTCCGCAAGACTTAGCGCAAAAATTCTTGCACCATTGAATTCAGGACGTCGAAAACTATAAGAAAAATGCTGCCGCAAACTGTTATGGCAAAATCGTATGTATTGGCAGGTCTGTCAACTGGACTATTAAGCTTAAAGTCTGAAAAAACTGCTTAAATATTGCAATTATTTATGACAATGTTGATAATCTATGTTTATAGATATTCTATTTATTGTCAATGTATTTATTTAATATATATTTGTTAAGAATATTTTGTCATAAAATTGAATAGATATTGTATAATGCAAGAAAAATGTGATAACAGTATACGAAGAATGTACGAAAAACTATTTATAATTTATGTCACTGAATGAATAAATAAATAATTATTATTCGCCCCTCCTCAACTTGTGTATTTTTTTTTTTTTTTGTGTGTATTTTTATTTATTTAAATAATAATTTTCTTACTGTTGCAGCAATTCTACTCAATATTTTAATATTTAAGAAAAATTCAGAATAACTCTTTCCGTGGCCGCACGAATTCTCTGCAGAAAGTCTTAATAACTGAGAAAAACTCAGAATAACTCTTTCCGTAGCCGCACAAATTCTCTGCCGAAAGTCTTAATAACTAAAAAAAACTCTTCTGGAAGAGTCCGAAATCTTGCAAATACTCTGACTTTTTATGTCAAATGAAGAGTTTTTCGGAGTTAGTAAGACTTTTTCAGACTTTTTCAGACTTAAAAAAAAAAAAAATAAGAATTTCAGAAGTATTATTCATACTTATTAAGAAAATTTCTCAGTTTTGACAGAGAAATATTTCCACAAGGGAACCCGTGCTCCTCAACGCCGGATTAAGGGGGTATCCCCACCTTTAAATGGGTTAAAATTCTAAGAAAGAAATTGATATTTTACAGCGAATTTGAGAGTCTGATCAAATCCAAAAAAATCATGAAGTTTAGGGAGGGTTTGACCCTCATTATCCATACTTAACATTAAATATTACTTTGAATCTAATAGTAGTTACGCTGAATATAGAAAAATACAAAATCACTCGGTTGTCGCAAAGAATCAGTAGTACCGTTGGATCGATTCTGGAATTTTTGGTCTGCAATTGTTCAGAAGAGATGTCTCTATCATATGAACATAGAACTTTTTGATATCGCGAAAATTGCCTGACTCGCTTAGTTTTTACTGAGATTTTTCTAATTTTTCAATTTTTTTTCTCTACTTTTTCTATTATCTCAACCAAAAATAGTAATATCAAATGGTTCTATGTTCAAATGATAGAGACATCTCTTCTGAACAATTGCAGACCAAAAATTCCAGAATCGATCCAACGGTACTATTGATTCTTTGCGACAACCGAGTAATTTTGTATTTTTCTATATTCAGCGTAACTACTATTAGACTCAAAGTAATATTCAATGTTAAGTATGGATAATGAGGGTCAAACCCTCCCTAAACTTCATGATTTTTATGGATTTGATCAGACTCTCAAATTCGCTGTAAAATATCAATTTCTTTCTCAGAATTTTAACCCATTTAAAGGTGGGGATACCCCCTTAAGCATCTCAGCGCCCCTAGGCTTTGGCTAACGAAGCGCCCCTTTGGCGGCACAATTGGGGTTTTGCATGGTTTTTTTTTTTTTTTATTTCATATTCTAGTAGTTTCGGAAAAACCATTTGGGACGTATTTTTCATTTTTTCGATCCAACTAAAATTGCCGTTGATATAACAGATTGAAAACTACAACCATGTGACGTCACCCATATGTTAAGATGTATCTATAATCAAAATTAGTGAAATTCCATTGCCTATAACATGAGCAATTATCATTTTTAACGAAAAATAAAAAATACGCCCTCATTATTTTGGCTTACTCTACATTATGCACCCCTAAAGAATGAAAAAAATGTTTATATTTTTCTTTGGCCTGACGTTTCGGCAGTGATGTGCTGCCCTCATCAGAGGCTATTTATTGAAAAAATTATAAAATTACAAAAAATTACAAAAAGGTCCATGGTTGACAAAAACATAATAGACTATGAATTAAATTAACAAGTCAGGAAACTAATTACACGAAGAATTAAAAATTAGGTCAATAGTTCGACACGTATACAAACAAATAATATTTACATGATCAAGAAGTTAATATGAAATGCAGTCAAAACAAATACAATGGTAGTCAATTTAGAATACAAAGTAGACACAAGATCAGTTCTTAGTATGATAAGAAGGAACTTAAATTACCTTATTAAAATTTGTGATAAGTGAAAAAACATGGTGTCAAAGACCACCATTATCACGATACACGATGAGCTAAGTGTCATCGTGTGCTGGTGAAGACGTTTAATAAAGCGAGGGGGTGTGACGACTCTCTTTATATACGTTATGTCTTAGGCTTGTCTAATGTTGACACTATGACGATGACGTCAATGACTGACGTCAATGCCTACGATTGACGTCAATGGATGTTTATGTTGAGGTAGAGTCTGAGACCACGTTTTTTCACGTCAACAAAAGTGCTAGAAGCTAAATACACCTAGGAACAACTTTTTGAACGCAACCTATGCAACATATTCGAGTAAGGCAAGTGCAGTTTCTTAGTATCTTCTTTCTTATTAAGGTGCTTTCCTAGGCAATTCCACCAGTCCTGAAAACATCGTAAAAAAATGTGATATTAAACGGAATATCTCTGCCTGGGCACCGAAATCAATGAAACAAAATACGTCGCGCAATTCTATGTGCGACTCCGAACATGTACAGCCCAAAAAATGTTCGTTTTGCGCGAAAATAGAGAATATATCCATGAAAAAAGGTTTTAGAAACGTTTTTCATGGATATCTTCTCTATTTTCGCGCAAAACGAACATTTTTTGGGCTGTACATGTTCGGAGTCGCACATAGAATTGCGCGACGTATTTTGTTTCATTGATTTCGGTGCCCAGGCAGAGATATTCCGTTTAATATCATATTTTTTCACGATGTTTTCAGGACTGGTGGAATTGCCTAGGAAAGCACCTTAAGACCATTCGGTTGTAAATTAATGCGCAGCATCTCTGAGGTAATGCGTTTAGACCAGACTGATTCCCTATCAAGCACAACTGTATTACTCCAATCAAAAGTGTGGTTGAATTCTAGTTGGTGTGTGGAAACGACAGAATGTACTTCTGGGTTTTTTCTCAAATTGTCTTTATGCTCTTTTAATCTGGTCTCAAGTTCTCGTTTTGTTTCACCCACATACGACGCTGAACAATCATTACATTGGATCTTATAAACTACATTGCATTTTTCATGTTCATCAATTCGGTCTTTGCCTTTAGTAACTACAGATCTTAGGTTACTGTTAACAGTGAAAACAGGTGTCAAGTCAAATTTCTTAAGTGAGCAACCCAATCTCTCTGAGAAGCCATTAACGTATGGTATAGGTACTATCTTACGTTTCGTGGCGACATGACCTTTGATGACCATGATAATTGAGGTGTTTTCCTCTGGGTCAGTCACCGTGATCACAATATTAGTATTTTTAGTATGCATGTTCTTGGATTTTAAATATTTCACCCTTTTTGATATTAACCTCTCTGAGAAATCGTCAGGGTAATTATTATCACGTAGCAGTGTTCTTACTAATTTCAGATTCTCAGCATGAAATTTTGAATGAGATAACGAAATAGCTCTGTCTACTAGATTGAATACCATTCCTCGCTTTTGAGACATTCATGATGATGAATACTACGAGGGTTGAATCTACGACACCCTTAAACAACACTGGTTTTTACTTTTCATCACCTTTGGTGATTTAAGAAAAGTATTGGTTTCGGTCGAAAAGTGGATTTGCTAATTTCAACGAATCTTTACGTTTCCTACCCTCTGGAATCCGAAAAACAGGTTTTTAGAAAATGTCGGTCTGTCTGTCGGTCCGGCGGTCCGGCGGTCCGGCGGTCTGGCGGTCCGGCGGTCTGTCGCCGATGAATCCGCGCGATGATCTGGGAAACGGCTTGATGGAAAATTCTGAAATTTGGAGGACTTGACCTTCGAATGACGGGAATGAAAACTTGCCATATCGCATTAAATTCGAACGTTCGCTTCTATCGGAAATCAATTGATTTTTCAATTTTTTTTCATTATATAATTCTTTTTTTTTTTTTTAATTTTTACTTTCCATCACTTATGGTGATTTAAGAAAAGTATTGGTTTTGGTGGAAAGGTGACTATGCTAATTTCAACGAATCTTTACGTTTCCGACCCTCTGGAATCCCAAAAACAGGTTTTTGGACAAATGTCAGTCTGTCTGTCGGTCTGTCGGTCCGGCAGTCTGTCGCATGAATCCGCGCGATGATCTGGGAAACTGCTTGATGGAAAATTCTGAAATTTGGAGGACTTGACATTCGAATGACGGGAATGAAAAATTGTCATATCCCATTAAATTCGAATGTTCGCTTCTATCGGAAATCAATTGACTTTCAATTTTATATGTGTATATTTTACTTTTTCTTTCTTTTACCTTTCATTTTTGATATTTCAAAATCAATATGATGAAAAGTGCTGCGAAAAACACCGTCTTTTTCGTCTTTACTGATTTTTATAACTGGTTGACACAAGTGCATGGAAGAAAAATCACTGCCATCTTCATAGAAAGGGTAGACACTAGGAAGAAAATTACTATCTCTTCGGCACAACGACGGTTCCTCTTACAATGCAGATCATATGACACAAGACCGAAACACATCCAACTAATCGGCGACAGATTGGAGTCTATCACCTGCCACAGTAATACGGGATCTCACCTGTTACGTAAGAGCATTCTCCAATTTACAACTAGTATACTCAATGTAGAAATTGAAGACTTGCATATTCACTTGTGCTTCTTAAAGAAAAAATTGGATAGACTTTTTATCTTGTTACGTGACGCATTGCCGCAAGCTGCATTAGATGACTTAATTACTTTTCAAACTGATAATCAAGTCCGCTGATCCGATAAATTGAATACGAGTTTCACACGTAAATTTAACGCTTTGACGCACAGACCTGTTGTCAAACACATACACACACAAGACCTAACACCAGTCATGACTAAGTCTAGAGAACGTTGGTTTGTAAATTTGACACAAACACCGATCCCTGAGGACGTTATTGAAACTGTATCATTGGGTCCAAAATTTTCTCCATTAACGAACTTAGACCAGGAGACCATAATTAAAGTCATTAAAAATGTAGAGCATATGAGGCTGAATCTAGCGGCCGGAGCTAGCGGCCGCTCGGGGCGCGCAAAGTTATTGCAAGCGAATATCGAGTTTAAATTTCGTATACATACTCACAACTGACATGCGAACTGAGAAAAAAATTAAAATCCCGGGAGACGATCTTTGGAAAAGTATCAAATATTGATAATCGCTCACTAACGGGCTGGCGGCCGCTAGCTCTGGCCGCTAGATTCAGCCTCATGTAGAGCATGCTATTAACGTACCGTCCTTTCCTGATGATCAGAAGAAAGAACTTAGGAGCAAATTAATAAACAACATAGAACATTTCTCACGTAGGAATCGACACATTACCATTGAAGACCGGGTAGTTGCACAAAAACTGAACACCACACGTACATTTTTAAAAAGCAATAAGGACATATTTTTCACTAACGCGGACAAAGGTAATGTCACGGTAGCGCTAGACAAAAACAGCTACACACTGAAATTAAAGACTCTTTTCGCTGATACCTCAACCTACAGATTAGTGAACAAAAACCAACTAGCCTCATTACGTAAGACTGCACAGAGAATCCTTGAGAGATGGAACTCTAATTGTTTTTTAGCTAAACAATATCATAGGAACGAATTAACACAAACGAACACATGTCTTGCCAAAGGGTATGGTTTACCAAAAATACACGAAAAGGACATACCACTCAGACCTATCATCTCTGCTATTGGGAGTCATAGAACTTATATTCCTGGAAGGGGAATAGCCCATCTGCGCAATGAGCGGCAGACTGACGCCAACATGTTGAGACAGAGATATATCTCTCTCTCCATTCCTAACGTCCAGTCCCCTCTCCGCGCATACCCCTCGCCGTAATTGTACCGCGCGAAGATTGATAGGTTAGGGTTAGCGCAAACTTGTAATCTATTATGTATTACAGAAATAGTTTCGTTACACAGTACTGATAATGGTTATAAATTCACATGCTATCACAATTTTCGGTTTGACATGACATGAGAAGTGACGATGAATTTGGCGATTTGGGTAAGTATACCGTGAACTATCAGGTAGGACGAAATTCGTATATTTCATTCTATCTTATACCATCTCATACCTCATAATATGAAAGAAAAAATGTATGGTTGTTTTTTATTTTCCGAACAGGATGGTGGAGAGGAATGAAGAATGAAGAAACGCTAGAACTGCTAATAGACTTTTACATATGAAGCCTGTCTTTATTGATGTTTAAAGTGTATAAGTTTTGTGTACTTATGTCTAATAAAATCCGTTTTATGTAGAATAGAAATTCTTATTTCAATAATCATAAATATGTATACAACTTGTATGTATACAACACCCGAAAATCATAAAAGCAACAAACAATTAGGTTAGGAATCGCTACGACTAGGGTGGTGCGCGGAGAGGGGACTGGACGTTAGGAATAGAGAGAGAGATATATCTCTGTCTCAACATGTTGGCGTCAGTGCGACAGCTCCTATTCCCCTTCCAGTAATATAAGTTCTATGCTTGTACCCGTCAAAACTCAAGACCGCCATCGATCCATCGATCGGCGCTATAGAACTAGCGGCTACGATCACGGATAATTTTTATTACCGACTATACCTGACAGTCTACTACTGGAGTTACTGCAGTGTAAGCGAGGAATCACCCTGTATATGGGCCATTCCACGTGAACCGGATCAGTCACCTCTCAGATATTTTTTTAATTTTGCATGTCGATTGTCCTCGGGGAGTTAGATTTTTGTGCCAAAGGATTTTTCAATTGTTGCAAAATTCGTTGAGTTATTTGCATAAACAAATTCGAGCAAGGTTTTTTTAAAAAATTCATAACTCCGCCAAAAATGACACTAGACTCAATTATTTTTCTTCAGTTCACGCGGAAAGAGTCATAGAATGTATAAAAAAATATGTACTTTGAAAAAAGTTTGTTCATCCGTTGTTTATTTAACAATTAAGTTTTAAAAGATTTTTAAAACAGGGTGTGACACGATCAAAAAATTTTTTTTAAATACTGACATATACTTTGCACTATACTACAGCCTGTGAATTAAATTTAGGAACGTGTTATTTTTTGTTTTCGAGTAAAAAATCGCTAAAGTTGGCGGCGCGCGCCAATTCCGAGTCGACGCCGCGTGGAACGTAATGGCGTGCGTTAGACTGCTGTTCGCCGCTACTCGACGGACGCGTAGCTGCGATATTCGAGAGTCATTTTCACAATGAGTGACACGATTTAAAAATCTGAAAAAAATACTGTAGGTTCCCAATGACAACTATAAGCGATACGTTGAGTTTCGAGAACGTGTTCTTTTTCGTTTTTGAAATATTGCAGCTTAAAATTTTAGCATGTATACTTAGCATACATATACTTGACGAACGCGTAGCAGTGGTGTTCGAGAGTCATTCTCACAATGAGTGACACAATTTAAAAATCTGAAAAAAATACTGTAGTCTCCCAATGGCAACTATAAGCAATGCGTTGAGTTTCGAGAACGTGTTCTTTTCCGTTTTTGAACTATTGCAGTCTTAAATCTTAGCATACAGCTCAGCATACATGCTAAAATTTTAAGCTGCAATATTTCAAAAACGAAAAAGAACACGTTCTCAAAACTCAACTTATCGCTTATAGTTGTCATTGGGAACCTACAGTAATTTTTTCAGATTTTTAAATTGTGTCACTCATTGTGAAAATGACTCTCGAATATCGCAGCTACGCGTCCGTCGAGTAGCGGCGAACAGCAGTCTAACGCACGCCATTACGTTCCACGCGGCGTCGACTCGGAATTGGCGCGCGCCGCCAACTTTAGCGATTTTTTACTCGAAAACAAAAAATAACACGTTCCTAAATTTAATTCACAGGCTGTAGTATAGTGCAAAGTATATGTCAGTATTTAAAAAAAATTTTTTGATCGTGTCACACCCTGTTTTAAAAATCTTTTAAAACTTAATTGTTAAATAAACAACGGATGAACAAACTTTTTTCAAAGTACATATTTTTTTATACATTCTATGACTCTTTCCGCGTAAACTGAAGAAAAATAATTGAGTCTAGTGTCATTTTTGGCGGAGTTATGAATTTTTGAAAAAAACCTTGCTCGAATTTGTTTATGCAAATAACTCAACGAATTTTGCAACAATTGAAAAATCCTTTGGCACAAAAATCTAACTCCCCGAGGACAATCGACATGCAACATTAAAAAAATATCTGAGAGGTGACTGATCCGGTTCACGTGGAATGGCCCATATATATTAGGGCGGTTCAAAAAAACGCTACTTTTTTTCCCAGTGTTGCTCATCGATATTTTTGTTCCTCTTCATAGAAAAATGGCTGTCGCACAAGCTGAGGCCCGTACGATTTTTTTTACTACTGCCGCATCGATGTTGAAATTTCGTGAAAATGCAGGTTTTCGGGCATTTCAAAGTTCGATTATCGGAGCGCTCTTCGGGGTTCTCGTCCATCTCAACGTGCAAAGAAATCCTGTGCAAGCGGGGATCTGGCGGATGATATTTAGTACTGCCGCATTGATATCGAAATTTCAAAAATCGTAAAACTAAGTTCGTTAATAATTGAGATGCGCAGCTGCTCATTGAATTCCTCGTTGACTTTATCTCAAGTATACGTCACGTGAAAGCGGAGAGTTGCCGGACAATATTTAGTGCTGCCGCAGCTGGAATAAAATTTTCGAAATTTCAAATTCATCCAATATATGTTGTTATTGAAATATCTGATTGCTCATCGATTGTATGGCTCCTCCTACGCAAAAAATCTAACACGCGAAATTTGGAGCACGTACGATATCAATTACTACTGCCGCATCGTTGAAACGGTCATTTCCTTGGCACAAAAATGTAATTCATGCGGCAGTAGTAATTGATATCGTACGTGCTCCAAATTTCGCGTGTTAGATTTTTTGCGTAGGAGGAGCCATACAATTGATGAGCAATCAGATATTTCAATAACAACATATATTGGATGAATTTGAAATTTCGAAAACTTTATTCCAGCTGCGGCGGCACTAAATATTGTCCGGCAACTCTCCGCTTTCACGTGACGTATACTTGAGACAAAGTCAACGAGGAATTCAATGAGCAGCTGCGCATCTCAATTATTAACGAACTTAGTTTTACGCATTTTGAAATTTCGATATCAATGCGGCAGTACTAAATATCATCCGCCAGATCCCCGCTTGCACAGGATTTCTTTGCACGTTGAGATGGACGAGAACCCCGAAGAGCGCTCCGATAATCGAACTTTGAAATGCCCGAAAACCTGCATTTTCACGAAATTTCAACATCGATGCGGCAGTAGTAAAAAAAATCGTACGGGCCTCAGCTTGTGCGACAGCCATTTTTCTATGAAGAGGAACAAAAATATCGATGAGCAACACTGGGAAAAAAGTAGCGTTTTTTTGAACCGCCCTAATATATATATATATATATATATTGTTACGTTTCGGTTCTTGAGCGTTACCTCCGGTAACGCGAACCGAGTGTAATTGTGAGTTCTTTGCTCGATTTTATATGTTCTAGACCTTTATATCAATAATTTAATGTTCCCTATTACGAACTTGAGTCGCCGTGCAACTAAAGCCGCCTCCCCACAGACCTGAATACGTAAACGCGCTAAGGCTGCACTTTACCCACCTAACCTTTTGATTTCAGTTATGTTAAAGTTAGTTTATTCCCAAATTTTCTAAACAATAAAACCTGCTGTGCCAGACCTGAGTGCGTCAGAGACACACTAAGGCTGTATCTAGCTTTGGTTGGTTATATAGATGAAGAAGAACCTGGAAATGGCGGATAAGGGATCTGCATAGAATAACTCACTTTTAGTTAATCAAGAAATTCGATTTATTTTATTTTATCCTAACTTGCGGTTGCAACCAATGATTATTCTATATTTACAATGTTGCTTACTTACTAACTTTTTGTATCGTAGATTTAATAGTATCGCTAGGCGATATTTGACAGGCTCGTCGTTTTATAAGGAAAATTCCGTTAATTTTGAAGCTAACGAATCTATTTTGATTTATTTAACTATTTTGTTCGATTTGATTTATATGTCTTGCTTTTAATTTTATATTTGAAATTGTATATAATTGAACTGTAGAATGTTTTACGAAATGAAGCTAAAGGATCACTAGGCGCTATGCCTTTAGTGTCCGAACAATAAGAGCGTAGTGAGTCAATCAGGTGCTATACCATGGAATTGCTATTGAATAGATGCGCGGTGAGTCAACCCGGTCGCTTTGCCGAAGATTGCTGCTGCTGAGAGCTGTGTCTCGATTTATATACTCGTTGTGACGTCATGCGACTTGTCGCTCTCATCGAACGTTCTAGACGGTTCGATGTTCTCAACGGTTGACGTTTGAATTGTTAATGCCGGCGACACAGACTTTTCGTTTCGGCTCACCTATAGAGATCGTGACCAGTGTTCAGTCACTCACACGCAGCGCCGACCAATCACAGCTATGTGTGAACGATCGTGGCGCCTGTAGGTGAGGCGAACACGGAACACGAAAAGTCTGTGCTCCAGGCTTAACGGTCAGGCCAGTGCCGGCTTCAGACATTACCGCGCCCTGAGGCAGCGGGGGTTTCCGGCGCCCCCCCCCCCCCCCCCCCCCCCCCCGACGAATTTTTCACCAATCGTTACAAATCTAAAATTGTATGTCACACAACGGCAACCGAACCGCTTCAAGTAAACCTATGCAAAACAGCATAACTAATGCCAATATAACTGAGCCGAATCCAAAACAACTCGTAATTACTTTACCTGCAAGACCAAAAAACCTGTGGTGATCCAATTCGATATAACTTGCAACTTGAATTGTGAATCATTTTCGTTAAATTTCTTCAAGGAAACTATTTTGGGCTCTATTCAAAATTCAGCACCATGAAAAGCGTTCCCTCGTGATTGATAACAGGATAGCAAGAGGCAGGAAGCGGGTAGTCATATAGTCTATATAGATCAAAATCCATACTTCTGACGATAACCATTACACCAGTTCAAACATGAATGACGTTATTTTTATTTTCACTATATGGGGGATTCCAGCTCAGCTCGACCCCCTTCCAGACCTGACCCACTCTGATTAGAGTGAAACTTTTTTTCTGCGGCACGTAAGGTCCAAGCTGCAACCTCAATTTTTTTCAGTATTTTGCGAGCCCCCGTCCCGGAGGCATGAATAGTGGAAATTTGCCATTTTATGAAATCGCAGAATTTTTGAACGATGATATCTCCAAACCATTTGAGTCTCTATCTTCGTTTTGCGCCTCAAAAATTTGTCTTTCTTCATAATTTTGGAAAAATAAATAAATAAATAAATAAAAAATGCCCGAATCATGGAGACATCAATTTGTCGCTTTCAAATGAATTTCTAGCGGCCGGGACGGTATCGCGAAATTCCAAAAAAAAATTTTCAGAAAGTTCAATTTAAGACGAATCTATTGACCACCCTGTTTTTATTGATATGACTCTCCAATCCCAAGATATCATCGTTCAAAAATTCTGAGATTTTATAAAATTGGCAAATTTCCACTATTCATGCCTCCGGGACGGGACTTCGAAAAATTCTGAAAAAATTGAGGTTGCAGCTTGGACCAGTGCAGCAAAAAAAAAAAAGGTTCACTCGAATGCGAGGGGGTCAGGTCTCGAGGGTGGTCGAGACGAGCTGGAATCCCCCATATATATTCATGACTCATAAAACTATGTAATATATTTTAATAAATGAATTACGCAAAATCACCCCTGGTTTTTGAAGCTTAGAAGTCTAGGATGAAATCATCGACGTCGAACGAATCTAGTATGTCATTTTCTATGGACATCAAAAGGTTACTTTGGTTTGACTATTCATCAATAAAGTTGCCCCTAGCATCGATTCTCGTAAAAAAAAAAAAAAAAAAATTGCTCTTCGTTTTGGCGCCCCCTCAGAGTGGCGCCCTGAGGCGGCCGCCTCACTTGCTTCCTGTCTGAAGCCGGCACTGGGTCAGGCCTAGGTCGCCTGATCCGTTACAATATATAAAGGGGAAAGGTGGGTAGCCCCGGAGAGCGGGTACCCCCGGTCATCTCAAGTTTTGGACACTCACGAACAAATAAATTTGAAAAATAAAACGCGAAAATGTGACCAAGATCGTTGCCCTAATTTTCACGTTTTATTTTTCAAATTTATTTGTGCGTAAGTGTCCAAAACTTGAGATGACCGGGGGTACCCGCTGTCCGGGGCTACCCACCTTTCCCCTATATATACCGGGAGGTTCTGTGGACGCAGAACGGTAGGGATACCAACCCATAGAGGGTGTTATTTCATGGATAGTGAGCTGCAGCAGCAGTTCAGTCACTTACTAGATGTTTCTAATAAAATCACTAGAAATCACTGGAAATCTAGTCACTAGATTTCTAGTCCAGAAATTTAGTGACCAATAATCATTAGATTTCTAGTGATTTCTAGTGATTTTACTAGAACCATCTAGTAAGTCACCAAACTGCGGCTGCAGCTTACTGCCCATGAAATAACAGCCTTTTTGGGTTGGTATCCCTTTAGCATTCCGCGTCCACAGAACCTCCCGGTATATACCGTGCAATTCTGTGGAAAATCACGCGCCTAAGAATAGGCTACCGGAAAACGCCTGAATTGAGCAGATTAAACATCGACGATTGGTTTTTATTTCCCACGAAATGAATTAAACCCAATCGTCGATGTATTCCGCTCAATTCAGGGCCTTCCCGTAAGCCTACCTTTTAGGCACGTGGTTTTCCACAGGATCGCACTGTATATATTTGTGTATTCATCTAATTTAGATACCCAGATAGCAAAGTTTCCGCAGGATGCGCGCATGGGGAAGGCACGCGTGCCGATCTCTCCGCACGACGTGTCATCAGGTGATCACACAGCCGTGTCCGCATATGATTTACATGTGTATCGCACGTCGTGCGGGTTGGACGCATAATGGCACGAAAAACCAAAAAACTTACGCAACTGTGAATATTCAGATCTACATTTTATAAATCCATTCACATGTATCCATGAACAAGCAGCACCAGTTCGCTAAGAAAAATGTCATCTAATTTTTTCAACCTTACCGGGATTTGAACCCAAGTCCGCTCGTATACTCGATGTCAGTAGCCGCACGCTCTACCGACTACGCCAAACTACCCTTTTGTAATGTGCTTCATATTTTCCTATTTGTCGAAACCTATGATCATGCTGTCGAATTCAGAGCTAATAAAGATTTAATTGAATACATTTTTTGTTCAACAACAATATAATAATTGACTCTGTACAATAATGATTTATTATAATCATGTTTATAAATTAATCAGAATAATAAAACTCCACAAAACAAATTTAAAATTCTAATCGCGACTCTTCATCAAAAATAAATCCGCATCACCTACATAAGATTAAATATTCTTGACTTTTTGTGAATTTTTTTTTTTTTTTTTATATATATATATATCAAACAAATAATCCAACAGCATTTTTTATAACATCAAACGAATGTTTCGAATATTGAAAAAAAAAAAAAAATAATTAAGTAGCGTCACTCAGCATTTTGCGGGAGTAACAAATGAAAAAAAAAAACGAGCAAAAGTGAATGAAAAACATTATCTCGCAAAAAACGTTGAACAAATTTGGCTCCTAATCTTGACAATTAGGTTTGATCTCGGAAAATATTTGTCTCTGAAACATCGAGTGAATCTTACGAACTGTTTTACGATGAACATGATATTGATCATTTTATATCGAATGATTGCACACTGACATCATTGTGCTCGCATGCGGTGCCGCGCACAACGGCGACACACGTGATTGTATGTCTTCGCACGCGTGATGTCTAAGATGCGACTCATTACGCTCGCACATGTGTTGGCGACACTTCGTGCTAGCAAGAATGGTGCGTTCCTGCCTGCACGACGTGATTCGCACGTTGTGATGGTTCCATGCGTCGCACGATTGTTATTTGGGTAGTTTTGCACTTAGATGATGTGAATTGGCTTACCCAGGAAATGTGTAATTGAAGCCGACTCGGGACATCACGTTTATGATTTATGCGATTAATCTCAATAGACGATTATTTTGGTACTGTGTAATTCAATTGTCAGTGGCGTAGCTAGCATGGGTGACACCCGGTGCGGATATCGATGGTGTCACCCCAAGAATGAAACCAATAAAAATGCGAAGGACTTTAAGTATCATTTTATTTGAATAATACGAATTTTTGCGAGTTTTCATTTTTTTTTCGCGGTTGGGTGTCACCCCCAAGCAGGTGGCACCCGGTGCGGGCCGCCCCCACCGCCCCCCTCTAGCTACGCCACTGTCAATTGTTATTCAATAACTACCCATTACTTTGGTAATATGTGATTATACTTGAGTCAATTGCCTATTCTGCCGTGCTAAGCACACTTGTGGTAACTCGCGTGTTGGCCATCTTGAGATATTGACAGTTTTCAATTTTCAATATTCACAGTCATTAAGAATTATATTCATAGTCGAGCGATTTCAAAGTTTGCTTCGAATCAAAAAGAGAAAAGGTTATATTATTCGTTACTGTTGTATTAATATTAATGATAAATACGGCTAATTGTTCTAGTAATTGACAACTTTAACGAAGATACAGCAACTTTAATAGAGTCATTTTACTATCAAAAAATGAATTAGATCGTTCAATAATATGATGAAAATATTCATCGATCGTTATTGTACCATCTTACATTCATAACTCGTTTTTGACAAAAAAGTAAGTTACCACTTGTGTGCTTAGCACGGCAGTATTACTTCGGTAATGTGTAATTAAATGGGTAATTTCATGAAAAATGCAATTAGTGACGAGCAATATTCGTGACAACACCTTCGGGTTCATACCTGGGGATGAGATCCGTCTTGATTTTCGATATTCACCTGGGAATGAGCAAGAGACTCCAATTCATCTCGTTTCAGGAGCCATTTGACTGCTTCGCCATGACCCTGACTAGCAGCATAGTGCAGGGCACATTTGCCGAGTCGATCCGTGGCACACAGATCTGCGCCTTTATCAGCGGCAAACTTCAATTTTTCAAGATCGCCGCGGTAGGCAGCGAGGTGATAAAGCGTAAATGGCTGTTTGTCACAGGATTCAAGAAAATCTTCGAAGTTCGACCACCCTTTGTCATCAAGAGCTTTAAGTGCATCTTGGATGTACTTGTCTTCGGGGATTGCAGGTGATGTTTCCAACGAGGATGTCGATGGTTGACCATCGTTCATTTCTATACGCTGGTCGTTCATTCCGGCAGAAGTGAATTTCTCTACTCACAAGCGGTGCAAAATGCGAAATGAGACTAATCGACAGCGGCTCATACACATAATGTGCTTGAAATCTTATCGCTGCGTGAAAGGATATGGTTTCGGCAGGAAGCGAAGGCGACTGCCACGCTGCAGTGAAACTATGGGAGGATATCAAATAAAAATCTGTACCGACTAACTGCGGTTATTTTGCGTTGAGCGAGAAATAAAGTAAGTTTAGGATAAATATACTTTCTATACGTAGGAATTTCAGACCATTTTCTAGCTTAGTTGTCTTATGAAAATAAATGGTTTCTCGCAGACTTACAGATATACACTCATGCAGTCAATATTTCATAGATAGTTATCGATAGGAGATAGGAAGTAGAAGCTAGGCAATTTGAACTTTGAGTGACCATCAACTTTAGAAAATATCTGGTCAGGTGTTTTTGATGCAGAATCTGATGCTCTTTCAGATTCTGTGAAGAAAACTTGACCATTCCATTTCAAAAAACCAAGTTGACCTTCGCCATAGCTCAGCGCCTCCACCTACAAAAAATATGATTGCACCATATCCTTTCCCCCTCGATATCCTATAAGTTTCGTTTGAGGTGTTTTCCCGTATCTTGCTTGGTTTCGGAGATATCAGCCTGGGGCGATTAAAAAAAATCACCCTGTATAATTCTATATAAATTCTACATATTTCTATACGAATTCTATATAATTCGATACAATTTGATATAATTATATACAATATTTTTCACTCGGGAAGATCGAAAATGTTGCAGTACCTAGTCTATTGCTGATGAGAATCAAATTAGAATTATCAAATAGAATTTTTGATTGGCAGAGAATAATAAGTAGTGATTTTTTTTATATTTCTACACCGAAGGTACCAGTTGTGTATTAATTGCACCAATGACCTTTTGATGTGTGTCTGTGTGTGTGTGTGTGATCCAAATGCACATCAACATTTCGAATATAATAGCAACCTCGTCAAAAAGCCAGCACCGAGCTATTACATATTCGATCCAATTTTCATTCGTCGATCAACACATGAGCTTACTCTTCATGAAATTACCGATAATGGTGAGGATGCGGTTTAGCGACGCGGAAATGTACCTACTCTGATTTTTTTTTTTCTAGCAATCATCGATTGGATGAGCGCCTTAACTCTAGTCACGAATATGCAGGACTATCTACCGTGTCTACAACAGAATCAAAAGATGCGATTCTCAATTCGACAAGTTTATCCGATTTTTCTGATCAATTAACGAAGCTCCAATATCCAGACATTTATAATGAACTACTGAAGAACGATCTGGACTCCCGTTCAGAAATGGTTGTTACATTTCTCCGTGTACGTATTTTGATTGATTATTGTAAATTCAACCCTGAGTTGATCCGATGATCGGATGGTTGTTATGGAAGTTTCACACTGAGAGAAAAATCTGGTACAGTCAACCATAATTTAACCATTTTTAATAGTTAAATAAGGCCTCAACCTTTCGAACATGGTTGGGCACACTAAAATTATAATACTTTCGGGAACCATATAAAATATGGTTGGAAAATGTTCGCAACCTTGCAATTCTAGGTCAATATAACCATGATGAAAATAAGTTCAGCCAACTATTTCAAATTTTCTACGAGTTTTCATATGGTTGCAAGATGTTTCAACTTTGAAATTATGGTTACCCGATGGAAAAAGTTTTTGTCTAATCATATATGATCATGCATAATTACCTATACATCGCGTTACTAATGCCATAAGGTCGTAAGCGACATTATACGACCTTTTGGTTTTCTTAAAACCAGAAGGTCGTATAATTTTTTTTTTTTTTTTATGACATTCGCCTAAAAATTCTCAAATATGAATAAATCCGTCAAAATGTCGAAAATCGAAAATTTTGGTCGATACGAACTTCTGGCTTTAGTTTTACGAAAAAATCACGAAAACTAAAGCCAGAAGGTCGTATCGACCAAAATATTAGAAATAACATTATCCATGAGAAAAACATAAATTGGAAGTGATAGTACACGGAGAGAATTTTGCTGGTAGAGATTGCCATACTGTCTGGTGGCGGTGAGCCATACTAGACATTGCACGAAATTTGATATAAAAGTATAGGAAAAAGTCTCACGAATATTGAAAACAATAATATAAACATTGGTATATCAACGATTTTCCTCATACTTTTTCCTATACTTTGTATCAAATTTCGTGCAATGTCTAGTATGGCTCACCGCCACCAGACAGTATGGCAATCTCTACCAGCAAAATTCTCTCCGTGTAGATAAAATAGAGCATAAACATGAATTTTGGTCGATACGACCTTCTGGCTTTAGTTTTATGGAAAAATCACGCAAACTAAAGCCAGAAGGTCATATCCACCATTTTTTTCTTTTTTTTTTTCGGAATCGTCTGGAAATTGACGAAAACGCGTATTTCCATTGAAATTCCCCCAAAAAATCAATTTTGGTCGATACGACCTTCTGGCTTTATTTTTGAGAGAAAATCAGGAAAGATAAAGCCACCCGGGGAAAAATGATTTTGTATGATCATATATGATCATATATGATTATATATAAAGTTATATATAATTATATATGATTATATATAGTTCTATATATAATTATATATGGAACTATATATAATCATATATAACTTAATATATAATTCTATATGATCATGTCTGGCTGTACATTCATGTCTGAAACTATATATAAAGTTATATATGATTCTATATATAATTAGAACTGATCAGATCTAATCACATAATATGTGATATATTATATTATATATTATTATATATTATATTATATAGTATATTATACGCTAGTAAAGTATCTTTGGCGCGCAGCCTTTGCGCCATCTCGTGGCTCTTTTTTCAAACTTTGGGTAAGTCGAAGCTTCAGTGTCATATGTCAGCAATGGATTCTAATGAGGATTTGTTACGAAATAAAATGAAAAAGAATAAGTCAAGACGGAAGTGTTGTGTTGTGGATTGTGAGAATATAGAGATTGAAAATCCAGATATACAATTTTATCGTTTTCCCGGACATTTTTACGAGTTAAAAAGGAAGAAAAAACGCATTGTAGCAGTGCGTCGCCAAAAGTATTTAATTTTTTTTCTTCAGATATCAAATTATTATTAAATACATAAAAAATATAATAATTGCCGTTTTGTTGAGAAAAAAATATTTAAAAAAAAGTAAGCTAAGAAAAAATTAAACTTTGATGTAGTTTTTTTTTTTTGTAAAAAATATATTATTTAAATTTCAGGTTAACTCAGAATATAAAATAAAATGAGTTAACCTGAAATTTAAATAATATATTTAAAAAAAAAAAAAAACACTACATAAAAGTTTAATTTTTTCTTAGCTTACTTTTTTTTAAATATTTTTTTCGCAACAAAACGGCAATTATTATATTTTTTATGTATTTAATAATAATTTGATATCTGAAGAAAAAAAATTAAATACCTTTGGCGACGCACTGCTACAATGCGTTTCTTCTTCCTTTTTAACTCGTAAGAATGTCCGGGAAAACGATAAAATTGTATATCTGGATTTTCACCCTCTATATTCTCACAATCCACAACACAACACTTCCGCCTTGATTCATTCTTTTTCATTTTATTTTGTAACAAATCCTTATTAGAATCCATTGCTGACATATGACACTGAAGCTTCGACTTACCCAAAGTTTGAAAAAAGAGCCACGAGATGGCGCAAAGGCTGCGCGCCAAAGATACTTTACTAGCGTATAGACCTATACTGTAACATACTCGGCAATATTGCACTTCGAATATCACCAAATCCCGAACAAAGGAAAGGATTACACTAATCCTCTACGTTCGACCAAAAGTCTGACGTCACGCTAAGAAGTGGGGATAGAGAGTATATAAACAGCTCACGCAATCGCTGACTAGCGTAGTCAGGTAGAGCACCGGTGCGACTCATATCATGATTAAATTCACTTAAATAGCTTTAGATCGTCTAGAACTAAATGACTAACATAAAATCATGCAAATAGAATCAAACAAAGTACCTTTAGATATAACTTCATTGGTCACAACATAAAATATAATTGAGAGAGAAAGGAAAGGAAATAGAGAAAGCAATATAAAATCAAATAAATAGGTTATGTGCGTCTAGTACTTAATACTAAAAATAAACTCATGAAATAGGAATAGTAAATTCAAGAAATCGAACACTACTCAAACGCGGCGCGTAGCGAAACAAATAGTTCAAGTTAGAATAGAAAAATCAATGTAATATTGGTTTATAATTTCATTTAAGGGGGGATTCGCCTTTGTCAGATCAAAATTTTTTTTTTTTTTTTTCTGACGGAATTTTATACTTCGAGGTCTTAAGAATATGTGTGGTGAATTTGAAATCGAAATTCGTAGAATTGCCGAAGTTATGGGTCATCAACCGACTCGGCGTACAGGTGAACAATCTCAATTTCAGTTTCTGTCGTTGGTTGGCACGTTTATTTCCGTCCAGGTGATCTGAAACAGGAAAATCGAAAAGTGTTTTACTCCATATACATGTAACTATAATATGACAAACCAGAAAAAAAAAAAGAAACAAAATTGAGGAAATGGCGACGTGTCAAAATAAAATCAGCAATTTCGCTAAAAAATTCGGCCTATTTAAGCAAAAAAATAGTAAATAAATTACGTATCGCTTTTTTGGTTCGTCATACGATAAATGGATCTTTGCTCGACATGCAGTAGAAATTTGATAGCGATCGGTCCAATACTTTTTTAGATATCATGCTAACCAATCCCAAAAATGCTATTCCGTAAGTACTTGATATGCCTTCGTCAACTTCAAACGCGTTTTTCTTGAAATAACTTTTTTGGGATTGGTTGGCAGGATATCTGAAAAAGTATTGGACCGATCGGTATCAAATTTTTACTGCATGTCGAGCAAAGATCCCTTTATCGTATGACGAACCAAAAAAGCGATACGTTATTTATTTACTATTTTATTGCGTAAAATAGGCCGGATTTTCTAGCGAAATTGCTGATTTTATTTTGACAAGTCGCCATTTCCTCAATTTTTTTTTTTTTTTCTTTCTGGTTCGTCATACTATAGTTGCATGTATATGGAGTAAAACACCGTTCGATTTTTCTGTGTCAGATTACTTAGAGGAAAATAAACATGCCAACCAGCGACGGAGGGACTTGATGCGGCGTCATGGTCGAGGACGGATAGCACGCGTGTTTCTGCAAGAAACTTATTGAGAAAAATTGTGTAATTACCTGAATATATAATAAATACATGTGTAAGGCTCGAATTTGATTGACCGAATAGTTTTGTCAATAAAAAAATGTCAAATAAAGCCGTATTTTCAGGTCAATAAAGGCGAATCCCCCCTTAATACAATTTACAATTACTTGAACATTGTCGGATGTTTCAGCTCTGATTCCTAATTAATCAAATTTATTCCCTGATCAAGCCAGTAGGGAACAGCTTTGGATCATTCCTAGAGCGTACGGCGTTGGATTTAATTCCCGCGTCCGAGGGCCAAGGAAAGACGATTCCGAGTCTGATACACGGTCTTGGAATCGCAAGGTTCCCGGATCCGAATAAAGATTAGTTTTTGTGTTTAGGAAAGCAGGCTTGGATTCACTTCCCGGCTCTGTTCAAATAGGAGAAGGATCAGCTTTGGTTCTACCAGAGTCCGAAAGGAACAGGCTTTGGTGGAGCAATCTACCCGAGTCCTGAGTTAATATAAAATCACAAGGTTACATAGGTGGCTTTTGGTGGCTAACCCATCCTTTTTCCCTACCTACGTACCTTAAAGAAAAGCCCCAATATTTTGAAGATTTAAATCCCTTTTTTCATAGGTAAAGAACTCACAATAACTGCGGGTATCTCTTAACTTTCGGGTTCAAGATACTCGCGCAAAGTTACAATACATAACTATATATAGAATTATATCAACCAGGTCTGATCAGATCTAATTATATATAGACCTATATAGACCTATATATAACTATATATAAACCTATATATAGTGTGACGGGCACCGCCGACGGTGGGGGATTTATTCCGGGCAGCTACGCGACTACAAAGATCAGACACTTCCAACGTTTGATTTCCATTAGAGTTTGGCTATTAAATACGACTTCTTATAATATAGCTTAGTCTAACGGAATTTACGGTATGTTGGGCGCCAGGTACCTTCAGGTACCGCGGTACGGAATCAAAACTCCAAAAACTCAAAATGAAAGAATAATAATAATAAACGAAATGAATTAAATGAAATAAACGGAACGATATTAATTAAAGGTAATAAATGAAATAGAACTAAAAGTTAGGTAAATGAAACGAGTACGGTATTACATGGTAAGCTCAGCGTGAGGGGAACATGGGGGCGAAATAATATAGGGGAAGACTGATGTATTTTTATGGTTTATGGATCAAGTCACAAAGAAACCCTTTTATTCAAAATATCGGTAACAACAATCAACCCGAGTAATCAAACACACGATAAACTAATTAAACAATCAAAGCCGATCGCTTGGGTCGGGACTAACGCAAGTTAAACAACTTAAACTAAAATAATCGGAAACAGCTGACTGACTAGGTCACCAAAGAAAGAGTAGGACATTCGACAATATAGAACATAAGGTAAGGTAGGACACAAGGTAATATAAACAAGGTATAGGTAATGTAGAACAAATAAAATAACAGAACAAGAAAAGAAACAAATATCTTATGGTACGGTAGAAATAAATAATAGGAGGGTATTAGTTATAACAAATAGGTCGATAACGTAGAGAGATCAAAAGTCCGGAATCAATAATTTGGGGACTTCTAGTAACTAATGAACAAGTCGGTATTACAGAATATTTCCCTAGACAAGGGCAAGGCGTCGGAATCTAATTCCAATAAGTTCACACCAAGATGGCCAAAGGCAACGTTACACGATATACAGGCGTCGGTTACATAATAACAAACTAACAAAAGGGACGCTAAAACCTATTACAAATAATAATCCGAAACATAATAATTATACCAGCTCAAGGTTTTACTAAGGTCTTAAAGCTACTTTCAATCGGAAAGGGACTAGATTAATCGGAATATTAACACGATATCAGGTCTACAACCAGTAGATCGATTCTTCCAGAAACACGTGGCTCAACAAGCCGTCGAGATCAATTATCGTATTTTACTACTCAACTAATTTTTCCACGTGGGGATTCTTATTTCTGGGACTTGACAAAATAATAATTACCGGAACTTAGACTATCAGTTAATAATGCCTACAAGAGAATAGGTACGGAACGATGCAACCAAAAGACAAAGAAATAACAGTAAGATAATTAAATGACGATTTAGTAATAAATGACGATACTATAATCAATGACGATAATGACGATACGATAATAAATGCCGATAATAACGATACTATAATAAATGACGATAATGACGAAACGATAATAAATGACTCATACCATATGTGAATTTATCGGACCAGTCGAACCAAATTTTTAAGTCTTCTAACTGAAGCTCACCTCTATATAGAGCGTGCAATCTCCAGATAGACCGAAAAAAACGAAAGTGCATCATAATTATTTTTTCAAGTAAAATTTCCTTCAGCCCGGGTTTGAACCGGGACCTCCGCATTTGTACTGCGACGCCTTGTCCAATTAGACCACTGAAGGACTGAAGGAATCTTTACTTGAATTTCATGTTATTGTCACTACACAATGAAATAAACACAGACCTGTGGACTAAGAGGTCAATGACAATAACATGAAATTCAAGTAAAGATTCCTTCAGTCCTTCAGTGGTCTAATTGGACAAGGCGTCGCAGTACAAATGCGGAGGTCCCGGTTCAAACCCGGGCTGAAGGAATTTTTACTTGAAAAAATAATTATGATGCACTTCCGTTTTTTTCGGTCTATCTGGAGATTGCACGCTCTATATAGAGGTGAGCTTCAGTTAGAAGACTTAAAAATTTGGTTCGACTGGTCCGATAAATTCACATATGGTATGAATTAATAGGTTTCGAACGATAGAGTCACTACACAATGAGATAATAAATGACGATACGATAATTAATGACGGTACTTTCTCGAACAATCGATCAATAAGGCAATATTACATATAATTGAGAACACAATAATCGATAATATAATCAACAATCCGTAACTAAACGAAACTAAAGCACAACAATTCGATGATATGTTAATGGCGTCACCCTCGTTGAGGCTTGACCCAAGTACGCAATAAGAAATGAATCTCTTTTTATTTTATCAATTTATCATCAATCGAAGGGGTGTCTAGAGTTGGAATCTTACCTTAATTAAGGCTCTTTAGCACTCACTAACAGACGTTACTGAATCTACCAGATCTTAGGCTTTTTTAATTATATCTTCGGAACAAATAAAACAATTCAGGCTTTTCAAACAAAACAAGACTCTACGATACGATATCCAAGCAAGAAGTGAAGCGTCTAGCTCTATCTCTATGAAAATGCAGTTTTGGGGGTGGAGGGGGTTCTACGCATCTCATTAATGGGCGTATCTTCTTTCTGCCGGGTTTCGTCGCGGGCCTGACAGGGCCTTTTGGCACTTCAAGCTTTCGCCAGGGGGTTGTTAGATGGCTCGTCATGTTCTTAATTGTCGATATCCTGGAAGGCGGAATTACTGCAGTTTGGACCGGTGGACCAAGCCGGTACGGGACAGGTAGAGGAAGGGAGAAGGCTACTCCATGCGATTGATTCTTTATGCAGCGCTCTTCCAGGCATATCTCTGGATACGACGGCAGGATTCCCCCGGTTAATCACTCGAAGGCCGGGTGGCCCGCCAGGCCGGATGATCCGAAGGGATGATCGTGCTCGTTGTTTTCTCGGATCGGTACGAGACATATGAGATATAGGGAACGGGAAAAAGTATTAGTACATGAACTTATTATTACTACAATGGACCTTGGGCACTTGAGCTGGGACTTCTCGCTTTGATTTCAATATTCTATATTAAGGTGGTCACTTTGGTCTGGGGACAGAGGAGATGGTTCATTTACGAGGCCTAATAATCCGCCTCGTTACAATAGGTATATATAGGTCTATATATGATTAGGTCTGATCAGACCTGGCTGATATAATCCTACATATAGCTATTAGGCCTGGCCAAAAAAAAAAAAAATTGTTTTTTGATTTCGTCTTTATCAACTCTGAACATTAGTCTTGGGTCTAACAAAGTCTCTGCCAAAATTTGGGCTTCGTCGGATAATCCTAAGAGGTCGCGCATCGGGTCTCAATATTTGCATTTGATTAACACGTAAAAAATAACTTTTCACCGTTCAAAGCTGTTCTAGAAAAATCTAGGCGACCGAGGGGGGGGGGGGGGGGGGGGGGGGGGGGTGCACATCGCCGTGCGGCTTCCTCTATTTTTTTTTTTTTTTTATAATTTTTTTTTTTTTTATAATTTTTTTTTATTTTTATTTAATTTTTTTTTTTTCAACTTTTTTTTATTTAATTTTGCACACCTCAAAACGCATTTACCGACAGAAGACGGAAAAAAAAAAATTGAAAAAAAAAAATTATTAAAAAAATTGAAAAAAAAAAAAAATGCAAAGAATTGAAAAAAAAATAAAGAAAGCCGCAGGGCGATGTACACCCCCCTCGATTACCTAGATTTTTCTAGAACAGCTTTGAACGGTGAAAAGTTATTTTTTACGTGTTATGATCAAATGCAAATATTGAGACCCGATGCGCGACCTCTTAGGATTATCCGATGAAGCCCAAATTTTGGCAGAGACTTTGTTAGACCCAAGACTAATGTTTAGAGTTGATAGAGACGAAATCAAAAAGCAAATTTTTTTTTTTGGCCAGGCCTAATGTATAGGTCTGTATATGATTGGTTCCGATCAGACCTGGCTGATATAATCCTATATATAATTATATATGGGTCTATATATGATTGAATCTGATCAGACCCGGCTGATATAATCCCATATATAGTTATATATGAGTCAGTCCACGTCAAGCGGGACGGATTTGGCCAAAAATTTACCTCGATGTTTCTGATTCTTTTGTAATTTTTTTGCCATATTCTGTGGGCAAAATGAATGCATGAAACATTTTTTTTTTTTTTTTTAACTCGAAGGGCTTAGAAGCTACAAGGGGTTGAATTTTCGAAAAAACCACCAAAAATCGGAATCGCGCTCTCCTTTAAACGTGAATATCTCCGGTTCCCTTTGTCGTACAGACGTCACCAAAAACTCATTTTGAAGCTTTTGAATCGCACTTTCATGTTATGAATTTTAAATTCACGTAATAAATAATCTTCTATTTGTTATTAACAATTGTATTTTTCAAACGCGATTTTCGAGATGACTACCACCTTCGAAAATTCTGAAAAAAATACGAGCGTGGTCCTTGATTCATTCTCTACAAAATCTGTAAGTTTTAAAATGGAACTCCGATGGAAACTGTATTTAAAAAGCGATTGATCCGTCCGGGACGTCGCGAGCGACTGTCTACGCGGGCGCGCCAGTGGCGCGCGACGTCCCGGACGGATCAATCGCTTTTTGAATACAGTTTCCATCGGAGTTCCATTTTAAAACTTACAGATTTTGTAGAGAATGAATCAAGGAACACGCTCGTATTTTTTTCAGAATTTTCGAAGGTGGTAGTCATCTCGAAAATTGCGTTTAAAAAATACATTTGTTAATAACAAATAGAAGATTGTTTATTACATGAATTTAAAATTTATAACATGAAAGTGCAATTCAAGAGCTTCAAAATGAGTTTTTGGTGATGTCTGTAGGACAAAGGGAATCGGAGATAATAACGTTTAGAGGAGACCGCGATTCCGATTTTTGATGGTTTTCCGAAAATCCAGTCACGCGCGACGTCCCGGACGGATCAATCGGTTTTTAAATATAGTTTCCATCGGAGTTCCATTTTAAAACTTACAGATTTTGTAGAGAATGAATCAAGGAACACGCTTGTATTTTTTTCAGAATTTTCGAAGGTGGTAGTCATCTCGAAAATCGCGTTTAAAAAATACAATTGTTAATAACAAATAGAAGATTGTTTATCACATGAATTTAAAATTCATAGCATGAAAGTGCAATTCGAAAGCTTTAAAATGAGTTTTTGGTGACGTCTGTACGATAAAGGGAACCGGAGATATTAACGTTTAAAGGAGACCGCGATTCCGATTTTTGGTGGTTTTTTCGAAAATTCAACCCCTTGTAACTTCTAAGCCCTTCGAGTTGAAGAAAAAAAAAAAAATGTTTCATGCATTCATTTTACCCAGAGAATATGTAAAAAAAATTACGACGATTTTCAAGAACATGCGGTCAAAAAGGTGTCCCGCTTGACGTGGATTGACTCATATACGTATTCAATATTTCCTAAACATTTTGTAAATTGCAATATAACATGTTCAATGTGTCGGAAATATTTCGAGAATACGCCAAGTGATGTACAACATATTCAATATTTCACAAATATTTCAGAAAGGTTCAAATTGCAATATAACATTTTCAATATGTCGGAAATATTGCGAAAATACGTAAAGTGATGTATAAGATATTCAATATTTCCGAAATATTTTTGAAATATGTCAATTGTAATGTAACATTTCCATAACTTTTGAAACGTTTCTGAAATATGTCAATTGCAATATAACGTTTTCGATATTTCTGAAATATTTGCGGAATATGACAAATGCAATATCACATTTTCAATAATTTAGAAATATTTCCGAAATGTAATGGTTCTGTATTAGTGATACTACATTTTTGGTTACATATTAGTACTTTCATATTTTTTACAACATTTTCCATAGGAGTGATTACACCTCGAGAATCATGACACTGATCGGCGGGATCAAAATGTCTCTTAGCTTTTAAGTCAACACCTTGATCATAAGTTGCAACAAATAGGAAAACATTAAGCCAAACGCTATAGGGTAGTTTGGCGTAGTAGGTAGAGCGTGCGACTAGTAGTACAGCGAGTGCGAGTGGGCTTGGGTTCGAATCCTTGTTAGGTCGAAAAAATTTAATGGCGTTTTTCTTAGCGAACTGATAAAACTATCTACATGTGGTCACCTATAAAAAGTGAAATCAAATGTACACACATTTTTTGTTTGGTTTTCTCACAATTTAGAATTCCGTTATTGACATCCTCAGGTATTACACGACCACCCACATGGCACGAAATGTTCCGGAAATCTTTCGGAAATGTTTCATTCCAAACATGACATATTTCGAATACCTAACAGAAATATTCCTGCAACGTGCCGAAAATATGTCAGAAATATTTAGTGAGTTATATATATGCGGACATGAAGACATTTCTGACACATTTCTGGAACGTTGCAGGAATATTTCTGTTATGTATCTTGTTCCGACGGACAATGAGCCAATGGCTAGTTTAATCTTAAGTAGACAATTAAGTTATGTTTAAACTATTTCTCTCAACGAGTCTGTTCACAGAAGGACGCAGTTAAGGCGGACTTCTTTAACAACCGAAACTAATCCTTGAAAATCCTAAAATCACGTATCCGCGCGTGCGCGATTTATGACTGAAAAATACACATCGCTGGTCGCCAGATTTTTTATGACACACGCAACTCTCTCTGCCTTCTGCAAGCCAGATTTTGTGTGACACACGGAACTTTGTCTGCCTTCTGCAAGCCAGATGTTTTACGACCCAGTACGGTCAAGCTCTCGCGAAACCGAGGTTCTTCTACCCTAGGTAAACGAGTACCGTTGCGCCAACCCTTCAGGCCACCTAGTGCCGCCCTGACTATTGTCTATCAATATTAACTTCACCAATCCGAACTTTCAAAATGTCACTTGGACACCCATTTCCTCCCACTCTGCCGGACTATGTACTATTCTTTGTTATGTACTCGATTCATCAAAACTAGCACCCTCGCAACAAACCGGCAGTGTCACAACGTCTATCACGCAAATAAGTCACTTCTACTCCGCTTTTACAATCCGCAACCCTAGACTTGTACTCTCCGCGAATTCAACCGACATTCGTGTAACCAACTTACCGCATATTTCAGTCAATTTAATCTCACGTTAATACTTCATCCATTCATGTAACTACCGTTTATATTTATTTAAATACATTAGTTATTTAGTGTTATAAATAGTAGAGTTTCATTCCGCAACATAATTCCCTACATTCCTTTAATTAGTAGTGTAGGCGTTCACCAGATATCCCCGTCGAAACAAGGCGTACGGATACGCGTGAACAGATTTTGGTCCTTCGAGCCGGATATTCAACGAATCCATTAACACGCGAACCGCGTAACGCAGTCTGAACCGCGATACATTGACTTCAGTTCAGTGGAAACTATCTTCCATATAGTGAATCCAGTGCAAGTGTTACTGAAACAGGATAAACTGTTTCAGCCGCAAACCCGTGCTTACGTGCAGTAAACAAGCACGTAAGAAAGAAACGCAAGAGCATACCACGCAGTCGGTATACAGTGAAACAAACGCAATATCATACCACGCAGTCGGTATACAGTGCATCAGACACAGTGAGAAAAAACCGCAACCTCAAAGGACTCAAGGAGTCATCTGCCGCAACAGCATTCAACCCGCACCACTTTCGGAACAAGATCGAGCTATAACAAGGAGTATAGTCTTCAGGAGGTACGAACAACTACGTTCATCAACAAGGTAGGTTCGTCAAATAATCGTATGGTCAATCTCCTTTCAAACCGCACGTTCCTTTTCCAACTTCAATAAGATGTCTGATATCTCAACCCTACGCCGAAGACGCGGTAGCATTCAAGGTTCGATTACCACGTTAACTAAAATCCTAGATGAGTGGGTAGCAAATGTAGAGACACGCAATCCAGATTTCTTGCAAGCGTCGCTTGAAACTATGCAGAAAACATTTCTAAATTTTGACAACATACAAGACAAGATTGAGGAAATAGACGAAACAGAGGTTACGAGGCGAGAACCCCTGATTATGAGTTACAACGTGGCCGTCGGACGAGCCCGAAAATATTTGCGCGAGGATGGCCAAACCATACCAGACAACAGCGGAAGGTCTTCCGTGTCAAGCAGGCAATCACCTGCACTTGCAGTCAAGCTACCGCCGATCACCTTGCCGAAATTCGACGGAGCAGTCGAGGAATGGAACTCGTTCTTTGACATTTTTTGCTCGTTAATCCACGACAACGAAGACTTAACCGCAGTCCGCAAGTTGCAGTACTTGCGATTATCATTGACCGGAAAAGCTGCCAGCTCGATTCAGTCTCTCGAGACCACAGATCAAAACTACGAGGCCGCGTTATCTATTTTAAAAAAGAAGTTCGCAAGCACTCGACGAACACTGCGTCGGCATATGGCGATCCTTCGCGAATATCCTTGCCTGCAAAAGGATACGCCAACGGCACTCAACAGCTTAGTAGATATCGTGTACCAACACGTTCGAGCCCTCGAAACCCTCGGCGCACCGGTAGATCACTGGGACATCCCATTAGTAGATTTAATTTTGTCTAAGATCAACGCAACTACGGCATGGCATTGGGAGCTCAGTTTAGTCGACGATAATATGCCTACCTACGAACATCTTCTTCAGTTTTTAGAAAAAAGAGCCAACTGCGACAGTTTTGCGACGCCGAAAGAATCGCAACCGTCAATAAACTCCAACCCGCAAAGGCAAGATAAACCCAAGAATCGTAGAAGTGGACAAGCCTACGGTCAGCCACAGGTACAAACCTTTACTACGAAAACAAGCTCAAGTTGCCCGATTTGTTCAGAAAATCACCGTATATATCAATGCGACACTTTCCGCAAACTCTCGGTCGAAAACCGAGAAAAGGCCTGTGTCAGTGCAAGCCTTTGTTTCAATTGCCTTTCACGCAGTCATAGTTGCAAAGACTGCAAATCGACGAGCACCTGCCATAAATGCAAGAAACGGCACCACACCTTTCTACACAAACAATCGACGGCCACACACACGAGCCCGCCAGCAGATCAATCTACGAGTGGGACGACCCAAGCCGAGCCACCAGGGCAAGCATGACTAGAGCAGGTAGAAAACGTTATTGAGGCACCCAGGCCTATTACCTTGGTGGTCAACTCTGCGACAAGTGTACTGATGGTGACCGCAGTCATCGACGTGCTCGATTGTCAAAACCGACCAGTCTTAGGACGGACGCTCATCGACACTTGTTCTACAACCAATTTTATGACGGACGGCTTAGCGAATACCCTTGGCTTAAAAAGAAAGGAGTGTCATATTCCCATTGGCGCACTCAACGCACTCACAACGATATCAAGGAACATCGTCACCGCGACAATACGCTCTAGAAACAGTTCATACGAGAGAACCTTGACTTTCCTCACGGTTCCAACCATATCACAAGAAGTTCCGGATCAACCCATTCACCGAGGCATCATAAAAATTCCTCCAAACATCAATCTTGCCGATCCAGAATTTCATCGCCCGGCCCCAGTTGACATATTATTAGGTGCCGGAGTCGCACTTTCAATGTTATGTGTAGGTCAGCTGGACTTATCGCCACCTGGAAGTCCGGACCTGATTCTACAAAAGACAAGACTTGGATGGGTCATCGGGGGGAGTGCACCTTCTCCCAAATCAACACAGAAACGCATTTGCCATGTCACAAACGAGCTTCAATTCGACATGACACGATTTTGGGAAATTGAAGAAGGAGTTTCTATCCACCAATTGACCAGGGAAGAAGCCGCGTGTGAAGAACATTTTCGCCAACATATCAGCCGCAATCAAGAAGGACGTTATATAGTCGCATTGCCCTTCAATGAACGAATCCGCGAACTTGGCGAATCACGAGCCCAGGCGACAAATCGTCTGAAGGGTATCGAGAGAAAACTAGCTCGAGATCCCGAACTGCAGAAGCAATATGAAGCCGTGCTTCAGGAATACATCGACCTGGGACATATGTCAGAGGTTTCAGCAACTCAAGCGAGCCTCCCAGGTTATTATTTGCCGCACCATGCAGTGATCAAGGAGAGCAGTCTCACCACCAAGGTCCGCGTCGTCTTTGATGGATCAGCAAAGAGTCATACTGGCATTTCATTAAACGACACATTGATGGTCGGACCTACAATTCAAACGGATCTGTTCTCACTACTACTCCGCTTTAGAGCACATTTTGTAGTAATATCAGGTGACATCGAAAAAATGTATCGCCAATTTCTCGTTCGTCCAGAAGACCGACGATATCAACGTATTATCTGGAAAAACTCCGCTGGACAGGAACAGGTTTACGAATTAAAAACCGTTACCTTCGGCTTAGCACCATCACCATACCTCGCGATAAGATGTCTCCATCAACTAGCTCACGACGAAGCCAAGGACTTTCCGATAGCAGCAAGAGTATTAAAGGAAGATTTGTATGTAGACGACGCACTCACCGGAGCACCCACCAAGGAGGATGCCATCGTATTGCGAGACCAACTCATACAACTGCTTGATCGCGGCTGTCTCAAGATTCGACAATGGGCATCAAATGACCCCGACCTCCTGAAGGGTCTTCCAGCAAGCAGCATCAACATGCACCTGCAACTTGGCGAGTCATCAACTATAAAGACACTCGGCATCTCTTGGGATGCGAGCTCAGATTCAATTGTCTACAAGGTCAAAGCACCCGGCGTGATTTCGCGAATTAGCAAACGTCACATTTTGTCCGAAACTGCAAAAATATTTGACCCGTTAGGCTTGTTGGCTCCAGTGATCATCACCGCCAAGATATTAATGCAGAAACTGTGGAGTCTTAAACTCGATTGGGACGAGTCGCTGCCAACCAGCATCCACACAGAATGGTGCGAATATTACAATCAACTCCAAGCACTAAACAACCTCAAATTCCATCGGAAAATCGTAATTCAAGATGCTTACACAATCCAATTACACGGATTTTGCGACGCAAGTGAAAAAGCATATGGAGCTTGTGTCTATCTTCGGACAATCAACCAAGATGGAGAAATTCAAACCGAACTGGTGTGTGCCAAGTCAAGAGTCGCGCCGCTGAAACCAACAACAATCCCACGCCTGGAATTGTGCGGAGCGGTCTTACTGGCGTCACTTGTCAACACCGTTCAGCAAGCTCTCCCGTGCAAAATCGACGAATCATTATTCTGGACGGATTCAATGATCGTACTTCATTGGTTGAGAACACCATCGCAACGGCTAAAGATTTTTGTCTCCAACAGAGTGGCGGAAATCCAACGTACCACCAACATCAAAAATTGGTATCATGTACGTACACATGAAAACCCCGCAGACCCCGTGTCAAGAGGTCAACAACCAAAGGAATTTGTACAACCCTCCATATGGCAGCACGGGCCCAAATGGCTCACCGACGGAAGTACTTGGCCACTCACAGAATTACCCTCCGTGGCAGAATTACCAGAGATACGATCATCAACGTGTCTCATCACACGCACCGCGATCGACGGAACCATGTCCGATGTGCTCAATCGCTACTCATCGTTTGGCAAGTTACAACGAGTAATCGCATATTGTTTGCGATTTAAAGTCAACAACAAACAAAGAGGCCCACTCACCGTACCAGAATTGCAAGCTGCGCATCAGGTAATCATTCGATTGACACAGAAATCCGAGTTCACATCAGAACGAGCCGATCTCGAACGGAACCTAACGCTCAGCTCGAAAAACAAATTAACGCGCCTCAATCCCTTCATCGACAAGGAAGGAATCATGCGAGTAGGCGGGAGACTGGTTAACGCTACAATATCATTCGCCGAACGTCATCCAATTATACTTCCAAAAAATAATTGCATCACGTCACTCATAATACGGAATGAGCACAGAGTCCACTTTCATGCAGGCGTCCATGCCACGTTATACGCCATACGACGCCGCTATTGGCCATTGGACGGACGAAGTCAGGTGTGGAAGGTCATAAAACCCTGCATCAGGTGTTGCAAGGCCAAGCCACCCTCAGCAGATTACATAATGGGAAATCTGCCTCAAGCACGAGTCACCGAATCACGCCCATTCACTCACGTGGGAGTCGACTATTGCGGACCATTTCTCCTCAAGGAGAAGAAACATCGCAATCGCAACAAGATAAAGGTATATGTCGCCGTTTTCGTATGTTTGGCAGTCAAGGCCATTCATCTAGAGATTGTAAGTGATCTCACCAGCGGCGGTTTCATTGCCGCTCTCCGTAGATTCATCGCTAGGCGAGGAATGTGTGCTCACTTATATTCAGACAACGGGACCAACTTCGTTGGTGCCAACAATGACCTGAGAGAACTTATGAACCTTCTCAAGTCAGATGATTGTCAAAGACAGGTGCAAGACTTTCTGTCAACCAAATCAATCCAATGGCATTTCATGCCGCCTAAATCACCGCATTTCGGGGGACTATGGGAAGCTGCTGTAAAATCGTTCAAATATCATCTTCGACGCGTAGCCGGTATAGAACTTCTTTTCACATTCGAAGAATTTAACACATTAGTAATCGAGATTGAAGCTATCTTAAACTCACGCCCCTTAACTCCTATCTCCTCTGATCCTAACGACCTGTTAGTTTTAACTCCTGGTCACTTCCTAATTGGCGATTCGTTGACGAACCTCCGTGAACTAGATTACCAAGAAGTGCCATCGAATCGATTGTCTACCTGGCAACACTTACAAAAGGTCAAACGAGATTTTTGGAGTCGCTGGCAACGCGAGTACCTGAACGAATTGACCTGTCGCAACAAATGGACTAAAGGCCAACACGCTATAACCATAAACACTCTGGTATTACTAAAGGAGGACAATCTTCCGCCGTTACACTGGCCTATGGGTCAAGTGATCGAGGTGCATCCAGGTAAGGATGGCATCGTCCGGGCTGTCACTGTCAAAACAGCTAGCGGTGTGTTTAAACGCAATGTCAAAATGCTGGCACCCCTTCCCATTGCAACTGATCCAGAGCAGTCGCCATCCAGCGATGCCACAGGATGTGAAACTGATCCCTCTCATTAGAACATTGTAATGTGTAGGTGATGTGTTTATAGTGATAACGAATTCTAGCACAATTGAACTATTGAACTTTGAACTATGTAGCAATTAAGTTACCTTAAGCTTAATATTTAAGATAGACTCAATACGCATTTCGATTTAGCAAACTAAGTATATTTTTAACAATTTGACATATCTATACTTTTGATCGGGCTGCACCCTCTCAACGGGGGGAGTATGTTCCGACGGACAATGAGCCAATGGCTAGTTTAATCTTAAGTAGACAATTAAGTTATGTTTAAACTATTTCTCTCAACGAGTCTGTTCACAGAAGGACGCAGTTAAGGCGGACTTCTTTAACAACCGAAACTAATCCTTGAAAATCCTAAAATCACGTATCCGCGCGTGCGCGATTTATGACTGAAAAATACACATCGCTGGTCGCCAGATTTTTTATGACACACGCAACTCTCTCTGCCTTCTGCAAGCCAGATTTTGTGTGACACACGGAACTTTGTCTGCCTTCTGCAAGCCAGATGTTTTACGACCCAGTACGGTCAAGCTCTCGCGAAACCGAGGTTCTTCTACCCTAGGTAAACGAGTACCGTTGCGCCAACCCTTCAGGCCACCTAGTGCCGCCCTGACTATTGTCTATCAATATTAACTTCACCAATCCGAACTTTCAAAATGTCACTTGGACACCCATTTCCTCCCACTCTGCCGGACTATGTACTATTCTTTGTTATGTACTCGATTCATCAAAACTAGCACCCTCGCAACAAACCGGCAGTGTCACAACGTCTATCACGCAAATAAGTCACTTCTACTCCGCTTTTACAATCCGCAACCCTAGACTTGTACTCTCCGCGAATTCAACCGACATTCGTGTAACCAACTTACCGCATATTTCAGTCAATTTAATCTCACGTTAATACTTCATCCATTCATGTAACTACCGTTTATATTTATTTAAATACATTAGTTATTTAGTGTTATAAATAGTAGAGTTTCATTCCGCAACATAATTCCCTACATTCCTTTAATTAGTAGTGTAGGCGTTCACCAGATATCCCCGTCGAAACAAGGCGTACGGATACGCGTGAACATATCTGAAATTAATATTGTGGAAAGGCGTTACCCGTACGGAAGTATATATATGTGGTATTCCACGTGAACCGGATCAGCTTTTGGCCTGAGGTCATCGAATTTGACGCCAATGCAGATTCAGATTCCTTGTTACTACATGAGATGCCCCCAACAGTGACATAGCTTGAAAATAATTGGTTCAATTTATATCGCTGTCATAATTATGTCAAAAATGTAATTACCACATTTTCAACTCCACTTATCTCAGCCATGCATGAACAAAATCATAACTTCCCATAGTGCATTCTACGCGCAAAAATGAGCTTCTTCGAAATATGTAGCACTTCAATTATTTTTGGAATTCTTAAACATGTAAAACTTAGAAAATATGCGATTTCTTTGTTCTTCTACCGAAGGGTCACACCAATTGCCCTGAAATTTTCACCGAAATTACTTCGAGGTGGCACTAAGAAGTGATCAAAATTTCAGCCTCCCGTTTTTCTTCTTTTTTTTTCTAAAAACCGGCAAAGCATGTATAACTTGGAAAATATGTGTTTTAATTTGTTTTCTACTCGAAGGGTCACACGGATTGCCTTGAAATTCTCAGCGAAATTACTTCAAAGTGTCACAAAGAAGTGATAAAATTTCCAGCCTCCCGTTTTTTACTTTTTTTTTTTGCCAAAAACCGATCCGGTTCACGTGGAATACCCCATATATTGTTACAAAAGGAGAAGCCCTGTATATTCAACGCTAGTAGTCTCAAACACACACTGTACACTTACAAATGACATGATTTTAACAAATGATATGAGTTGTTGAGTGTAAACATCTTTCAATTTTTATAAACAGTCTTGTTTCAGACGTTAAACTGAACACATTTATTTGTCCGATTAAACATATTTAATTCATTTTGAATATTTTCTTGCATTCGCTTATTTACTCTCGAGAACCCTTTTAATCGTTACCTATTTCGTAACAATTGGTGTCAGAAGTGGGATTCATTCAGGATAATTTAAGTGAATTTGCTTTTTATTAAACGATCATGAATCGTTCGCGTCGCCGCGCTAATACCCCCCTCGAAGGAGGAGAAGAATCAGCTGGTAACCAGCTACCCCCTCAACAAGGCCCGGCCCTTCTACCATCGGATTTATTAGAGCGCATACTATAGACTATCACCTCCCAACAAGGATCTTTCCTCACCGCACAACGCGAAGAACGTGAAGCCAACCTCACTGCACAGCGTGAAGAGCGCCAGGCCAACCTCACCGCACAGCGTGAAGAGCGCCAGGCCAATCTCGCAGCTCAGCAGGCCATTCTTGAGGTTTTAAAAGAAAGAAAACATCGAGATCGAATCCTCCCTTCACGATCGGAGACTCCTCAGGGCCGTTCTCCTTCCCAATCACCTAACAGAACCCCGATCCAGCGAAACCAGTCTCCTCAGGTGCTCGAAAGGGCACCAAGGTGGTTTCGACGACTCCCATTTGGGATTCAACGGAACGAAACTAGACCTCTCACAATAAAAGTAGAGGGAAATATAGGTTCTGGTAAGACTACTTTTCTCGAAAAGTTTCTGAAATACCAGGAAGTCTTGACGTTGTTGGAACCTTTGGATGAGTATAGAGACGTAGATGGAATGAACCTCTTAGACAAAATGTACAAGGATCCTTCTGGTTACACTTATTTTTTTCAGCATCATGCAATTATGGTAATGTCTTCTCGTCATCTCGTTCACACCAATCTGCCAAATAAGGTTATGGAAAGGTCAATATATAGTTGTAACTGTTTTGAGGACTGGCTGATATATGGGTAGTTCTACAAAAATAGGAATTTTTGCGGCTCCGTCTTTTCTGTACTTTTCCATATACAGACCTCGATTCTTTAATACATAAAAAGGTAAATCATAAGTGTAATTATACGGGCAAACACTAAAAACCGGTTGAAGAAATGTATTTATACCCAAAAATCAACTTTTACTGGAGAAAATCTCAGTACCCTGGTGTGTCCCAAATACGAAATTCCAACTACAATATATTTTGACAAATCGTCCATTGAATTAAATATGAATCTTACGTGACATATGTAATCTATATAAGTTACTCATATCGATTCTAGTGTTATTAATCATGTTAAATTATTTTTTATTGATTAATTAATTCGCCGAATTTTGTCCCTACTTTCAGTCTTCAGTCCCCTGGCATTGCTATTATTTGTGCTACTGTGTTATTATATTTAGTTAGTGGAATGACTGCTAGGGCAAAATTCACTTTCGAACGAAATCAATGTGTATCTCTAAGTTCGTTGCATTTGATATATTCTTACATTCCGGCTCGAGCCGTTCATTAGTGCCTGCACGTGTTGGATCAGTCAATTCCTCAGGACCCTGGTAAGTATTTTCATTGAAAATTACCACTTCAATATCTTGTTTTCAATATAAAAACATATAAGAGTTCAATATTCAACTTTTTCTCAAAGATTCGGATCTAATTGGATAGCCGACGGCTTTTTTTCATAAGAATAACTTGAAAATTCTCAGGCCCCTGGTCTCAGTCCCCTGTAAATATTGATGACAGGGGACTGAGAACCAACCAGGGGCCTGATAAACGTGGATTAATCGGATACACTTTTGTATCTTGAAGTCGTTTTGTACTCTTATTTGGCAAATATCACATAACTTTTATTCATCCATATAAGTAATTGGTTTTTTTAAGATCAAAATGAAGCCAAAGAACAAATTAAGGTGGTTCTCCACCTACAGTCCCACCAAACGTGGGTTTCAGAGCAGATTTTGAATACTTCTTGATGGGGAAAAAATCTGAAAAAAATCAAGCATGTAGAAGATCTTCGGGAGATTAATTTTGCATAATAATAATTCAAAAAAGTTATCAACAAATTGATGGAAAAAAAAACTGTCCAAGAAATTAGCCGATGACCCAACTTTTTTTTTAGGTGAGAATTATTTTTTAATTTTTCTGAATAGGTATAAATTTTTTCAGAATTTTGGTAAATCTTTGAAAATTGCGTTTTTTCATACTTGACAAAACGCGATTTTAAAAGATTTACGAAAATTCTGAAAAAATTCATACATATTCAGAAAAATTAAAAAATAATTCTCACCTAAAAAAAAAGTTGGGTCATCGGCTAATTTCTTGAACAGTTTTTTTTCCATCAATTTGTTAATAACTTTTTTGAATTATTATTATGCAAAATCAATCTCCCGAAGATCTTCTACATGCTTGATTTTTTTCAGATTTTTTCCCCATCGAGAAGTACTCAAAATCTGCTCTGGAACCCACGTTTGGTGGGACTGTAGGTGGAGAACCACCTTAAGCAGGGAGGAGATACTGCAAAAGAAGAGAGATGCTGAGAGAGCTCGATATGAAAAAATAAAACATGACACACACAACATAAAACACAGCGCGCGTTAAGTTGAATTTTATGCACGCGAAGCGTGCGCAAAATCGAACTTTGCATACGCCGTGTGGAAATAGTACATTACAATACGAGTCCGGTAAAACTTTTTCTGAAGAAGAAGTTTTTCCGTCGAGTATTGTACAGAATTTTACTTCAGGATTTGTGAAAATGGGGGTTTTAGCTACGCGAAGCGTGGCTAAAACGTCCAAAATCACACGGAGTGAAGTAAAATATTTTATTTCATGTTTCGTAGAAAGAGAATACCTACTTGTTTCGTTGGTTTTATTTTAAGTAGAATGTTAAGACCATGTTTGATTTGAATATTTTCCAGTTCAAAAGAAAAAAAAATTTATTTTAATGTTTCGTAAAAGAAAATACTTGTTTTGTTAATTTTATTTCAAGTGAAATGTGAAAACCATGCTTGACTTGAATATTTTTTGGTTCAGGACATATTCAATAAAAAATAGTTCATCCAAATTTGTGGACTTTCTATAAAGCCTCAATTCCCTGCAAACCTTCTCAGTCCCCTGTCAAGATTTTTATGAAAAATGTCTATAAAATCATCAATATACAATTTATTGACTGCCCGCCTCTGTACCGATAATAAAGCATCCTGAGTCACCACATAGGCTAGTTGTCATCAATAAAACTACTCGTAAAGTATGTGGACAAAACCACCATCAAATAATTCCTATTTTTGTAGAACTACCCATATCGGAAATTTTCAATTCCCCCAGCCCCAGTTTTAGTCCTCGATGCCGAAGATACGACCGATGAGATTTTTGACAAATTTTGTGAGGTTATGAGTACGATAGATCGATAGGGTAGTATTTTATGAAATTTAAAAAATATACATGTAAAACTAAATATATGTTTTTTATATGCAATATATATATTAAATTTATACTTCACATACCCGTGTGGAAATTGATCCCGGTTTCTGGCCGGGTTCCAGTCGGAAAGCCCGGCTTTTAGCCGGATTCTGGCCGGGCGTTCTGGCCAGGACCCGACCAGAATCGTCACGCTCGGCTATCCATGACCTGGTCAGGAGTTCTGGCCGGGCTATGGCCCGGCTGTCCGGCCATAGACTGACCAGGCTTTACTAGGGGCATATACTATAACATACTAGGGGCTTTACTATAACATATCGCGATGATTTTATTCGATCATTCGCAGTTGGAAAATAAAAACAAATTATAAACAAGTTTTTAATATTTTTAGTAGATTTTTTATTCATTTTAATATTTCTTATTATGATAGATATTACGAGCAATAATTCAACCTATGGTTTCAAAATTATAGTATCGCAAATAGAAACTTCATCCAATCCTAAAGTAATATCACCAATCTAGTTTCTTCGATCTTTATATCGTTTCTTTGGATTTTGTTGTTTTTTCCTGGATGCGGGACTATTGTCCTTAGGGCGAGGGGGTAACCACTTCAAACTTGTGTGTCCCATCTATTTCACATTTCAAAATAATTTCATATGATTTCACAACTATTTCATATCATTTCACAGGTATTTCACAAGCATTTCATACCACTTCACAAGCATACCATTTCATACCATTTCATACATAGGCGTGCGCACGGGGGTGGCGAGGGGGGCGGCCGCCCCCCCTAATGCAGCCGCCCTTCTAAAATTTGGGATTTTCCCCACCTGATGAATATATTTTTTACGCATTTTATACAAAAATTGAGGGGGGAGGGGGTTGTGTTCTATTTTCTGCCCCCCCTAATGAAAAGTGCTGCGCACGCCTATGATTTCATACCATTTCGCGATCATTTCACAAGCATTTCATACCATTTCACAAGCATTCCATACCATTGCATACCATTGCATACCATTTCATACCATTCCATACCATTTCAACCCATTTCACAATAATTTCATAGCTAACTGTCCCAACTATTACGCGAGTAGTTACCCCCTCGCCTTAGAGCGTATGATAAAAATAATGAAACTATAGCTATATCTATGTATTAACATAGGAAGAATATAAATTTTACGTAGTGCTCATATTAGGAATATAGTAGGGATATATGAATTGCAGAAACTATCATAACCGTGTTACTTATATTATTATATTTCAACTTTTGTGAATACTTTTATTATCAGTTTTCTCACTGGCACACTACTCGTTTCTTCAAAGCCAATCTCGTCTGAATCAATGAACTTCAGATTCTTTCTATTTTTTTTCCCATCCCGAACTTTAGTATTTCCAAGGGCGGTCCTCAAGACACTGTAAAAAGTGGACTCGGAGATGAATTTGCCAGATTTGTCCCGGTGTCTATCTGCGAGAAAACCTGCGCTAGAAAGATTCGGGCTTTCATTACTTTCTTAAACCGCATAATTGTTTCAATTTTTTTCAATCCTTACCGACTCGGCAAGCAGTGGATAAATGCTGTATCCTTCATTAAGAATTTTTCTGGCATCCTTTTTATGGCAGTATATTTCAAAGCATGAGGGAAATATCCGATTCATTTTTAAGGTCTAGTGGTATTCGATATTTTCGGTATTCGGATCTGGCCAAGCAGAGAGCGGCAGGTTAAAAAAAATTAGAAATTATTCACGATCTTCTCTGACTTTTATCACGGTATTTGACAGTTGGTTTGTTATAAAAACAATTGTAAAGCTAGAGGTAAATTGGTAACTTATCAGTATAATAACAAATCGGGATGTACTTCACGTCGTCAAATACCGCGCTCTGATATGCTAGACTAGCACCTGGCCAGTCCCCGGTCAGGCACTTTGACAAAAATACTACCCGGATAGCGCCCGGCCAGAAACCTTGTTGTAGCCGGGACAAACCGGGACATTTCCACACGGGAGTCGTTTCCGAGTTATACTATTATTTTAATTTATGTATAATAACAAATTTTTGAAAAAAAGCGACTGTCGATATCGCGGTAACTGATCAGAGGATTTCAATGACTCTGGTCTTAATCGATAGGATTCGATCCAACCTAAATCTGGTTAAAATTCAAAACTGGTAGTTTCCGTGTTGTAATAAAAAAAAAATCACCCCTTTCTGTTTTGATTACAAATCTACTAAAATTTTCACCCTGTTGCTCGTCGACGCCATAGATATTAGAAAATTCGGCATTTGGTTTGAGTACATGTCCATATGATTGAGAAATCATTTTTCACGGTTCTTCCTTCAATCTGCTCTGCCTTCATCTGATTTGCAAGTCTCTCCTATTTTCGTGACAAGATCAGGGCTCCCGTTAATTTTCACGTGGAAATCAAGCTGAATCATATCAACAACAGAATCAGTAGAGAACTGGATGATCGGCGCAGCAGGATGAGTCAATCGGTATAATGAAATGATTGATGGCGACAGAATTTCCCCGATTCACAACGACTGTGTCCACTCTGCGAAGCTAAAGACTTTTACTTTGGGAGGGAAGGAACATTCATATCGTTCGATGTGAAAAATCCGTTTTCGTTATTGAGGCTCGATAAGTGGCGTTTACGGGTCTATTTTCGGACCGATAGATGGCAGTTAGCAGTCCTGTCCCGTAAAGTGAGGACTAGTCCCGGTAAATACATTTAGCAGGCCTAGGCCTGATGAAACCCCACTTCTCGGGCCTTCATGACGAAAAATAGTATATGGCATTAGGCCGGTTGCGTTGGTTTGCAAGTCGTGTCAAGTTTGCAGAACTCGGCGTGGTAGTCTCCGACTCGGCTCCGCCTCGTCTCCGACTATACCACGCCTCATGCTGCAAACTTCACACTCCTCGCAAACCTCCGCTTACCGGCCTTATGACATAATATACTATTATTATGTACCCGTGTAGAAATTCTGTTCGGGCTGTGATCAGGGCCTGACTATTTTGCCCGATTTCAATTGAGGCCCCGATCGGGCCAAATCATCGGGATTTGATTAGATTTGTAACGCTTCATACTTCTGACCCTGATTGGGTCAACATATCAGCCCCTGATCAGGAACTGATCAAAACCCGACCAGAAATATAACATTCCCTTGTGAATATCCGATCAGGTCCTGATGGTGATGGTATGCAAATGACCCGACGTGGCAACCTTACCGGGCCCATATCTGCCAACCGTCTTTATGCATTAAGAATAATGCAGATTCTTATCAGGGCCATATTGGGTCCATATATCGGAGCTCTTAATTTATTTTCGTGCGATTAAAATGTAATAATACTGTGGAAAAAAATAAAAAATACTAGTGGTCGACCGATTTTATCGTCAGTGGACCAAACTTACGCAATTCCATCGACGAAATCGAATTATCAAACCACTGAAAAAACCGCCGCCAATATTCGTCCCCGCCGGGGCTTGAACCCACGCCCGCTCGATTACCAGTCGCACGCCCTAACCACTACGCTAACCTATCATATGGTATGAATATAAACACTCTGCTTCTTATTGAGGGCATATCATGGTGTCAAGTTATTACTCGAAATATCTCGAAGTCATCCAAATTTTGCATTTTCAGGACTAGATTGAAGTCCTTGCATATATTATTACGATTAATTACTTAATATTAGGGGGCGTTCATTAATCACGTGATCCATTTTAGCCCATCTTCGGGCCCCCCCCCCTCCCCCTTCGTGATCGTCCGTGAGGTTTTGGCGGACCCCTCCCCCCCCCCTGCCCATTATCGCGTGGATTTTCCTTACCCATGACAAAACATGCGGATTAGATAGTCTATGGATATTCCACGCAATTATTGTGATCGACACGATTAGGGGCGTATGATAACGATGTATACTCTGTCCATAATTTACTGACTTAAAGAAAAAAAAAAGAAAAAAAACAAAAAAATAGAATAAAGTTTAAAAATAAAAAAAATAATAAAGTTTATCGAAAATAAAATTTGAAAACCACTCACTATAATATTACCAAAAATGCAGAAAAAAATACACGTGATATTGGTCGAGCCCCCCTCCCCCGCTCGTGTGATCGTTCGTGATCTTTCCAAGTACCCCCCCCTCCCGTCTTGAGTCTCACGTGATTAATGAACGCCCCCTTATATCATGCATTTTTTGTTTACGTGGTCATGTGTTTATCCGAATGAAATATGACACTTCGTTAGAAAAAAAATGTTCCAAGACGTCCACTAAAATTTTTACGTTCATTTCGACACTTTTTTTTTAGTCAAAACAACATAAATTTACTTGAAGTGGCAAATTCTTCTATCGTATCAACTGAAAACAGTTTCGAGATTAACGTAAAAATTGTAGTGGATCTCCTGAAATATTTTTTTTTTTTCTTTAACAGTGTACACCTATGTATTTGATATTTTACAAATCCGGTAAACTGTTTTTTTATGAGAAGACCCGATTGTTTCCCGAGCAGGCTCTTATGTCTGTTGGCCTCATGAGAACTCTAACGTTAATTTATGGGAAGACCTGATTATTTCCCGAGCAGGCCTTGATTCGTTGGCCTTATGAAAACCCTAACGTTCATTTTCAAGAAGACCTGATTATTTTCTGAGCAGGCCCCGGTTTACTGATCCTCCCCCTGAAATCTCGCGATTCATTACTGAGGATGTCCGATCGATTCCTGACCAGGTCCTGGATCACTGGTTCCCTCCTGAAACCTCACGATTCATTACTCGAGACAGAGCCAAATTTCTTGGAGGAATGACCGCATCCTGAGCAGACCCGATCTTCTGGGCCCCATCGGGATTTCAAGATTTATTTTTGAGGACACTGGATCATTGCCTGGGCCGGACCTGGACTACCGGCCGTTATCGAGACTTCGAGACCAAATTGTCAGGATGGATGATCGATTCCCGACTTGGTCCCGACTTCTGGATCGCATCGAAATCTTTAAATTCATTTTTGACGACACTGGATCCATGCCCGAGCAGGACCTGTTCTACCGGCCGTTATCGAGACCTTGAGACCAAATTTTCAGGACGGATGATCGATTCCTGACCTGGACCTGACTTCTGGACCGCATCAAAATCTCCAGATTTATTTTTGAGAACACCGGATCAATGCCTGGGCAGGACCTGGTCTACCGGCCGTTATCGAGACCTCGAGACCAAATTTTCAGGACGAATGATCGATTCCTGACCTGGACCTGACTTCCGGATCGCATCGAAATCTTTAAATTAATTTTTGAGGACACTGGATCAATGCCCGAGCAGGACCTGATCTAGTAGCCCTCATCGAGACCTGGAGACCAAATCTTCAGGACGGATGATCGATTCCTGACCTGGACCTGACTTCCGGATTGCATCGAAATCTTTAAATTAATTTTTGAGGACACTGGATCAATGCCCGAGCAGGACCTGATCTAGTAGCCCTCATCGAGACCTGGAGACCAAATCTTCAGGACGGATGATCGATTCCTGACCTGGACCTGACTTCCGGATCGCATCGAAATCTTTAAATTAATTTTTGAGGACACTGGATCAATGCCCGAGCAGGACCTGATCTAGTAGCCCTCATCGAGACCTGGAGACCAAATCTTCAGGACGGATGATCGATTCCTGACCTGGACCTGACTTCCGGATCGCATCGAAATCTTTAAATTAATTTTTGAGGACACTGGATCAATGCCCGAGCAGGACCTGATCTAGTAGCCCTCATCGAGACCTGGAGACCAAATCTTCAGGACGGATGATCGATTCCTAACCTGGACCTGACGTCTGGACCGCATCAAAATCTTCAAATTTATTTTTGAGGACACTGGATCAATGCCTGAGCAGTATCTGGTCTACCGGTCGTTATCGAGACCTCGACACCAAATTTTCAGGACGGATGATCGATTCCTGACCTGGACCTGATCTGTTGGCTCTATCTGAACCTCAATATTGCATTTTTAGGGACGACTGATCAATACCTGATCAGGTCCTAGTCGGGTGATGGTAGGGATATCTTATTGTGAAAGCCACAATTTACCCCGAATAGGGCCCTAATGTTACTTGGGGCGTCCCGAAGAAATTTCTACACGGGTATTGTATACAAGAACTGTATTCATTTCTGGATTTTATTTAAAATACAGTGGTGTTATGAATTACGCTGCCACCATTGTTATGTATTTAGATGGAGTTGGATTTCGTTGGTTCGCTCCTCGCTTTTACACTCTAAAGTAACCGGGGTTGAGATTGAAGTGATCACAGTGAATTTTGGGTATATTAACAGAATAGTTGTTTTTATTATTGGTTACAGAAATGGTAGAATTATCTATAAAGTTTTACACGTTATTGGATATTTGCGGTGAGTGATTTTGTATTGACTAGCGTATTTGGCGCGCTGCGCGCGCCTTAGCCCATACCGTATGGGACGTACCCCCATAAACCTTACATTAACCTTAAAATCAAAAATTAAAAATTGGGTTTAATAATCTGTGTATCTTCATTCATTTGTCGTGTCGAAATTTCGTTTTTTTCGATCCATATTTATTTACTCTCATTTTTAAATTTGTTGTCACTTTGAACTCTACACGACGAATAAGTGAAGTACACAGATTATTAAACCCAATTAAAATTTTTGATTTTCATTATAAGATTTATGGAGATACGTCCCATACTATAATATATATACTTATATTCATAAACACATATGTATATATGGATATGAGATAAGATGTGGATATTAAATTAGATGGATATATATATGTATAATAATATATGTAATAATTGATATAACCATTTAACTATGTCTCAATGAAATCAATTATTTATTTATTCATTTCATTTAAAAAATGAAATCAGCGAAGGTTTTTTATATTTTTTTTTTGAATATAAAAACAGTATTGCAGTTTTTATGTTTGTTGACAGTTTTGGGACAAGTATTTATTCAGGTAATTATGAATTGAATAATTCTTTATAAACATAATTCTTCACGGTTGTATTGTTTCGTTGACTTCCAAGGTAAATTTTCAATGATTGCCATGTGCGCACTCGCGATAGAGCTACATACAGTTGTCCGTGATTGAAAACATCTTTTCGTAAATCAATTCCAATTATGTCAAAGGTTTGACCTTGTGATTTGTTGATCGTAATCGCGAAGGCTAATTTGATGGGGAATTGTCTTCGAGTGAAAGAAAATGGATATATATCTTCACACATCAAAGTAATTCTATTTAAGAATATTATATCTCCTGTTTTATCTCCAGTTAGAAGTTCACACAACAATAGATTTGTTCCAGCTTTTAGTAGTAATAATCTCGTGCCATTGACTAAACCTTCGTTGATACTCAAATTTCTGATCAACATGATTATCGAAAATTGTCGTAATCGTAATTCGTACGGTGGAAGACTATTCGGAGATAACGAATTTAAATATTCCGGTACCAAATCCCGATTGATTCTATTATTGTCGTTACAATTTTCTGCACTATCGACGCTCGTATAAATACGTTCAGTAGTCAAGTCCAATAAGTCGACGACTTGTCTATTAATTTCATTCACATCTAAATTTCTTGCTGCTAATACTGCATATTTTGAAGCTTCTTTGTATTGTTTTCTGCTGAGTATATCTTCATAAATATCTTTCGCTATATCGATGTCATCGTTGTACGTACAATTGGAGGGTAAATTTAAATTATCAACCTCATCATTCAAATCTCCAGTCCCAACTTGCAGTAAGAATTCAGAAAAATTCTTCTCTTCTTGTAGTGCACGCATATTGATAGTCAATTCGAATATTTTAAATAGTCGCCACAATGGACTGAATTTGATTGATAAGTTTACCGTTTCACTGCGAGTACCACGAATATTTACCGGAAGCAATTGTCTGAAATCCCCTCCCAATATTACTATTTTTCCTCCAAATGGTAACGTGTTATTCATTATATCCTGTAAAATCGTATTCATTATTTCTAATGCGTAGCGCGGTGCCATAGGTGCTTCATCCCAAATGAAAATCTTTGTTTCTTTCAAAATATTTGCTTCTTTTGAACCCACTTTAATTGTTGAAGTAGAATTAGTGTATAACGGAACAGGTAATCCTAATGTTTTGTGGACTGTTTTTCCATTTGGTAGTAATGTAGCAGCTATACCTGTGTAAGCCATAGTACTGATTTTTTCGTTTCGTCCAGTAAGTAAATGCCATAATGTAATGTACAGAAATGTTTTGCCTGATCCACCCGGTCCGTCAATATAGAATGTTTTATGTAATGTCGAATTGTTAATACTTTGAAGTATGGTATCAATTATAATTTTTTGTTGAACATTAAGTTTTTCATAGTTAGCCAATCCTACATCCATAATCTTCTCGTAATTTTTTTCATCTGTTATTTGACTCACATCAATTTTCGGAGGAATTGGCATTGACGGGAAATCAGTTCTGTTTCCCGTCATACATACATATATACCTATATATATATATATTAGACCGGTTCAAAAAAATCGACTATTCTTTTTCTTTCAATTTTCGCATTGAAATACTTTCGGGGGGCTGAAAAAAGATGCCTGTTAAAAGCGGAGCTCTTAATATTAAGATTTAGAGGTCGCTCATCGCGGATTTCTATTTTCCATTTGAATAGCATAGGAAATTTTTTTTTTTTTTTTTATAATTTTGTATCTCACAAACCAATGAACAAATCCAAATAACTCAAACATATTTTCATAGGAAATTGAACACTCTACAAAAAGCTTCTCCAATCATTTTTTGATAAATTGACTCCTTCCAAAGTTATTCAAGCTCAAATTTCAATTTATAGTTGAGTAAACTATTTTTTTTTTGTGATTTTTTTTCCACAATGATAGATACATTTTTTAGAGTGTTCAATCCCCTATCAAAATATGTAAGAGTCATTTGGATTTGTTCATTGGTTTGTGAGCTACGAAATTCTGAAGAAAAAAAAATAAAATTCCTATGCTATTTAAATGCAAAATAGAAATCCGCGATGAGCGACCTCTAAATCTTAATATTAAGAGCTCCGCTTTTGACAGGCATCTTTTTTCACCCCCCCGAAAGTATTTCAATGCGAAAATTGAAAAAAAAAGAATAGTCGATTTTTTTGAACCGGTCTAATATATATATATATATTATATTATATATATATATATACCTATATCAATTAAGTATATATACTCATATATATATATATATACATGAGTATATATACTTAATTGATATAGGTATATATATATATATATAAAGGTGTATATATTATATATATATATGGGTATATATACTTAGCTACTATACTATATATATATATATATATATACATATAGGTGTATATATTATATATATATATATATATATATATATATATATATATATATAGGTATATATATATATATATAGGTATATATATATATATATATATATATACCTATATATAGTATATATGGGCAAGTCCACCAATTATCAACGAATGATTGGGCCCTAAAAAATCGATTTACCTCAATTTTTTTCCTCGCAAACTGTGAACCAAGATTGGCAGATTCACCAAGTTTTAGCCCAATAGGACGTACCGTTCACGAGGAATACGATATTTAATTTTTAGGACAAAATTTTCATACGCATTTTTAACGTATTTCTATCGTCTCAAAACAAATTTGGAAAAATACGTTTTCTTTGTGAAAAACTCTCAGCTTTTTGAATCCATTTTTTATTTTTTGCCAACTTTGCTAAAACCCCCTCAAAAACACGTTTTTTGGCAAAAAAAAGCGATTTCTCCAAGTGCTCAGTGTTTTGTCATTCTTTTGAATTTTTATTCTGAAAGCTGAGATTTTTTCAGTAAGGAACCCAAATTTTCAGAGTGGGACGGCTACGGGATCGCGCGTGAGCTACGATTAATTAATAAAGAGCGGTAAATAAAATTCTCTTTTGAGAACTGGGGCCATCCATAAATTACGTAACGCACTTTTTGGGCGATTTTGACCCCCCCCCCCCCCCCCCCCCCCTCCATGTAACGCTCTGTAACGCTAAGCAACCCCCCTCCCCCGCCACCAGGAGGTAACGTAACACCAGGTTTTATTCTCATGTGTCAACAATAACGATTTTCATAATTTCCAACGATTGTAATAATTTCGAATGAAAAATAAATTTTTTCACGCAAAAAGCAAGAAATTGCGTTACGTGACAGAAGCTCTCAGCCCCCCCCCCCCCTGTAACGCTGCGTAACGCTCGGTCAGACCCCCCCCCCCCCCCCCCCCCCCCTAAAGTGCGTTACGTAATTTATGGACGGCCCCAATTCTTAACGGAATTTTTTTTTCACACATGAACGGAAAGGCTTATTTCGCTACCAGTAGCGAGGGAGCAACAAGAAGCTTTGCGTCCCTTGGTAGAAAGGCCGTGTTTAGTCTTTCTTCCCTACGGAAGAATTTTATTCATCGCTCTTTATTAATTAATCGTAGCTCACGCGCGACCCCGTAGCCGTCCCACTCTGAAAATTTGGGTTCCTTACTGAAAAAATCTCAGCTTTCAGAATAAAAATTCAAAAGAATGACAAAACACTGAGCACTTGGAGAAATCGCTGTTTTTTGCCAAAAAACGTGTTTTTGAGGAGGTTTTAGCAAAGTTGACAAAAAATAAAAAATGGATTCAAAAAGCTGAGAGTTTTTCACAAAGAAAACGTATTTTTCCAAATTTGTTTTGAGACGATAGAAATACGTTAAAAATGCGCATAAAAATTTTGTCCTAAAAATTAAATATCGTATTCCTCGTGAACGGTACGTCCTATTGGGCTAAAACTTGGTGAATCTGCCAATCTTGGTTCACAGTTTGCGAGGAAAAAAATTGAGGCAAATCGATTTTTTAGGGCCCAAACATTCGTTGATAATTGGTGGACTTGCCCATATATAGTATATAGTATAGTATATATAGTTTATATTTCTGAATTAGATTCATTCATACCCTTCATTCGAAAGTAAAAAAAAAAAAAAAAATTTTGACCACAAATTGAACCCTTTATCTCAATTAGAAAGGGTGCCTGTAAAGGCTTACTTTTTTGTATTTTTTTTTATTGTTTTTATGAACTATCTGTATGATCGATGGATTTTTAAGCCGTTTAAAAGGTGCCGAAATATTTATCCTCTTTAAAAAAAAGCGTTGTAACGTTTTTTGTCACCGTTTTTAGGCCGCATAGCTAGGCTTATATATGGGGAATTCTCCGTCAAAACGTACGGAAATAATAATTCGAAATTTTGATTCCATCAACATTTTTATGGGTGATTACACCTAATGAGAGGAGCTTTCATGATTTATTTCGATTTTTTTCATTCACGTGTTCTTGAGATATGAATTTTTGAATTTTTATTTTTTGAAAATTCATAACTTCCTCAAAAATTGACCAAATGAGATGTTCTTTTTTTGAAAAGTTTCGTTTTTAACTATACTTCAAGAAAAAAATTACAAGAAACGTGAATATTATCAATTGCGGTATGATTTTTTCATTTAAAGATCAAACTTCACGATTTCGAGAGGTTGGACACTTTTTTTTTTTTTTTTTTTCCTCCTCATAGAAGCGCTTGTTTTTTTCACAAATTGTGCCGTTGGATTCATCGTGGGGTCACATCCCATTCTATTGTTATTTTCAATTTTAAATTTCGTTCTGGAGAATAAGGCTTCTGTATCAAATCAGACAGGAAGATTTCGTTAAATTTTGACTCCCTCTGGAACTCGGTCACTTAAGTTCACTATTTTGAAGACTAGGGACTATTTTTCATAAAATTTTCGCGGTTTGAATCCCGCTATCAATATCAAACAATCTGTCCATGCTGCGATGAAAATCGAATGGAAATTCCATGTATTGTGCGCCATTGTCATTAAGGCCCATCCCTAGTCGCCCACCTCCTTTTGGCGAAATGTGTCACATTTTGATTATTATCCGAGCCCAGGCGTCAAAAACGCAAAAAAGGCCAACTTAGCGCAAATTCTATTTCAATTCCGAACACATACGTCCAAAAAAATTTTCGTTTCGTGTGAAAATAGAGTCTAAAAACCGATTTTACATTGTGTCGAATGTTTACGAATTATATATGAAATTACATATTTCATATATTACGAATAATATATGAAATTTTCATTCGATTCTTTGTACATCATTTCTTAATAAATGTCGATAAATGTTGAAACTTGTCTTCTTTGAACTGTCATGTTTTTTGTCCTTTTTCCAGGCCGAAATGAGCTTTAGGTACGATAGCAGAAATTCACATTAGTCTAGATTTCAGTACAAAGAAGATTTCAGAAGAATAGTCCCTAGTCTTCAAAATAGTGAACTTAAGTGACCGAGTTCCAGAGGGAGTCAAAATTTAACGAAATCGTCCTGTCTGATTTGATACAGAAGCCTTATTCTCCAGAACGAAATTTAAAATTGAAAATAACAATAGAATGGGATGTGACCCCACGATGAATCCAACGGCACAATTTGTGAAAAAAACAAGCGCTTCTATGAGGAGGAAAAAAAAAAAAAAAAAAAGTGTCCAACCTCTCGAAATCGTGAAGTTTGATCTTTAAATGAAAAAATCATACCGCAATTGATAATATTCACGTTTCTTGTAATTTTTTTCTTGAAGTATAGTTAAAAACGAAACTTTTCAAAAAAAGAACATCTCATTTGGTCAATTTTTGAGGAAGTTATGAATTTTTAAAAAATAAAAATTCAAAAATTCATATCTCAAGAACACGTGAATGAAAAAAATCGAAATAAATCATGAAAGCTCCTCTCATTAGGTGTAATCACCCATAAAAATGTTGATGGAATCAAAATTTCGAATTATTATTTCCGTACGTTTTGACGGAGAATTCCCCATATATGCTATATGTAGTATATATATATATATATATATGTATATATATATATATACATATACTATATATATATATATATATATATAGTATATATAGTATATATACTATATATATGAAAAATATATATACCGCGAGGACCAGGTGAAAGAGAATGGTCCATCCGCCCAGGCAGCTGATATTTCGTATTTTTAGGGGGATAGCCACTCGTTGCACTGAAAATCCCTAGGGTGATTTTGGCGCGCAGTCGATGCAACTCGGCAGCCATTGTTGATACAAGCCGGCTGACTGTCAATACATCGCGGAAGGTACACAAGTGTGGTTATGTTCGTTTATTTGAAGGAAATGATAAATAAAGTGAATAAAACCTACGTGAATAAGCTATGGATATTTATTGATGCCTCAACCCCAGGATACAATCAATAATTTTGTTCGAATTGGTTGTTCTCGATGAACTCTTTGATTCTGATAAACTTCTAGTTATAGCTTAGGTTAATTCGTTGATTGCATTAAGATATCATTTAAAACTGATTGATCGATTTTTGATAAATATTCCCAGCTTATTCACGTAGGTTTTATTCACTTTATTCATCATTTGCTTCAAATAAACGAACATAACCACACTTGTCTACCTTCCGCGATATATTGACAGTCAGCCGGCTTGTATCAACAATGGCTGCCGAGTTGCATCGACCGCGCGCCAAAATCACCCTAGGGATTTTTTCAGCGCGACGAGTGGCTATCCCCCTAAAAATACGAAATATTAGCTGCCTGGGCGGATGGACCATTCTCTTTCACCTGGTCCTCGCGGTATATACACATATATATATATATAGTATATATATAATATATATACAGGGTGGGGCATTTAAAGTGTGACAGAGCAATAGCACTCAAACTATTAATGATACTCAAAAATGTTTCATATGAAAGTTATATTGTTCGGACAGGCCGTCATACTGGACCATCATATTATTTTTTCGGTGGAGGCGCTGAAGCTACGTCAAGGTCAACTCCACTTTTTTAAATGGGACAATGTATTTTTTTTTCCACGCCATTATTACTGACTTTAAGACAAATTCAGTGACCTACAACACAAGGTCATTCTAGGCACTAGAAAATGCGCACTTGCTGCCGATGTAAGCAATACCTGTAGATGTGTATTATCATAGGTATTGGAAGAAATGAAAACAGCGAATAATAAAGTGTTTACAAGTCGAGGGTCATCACTTCGAGCATCTTCTGTAGGTAGACACAAACCAAGGCTGGGAAATCCTTCGAAAGTAATTATTTGATTTGATTTGATATTTCGACTATTTTCATACTTTGCGTGCCTAGAATGACCTTGTGTTGTAGGTCACTGAATTCGTCTTAAAGTCAGTAATAATGGCGTGGAAAAAAAAATACATTGTCCCATTTAAAAAAGTGGAGTTGACCTTGACGTAGCTTCAGCGCCTCCACCGAAAAAATAATATGATGGTCCAGTATGACGGCCTTTCCGAACAATATAACTTTCATATGAAACATTTTTGAGTATCATTAATAGTTTGAGTGCTATTGCTCTGTCACACTTTAAATGCCCCACCCTGTATATATAGTATAGTAGCTAAGTATATATACCCATATATATATTTATATATATGGGTATATATACTTAATTGATATAGGTATATATATATATATATATATATATATATATATATCTATATATATATTAGACCGGTTCAAAAAAATCGACTATTCTTTTTTTTTCAATTTTCGCATTGAAATACTTTCGGAGGGGTGAAAAAAGATGCCTGTTAAAAGCGGAGCTCTTAATATTAAGATTTAGAGGTCGCTCATCGCGGATTTCTATTTTCCATTTAAATAGCATAGGAATTTTATTTTTTTTTCTTCAGAATTTCGTAGCTCACAAACCAATGAACGAATCCAAATGACTATTACATATTTTGATAGGGGATTGAACACTCTAAAAAATGTATCTATCATTGTGGAAAAAAAATCACAAAAAAAAAATAATTATCTCAACTATAAATCGAAATTTGACCTTGAATAACTTTGGAAGGAGTCAATTTATCAAAAAATGATAAGAGAAGCTTTTTGTAGAGTGTTCAATTTCCTATGAAAATATGTTTGAGTCATTTGGATTTGTTCATTGGTTTGTGAGCTACAAAATTATAAAAAAAAAAAAAAAAATTTCCTATGCTATTCAAATGGAAAATAGAAATCCGCGATGAGCGACCTCTAAATCTTAATATTAAGAGCTCCGCTTTTAGCAGGCATCTTTTTTCAGCCCCCCGAAAGTATTTCAATGCGAAAATTGAAAGAAAAAGAATAGTCGATTTTTTTGAACCGGTCTAATATATATATATATATATATATATATAATATATATATATATATATATATAATATATATATATATATATATATATGCTATATGTAGTATATATATATATATATGTATATATATATATACATATACTATATATATATATATATATATATTAGGGTGTGTCACTTTATTTTTATTTTTTTGGATTCGGGATCTCACCCCCTCAGTATCTCATACTATATGCCATAATGTTGTGGTATGAATTTGAGCTATGTCGGATTTTTTTTAGAGGTTCCTCATCGAGTTTTTATGTTTTCCATTCATTTAACATAGGAAATTTTGCGACCTTGGACATAATGCCATATATCTTTTGAGTTTTTCTTGTTAATTGCGACTACTATGCGGGGGATTATTCAGGTATATCTACACGATTTTTCGCATAGTCATTTATTTATTTATTCATTCATTTTTTTCCATTTTTGTTTGTTTAAAGTCATTTTATAGTCATTTATTACAGAGCATAGGTGAAGGAAAAAGAAATGAATGATAGTGCGTAAGATTGTGTAGATATATGCGAACAATCCCGCGCATAGTGGTCGCAATTAACAAGAAAAACTCAAAAGATATACGGCATTATGTCCATGGTCGCAAAATTGCCTGTGTTAAATGAATGGAAAACATAAAAACTCGATGAGGAACCTCTAAAAAAAATCCGACATAGCTCAAATTCATACCACAGCATTATGGCATATAGTATGAGATACTGAGGGGGTGAGATCCCGAATCCAAGAAAAAAAAAATAAAGTGACACACCCTAATATATATATATATATATATATATATATATATGTATATATATATATATGTATATATGGAATATATATGAAATATATATCTGCAAGGATGCCATAGAAGGGCGTAATTAGAATACATGTATTAATACGGAAACGAATCGATATCTTAATTATAAACTCTCTTTTTTTTCAATTCGTGAGCACGATTCGAAAACTTATTATATTTTGTGCACATAGGCAAAAAAAAAAAAAAAAAAAGGTTAACGGATTGTATTCTATATTCATGAGAAATATTAGGACTATTTTAGTATTTATGCATAACCATATATCATATATTTATAACATATAACTTACTTATATATACGCATTTTTCGAGTATGTACTTACGTATACCACTTACACCAGACAATATCATGTAATAATGGTTCAACTCATTTATAAATATTTGTGTTAATAAATTTAAAAATATTTATTCAGTGAAATTTTTTTTTCTTCATTCGAAGAAGTCTCAAATTTTTTTCCCCCAAAAAAGTTCGTCATAGACGTTAATCGGCTGTTATAATTAGAAAAGTCCAATGAGCGGAGGCTCCCACTTAATCTACAGAGCTCTCTCTTCGTGAGGATGCTTTTTTTTCTATCAAACTCAAGTTTTAAGGGGTAGCAGCATGAAAAATTTAAAATTTTTTTTCGAAACATTCTAATGTACACGATATGATCACTTATCTCACGTCGAAAACCCGGATCGTCTGATAAAAGGAAAAAAAAAAAAAAACATTTAATCTCCAATAAGTAAATATTCCTTGTAAATTAATATATCTGGCATATATATAGGTCTCCATTACAAAATGGATTTATAGTACGTGCAATATGCGTGACGACTGACGATATAATTGCATATAAGTCGCCCATATGAAGCTGAGAATAGAAGATATATTCTAATTATATATTGTACTTCTGTATCCAAACTATGTATCACATATTAAAAATATATATGTAAGACTTATAAGTGAAATATATTCAACTTACAAATTACATATATGCGCTGAAGTAAGTGATCACATATATGATAAAAAGTTGACGACATATATAGATCATATATAAAAGTAATAAATTTCATATATACAACATATATACTCTCAGACATACATGTCAGTTATATGAACGGGCATATATATTTTTCCATACGGGTAGGGTGTGCGCGATACCTGGGTCGCGAGGTCCGTTAAATAACAGTGAGAATGTCGATTTATTGATTCTACTAATCGCTTTGGCATCATCTGAACATGACATCCCCTTGATAAAACCAGGGAAGAGAAATGATAAAAAAAAAAAGTGTTTTCGTCTCGAGACTCCGAGAGGTATAATCTCGAACTGGACTTAAGGATATTATACTTTTACTTCACTCCGTGTGATTTTGGACGTTTTACCCACGCTTCGCGTGGCTAAAATCCCCATTTTCACACCTCCTGAAGTAAAATTTTGTACAATACTCGACGGAAAAATTAACCGATCAAACGAACTTACCTGAAGTGAAGTTCGATCGTAATTATGTGTAGAGACTCGTTCGAGATGATTACAATGTAGTACCGTCAGATATGCATGGTGTCGCCACAGTCTTCAGAGCTAAAAATGACAGCCCGTGCTGCCTTCTATGTCTACCGCGTCCCTGTTCCTCATAACGTTTGAAGTTTTAATACGCTTAGGGTGGGAATTTTTCAATTGGGTGGGATGTAATCATCTCGAACGAGTCTCTACACATAATTACGATCGAACTTCACTTCAGGTAAGTTCGTTTGATCGGTTAATTATGCTAGGAGACTCGTTCTCGAGATTACAATGTAGATGTTCAGAGGCATGACTCTAGTAACGAATTTCTTTGAATAAACACAGGAATAAGATTTTTATTTAAGTAATACAAAATACAGATATGACTCTAAAGAAGAACGGTCTTCGCAAAAACCCTATTTTCTTTAACAATAGGTCTATTATAAAATCTTGCGAAGACCTCCGAGTTCTTAGACCAGCCTGCTACACTTTTAATGATGTTTACATCTATACCTTTTTTCAGCGCAGCTGACGTAGAAGCGTGGCGCGTACTATGCGCCGAGAACTCTTTACCTATGCCACTCTGGGCTAACATAGTTCTTATCCATCTACTTACAGTCTGGGACGAGACGGCCTTATACGGCTTTTTTGTTGAAATCAGAAGATTTTCTATCTTACCTCTTAATGACTTAGTTACTTGTAAATACATTTCTAGGGTATGTGCTATACACAGCTTTGGGTTATCTGCGAACCTCGGTAACACTAATAACGGCTGATACGCTCCTGGTCGAGAAGTTTTTAAAATATCGCTAATTTTTATCTCATAACCATCGTTTATTTCCGAAATATTTGCAATCTTTATTTTTGCCAGGGTTTGTACCCTCTGTGCTGTCCCCAAAGCCAATAAAACGACCAAGCGATACGACAGATCTTGTAAAGATAATGTCTGCAAGGGATACAGTTTAGCAATAGTTTCTAACAGTGGATTAACGTCCCAAGTTTTATCATACTTTGGGCGACTAGGCCTAGATTTAAAGACCCCTTTGAAAAATCTGGTCAAGTTAGGGCTTTTTGTTATGGATTCTTTAGAGATCAACGATAAAGCAGCACGATGAGTGTTCAGAGTACCATATGAAGCACCAGCGTTAAACTGCTCCGTTAAGAAAGTCAGGGCCAGAAATTCATCGGCCTCGTATGGGTTGCAATCTTTTGAATCACAAAACTGTAACCATTTTTTAATTGAACCGCTGTATTGCTTGACAGTCCCCTCCGCAAGTGAGGCAACTAAAAGTTGTATTGAGGCTTCAGGCACGTTCCGCCTTCTGAAAGCCTCCCTGATAGTTTCCCTGCAATTAAAGTCAAATTCTGACTGAGCGGATGTTGAAGGGACCTGCAGGGGGAAATAAGCAAATCAGCCTGTGGTTTGAAAATCAGTGGTGGTTCTACTAACAATGATTTAAATACTGGGAACCAGGGTTGGGTTCGCCAGTCTGGAACCACTACAATACCTTGAGCTTGGTCCGATATAATCTTTCTGAGGAGTTTCAATATAACCGCAAAGGGTGGAAAAGCATAGAACAAGAATTTACTCCAGTTTATCGTAAAGGCATCGATTCCAGAGGCCTCTGGGTCTCTGTGCCAAGATACATATTTCTGGCATTTGGCATTACTTCGAGATGCAAATAAATCTATCTCCGGATTGCCGAATGCCTCACGTATGTCTGTGTATGCCCAATGAGCTAATTCCCACTCTGTATCGATGTTTGATACCCTTGACCCTCGGTCAGCTTCCACATTTTCCTTAGATGGAATATAAGAAGCAAAGAGCCAAATATTTCTAAATTCGCACCACTGCCAAATCTTTCTGGCAAGATTACTTAATTTAGGGTATTGAATGCCACCCATTCTATTTATGTAAGACAAGGCTGTCGTGTTGTCAACTCTCAACAATACCTCGCCACCTCTCACATGTTCTGCAAAACACTTTAACGCAAGAAATGCCGCCAGTAACTCTAGATAATTGATATGACAGTTTTGTTCTGATTCTTTCCAAAACCCTTGACTCGCCTCCTTATTGCAAAAAGCGCCCCAGCCTGAAGTCGATGCGTCAGAGAATATTTCCAGCTTGAACTGATAGAGCCTGATCGGATTTCTCGCCTTATTAGGTAAATGAGAGATCCACCAATCAAAATCCGGCTGCAAAGACTTCGGCAAGGTCATTGTTGCCTCATAATCACCGTTATTTACTAATAGAGCCAAGAATTTCTCACGTTCAAACATTTTTGAATATAACCAACCATATTCTACTGCTGGGCAGCTTGCTGTTATATGACCCACAAATTGAGCAAACACTCTTATTTGGCAGCTATCTTTCCCTTTCAAACACTTTACCAAAGACAACAACCGATCTCTTTTCTCGTCAGGTAAATCTACAGAAAAGTTCTCTGCATTCAGTATAAAACCTAAAAATTGACATTTTACATCAGGGATAGTATGACTTTTCTTTTCATTAATAATGAAGCCTAGGGATTCCAGGAGTAATCTTGTGACTCTAATATTCTCCTGACATAATCCGAAACTATTTCCAAACAATAGCCAGTCGTCGAGGTAAACTACTGAAACGAAACCTTTAGCGCGCAGCCAATTAATAGCTGGTTTCATTATTTTTGTAAATAACCATGGAGCTAAACACAGTCCAAATGGTAAGCAATTGAACTCGAATAGCTGACCTCTCCAGGAAAAACGTAAGTATTTTCTGCTTATCTCATGTATTGGGATCAAGAAGTAAGCATCTTGTAAATCTAGACTAGCCATCCACGACCCTCGAGAGATTAACTTTGTAGCCGTGCGAACATCTTCCATCTTAAAGTGGTTGGTTGACATAAACCCATTTAATTTTTTCAAATTTAAAACAAATCTCTTATCCCCATTTGGTTTGGGTACCAGAAAATAACTTGATATGAATTGTCCTGCAGAAGGTTTGCATTTTCTTATCGCACCTAACTGCGTAAGATGTAGGATTGCATCTTCATATTCCTGTACCTGATTCAGACTAACGCAAGGTTCCCATACCACTCCTTTCTGGACTGGTTGCGATAAGAAGCTTAATTTATAACCTATTATGGATGATAGAATAAATTCATCAGAAGTTATATCGGACCAAGCTTGAACAAAACAACTCAATCTACCAGCGATCTTTCTTACTAGTGTTTCTGGGGAGGATTCGCTTGACGATCCTGCCATCGGTTCTGAGGTTGACCCCTCGAGTAACTCGCTGAGTGCTTCTGGTATTGCCCCCTCGATTGCTGGGGGAACACTTTTGGACCCACTTTCTGTTTGTAGCCCGCCTGTGGGAAACCCTGGTGTTGTTTTGCAGGCAGGCCTTTCCAGTTTACCGACGTTGGATGGAATGGCGCTTTTTTCTCAGCTAGTTTGGTCTTCAAGGATAAACCAATCTTCTCCACGGACTGAGCGTTCTTAAGGCGCTCAGACAAGCCCGCTCCAAAGAGAAATTCGTCGGAAGATGCTTTGTCGAGTAGAGGTTTTGCCCTTCTATCCAGCCCAGGATAGACAAAGGCCCTTCTAGCCTTAGACAATTGGAAGAAAAGTTCGCAAAATAATTTGCCCGAATCCAACAAGAACTGTAGCAGCTGCATCTTGTCCACAGCTTCTTCTTGCTCGTTAAGCAAAAGCGAGACCGCAGATCCTAACGCCGATAGCCCAGAACCTCCCAGGTTTTGGTCCATTATGAAGTATTTATCTCTTTTCCTGACTGTGTCGGTGATTGAAGCCTCGACTTCTGGATTTAGAACTGGTGCTTCTAATAGGCAGTTGCCCTTACGAGTGTATTTTGCCAACAACTCAGTCTTGTCATCTTTCTTGAGCCCTCCCCGAGTCCAATTATTCCAACGACTAGCCAGCTCCGCATGCAGCGTCAAATCGTCTTTACCCAAAGATGAAGAATCTTCACCCAGGATCTCTAAGATCTTTTCGTCCAAAGGTGTAACCGGAGGCTCATTTTCTTTGTCCTCTATCATTTCTTGCAGAATCGTTTGTGTAGGGCTAACCTCTACTTCTTGTTCGAGGTCTTTCTCTACAGAGGTGGCGCTAGCCACGTTTATATCTGCAAGAACGCAATGGATCGAGGTTATAAGCTATCGCAAAGCGACGCACATATATAACTCAGGTCCCGAATGTACGGTCTTTTTCCCACCTCTCGTGAGGGCTTACCGCCGAATCGTTTTTTTTTTTTTTTTTTTTTTTTTTTTTTATCCTTAACTTACCTGGACTTTTCTCTTTTTCTTTGTCCGGACGCTCGCCGCCCGCTGACCTTCGTCCCGATGACGAACGCTTATCTTTATCTAACTCCTTCTCGAGCCTTCTCACCTTTCTATGAAGCTCTTCTATCCTCTCTTCATCCGACCTACGTCGTTTTTTATGTGATTTTCCCATTCTTTGTTAAAAAAAGTTATCACTCGCCTTCGAAGATGTAGCTTAACCGTGCACAGAAAACGTTATGAGGAACAGGGACGCGGTAGACATAGAAGGCAGCACGGGCTGTCATTTTTAGCTCTGAAGACTGTGGCGACACCATGCATATCTGACGGTACTACATTGTAATCTCGAGAACGAGTCTCCTAGCATAACTTCTTCTGATTTCGTGTGATTGCAGAACTCGCCTTCGGCTCGTGCTACAACCTCACACTCGTCACCCAGTGAAGCAGCAGCAAGGCCGCACTGTTTCCGAGTTTACCATCAGGTACAGAAGTGGAATGGCAACCTTAAATCTCCCGAGGATTAGGGATGGAAAATAAATAATCAGATCCTTGAGCCGGTGCCGACGACACAAGCTGCTGCTCCAGACTGTCTGCTGCAGATGATTCCATGCAATTGCAAGAAAGGCTGTACATCATCTTGCGGATGCAGAAAGGCCGGACTCAAGTGTTCGGTAATCTGCGGAACTTGTCAAGGGATCACCTGTCAGAATTCGGCACGCTGCTTAGTGGAATCGGACGCAGAAATAAACGAGGATGATTGCGAAAACTTCTCTACACTCAAGCCAGACGATCCGTACACGTTATTCCTGGATGACCAACCATAAAACCCGAACGGGAATCACACATTTTGTACGTGGTCCAGTATTACTATACGTAAGTTGTTTTAATAATTAGTGATGCGATTTCCTGCACTGATAGAAAACATGTAACACATTTTACCACATATCGCCGACAAATTGCTATTTTTTGGTGCTAAAATGACGGGTGGTCACACAGTAGAAAGAATTACAAATCCACCTTGTAAATTCTACTAATGGTAAAGATTCCCATGCGGGGTCTAAATTTTTACTATCTCAGATAGTAAAATGAAGTCTGGCAACAAAAAAAAAGTTGGTCTGCAGCGCCCTCGGCTGCCAATCGCAGAGAGCAGACTCGCATGTTATTATTTTCACCTTTCGGTTGAGTTAGGAGTTTTGAATCGGTGAAGTAGGGTGAGGAATCCTCTTTGGGGTGAGGTACTGGACGGCTGGATGGTAACGTAGATTACATGTAGTTGACTTCAGTGCATCGCTGTTACAACTGGTTTCGTATAATTAACGCAGTCGGTAAGAACGCATAGTACCCTAACGCTCTAGCGGACGCCTCGAAATCGAAGATATAGAGGAGAAAATTTTCGTGCTTATATACTACATTGGGCGAAAGATACCACTTGCGAGAAACTCAGCCGTGTAGTTCGAGGCGTATTTCCTGTTGATTCCAACCGATTCAAAATAACAGATTCAAAATAAAAATAAAACAAAAGATTCAAGATTTGTTTCGTTTAGTTCTAAATCACGATTACTTTAAAATAAATATTAAACTCACTAATGGGGAATATATGGAGGTATACATTGCGGCATAACGCAGAACTAGGATGTCCGCCATATTCCTATACGCGATACGTATTTTTACTATCTCAAGTTGTAAAAATTGCCATTAGCGAAAATTACAATGCCGAGTTGTAATTTTAGTCCGAGTAGCATGTAATGTATCCCAGTCCTGCTACGAACTATTGAATGAAAAATAGCTACTTTTCCTGGTTTTTCGACCACCCGTCAATTTGCCATGAAAAGTAGTAATTTGTCGGCGATATGTGGTAAAATGTGATACATGTTTTCTATCAGTGTGGTCATTGTCTCCAGTGACACTTTTAAAACAATTGAATTTCTTTTACAGTTGAAAAGAACCGTACGAGGCGTCGAAGATGTCCTCATCTAGAATATCACCTCAGAATATCATAAAAGGATCGATATCTTCCATCGACATATAGAATATCACAAATTTGAAAGTTTTTTTCTTCATTGCAATATATTTCATTAACTGTGCATCCTAACAATAATTTTAAATACATTATTTTATTGGAAATCTTGTCACCTATCTTTTTGTTCACCACCTTCATTCCGATAAACTTAACGGTTCACGAGATGTACATGAGAAACTGAAATCTGTTCGGATTGGCGCTGAAGATCATCTGTAAGAAATCACACCCTGAATCTACATTATGTTAAAAAAACGATCTATGTCAGGAAAAGGACGAGTAGTAGTATCATCATGTATACAGGGTGATTCTTTTTGTGCGCACCATTTGGTGAGGGTAAGATTCCTTGGGAAATTCTGAGACTGATTTTCCATTACCAAAAAGTCGTGGGACTAATGGTTTTCGGGCTACAGACATGGCCGGCAAGTATAGTGTGGAGCGAAGGAGATGACCACACACGAGATTTTCCGTGTGTGGTTTTACCACACAGGAAATTCGATCACTGCCAACCAAAATTTATCGATTCAAACTACAAATTTTATACTACAAACAAAATCGCGAGTCGACAGAAGTTCAATTTTCGGCCATGAGACTTGAGAGGGCAACCTTTGCAATGACTGAATTTAAAATCTAAAAAAAAAAAAAAAAAATTTGTCAACTTTTATTACCTACCTACCTACCTACCCCCCCCCCCCCCCCCCCCCCCCCCCCCCCCCGTCGGCGAACTGTTCTACACACGGGATATCGATAACTTGCCGGCCATGCCAGTGTAGCGAACCGAAAACTTCATCAATTCAATTAAGATTAATGTGTTGATTATACACTGAGAGAAAAAAGTGGTTGAATCAAACATATGGATTCTGTTGTTAATAAATAGTTGTTTCAACCATAATTTTGTCCGAATGAATAAGCCGTAATTACCATAACACCTCTTGTTCATTTGAATCAAACAAATTCAGTTCAAGCAACCAATATTTTGTCACATCAACATAATATTCATTTCGCCACCCGTAACCGCCGCGTTTAGTTGGATCAAAGAATATTTGTTTCATTCAACCACTTTTTTCTCTCAGTGTATAATGAAATGTGATGACAGATTTACCACAGGTAATGAATTTAATTTCGTCGCCGGATAGACGGTACATCACTAGTCGATTTTTTTTAGCGTGCTGCACCATTCCTTCGAAATAAGCAAAAGCGTGGTACAGGAATTTTCCGACCTCGAGCGGTAAAAATACTCGACTGCCTTCACCTAGTGTAGCTACTATCTTATGACCCCCGTGTCTTCCACCTAGCTTCCGAAGCTTGTGGATTTGATAGTATGTGTTAACATCCAAGTTACTGATCCCCTTATTCGGTAGCCATTCCGAATTTTGAGCAATCTCGTTGATACCCGTGAGATCTATTGACTGCAGTCTGTTGGCTGAATCTCTATCAGCGTCTACAATTGAAAGCTTGAATTAACTTTCGGGTGTTGTCAATTTGAAATAAATTTGATATTTTTTCTTCAGTTTGAATGTATTCTATAGCTCTTCCTCGATATGATTCAGACCTGATTTGGTTACATTTAAATGCTTCAATTCGCATTTGCAATTCACGTCGTTTGAGAGAGGTCCAGATCATTCGAGAAACAATTGCTTTGAGCTTTCTCGTGATGAGAATCACGGACCTCCTGGATATACATAGAATAGTTATCCAAACTTGAAAAGCTTAGTCTAAGAGCTGACGACCAAAATGGTCAGGTAATTTTATCGTCAATGAAAGTCAGGATAATACTTACCTGAAAGACCCTTATGCGCGAATCGTCGATCCGGCAGGCCGCTCCTGGTGGGTTCAGATATTATGGGGTGGGAAAAAAAAAAAAAAAGGTAAAAGTATCGTCTTTAATTTTTGTTGCAAACAGTTCCGCTATACTCTTAATACACAAAAAAAAAAAAAAATTTCAAATCGAACGGTTGGTGGAAAGGTGTTGCCAGCCTTGATTATATGATTGTAAAAAAAATAATAATTTCAAGGTAATAGTATCGTTACTGGCCTTTTTTCTGCCAAGAGTTTATTTATTATATAAGCCGAAAAAAATTAAAGCCAGCCAAAAATAGTGGTGGAATCATATCGAAAAAAATGATTGAAATCGTCGCCCCCCCCCCCCCCCCCCCCCCACGCGCCCTTTCTTTTGCCCCTCAGCTCATTTCTGTGCGAGACGCGACGATTTCAATAATTTTTTTTCGATATGATTCCACCACTATTTTTGGCTGGCTTTATTTTTTTCGGCTTATATAATAAATAAACTCTTGGCAGAAAAAAGGCCAGTAACGATACTATTACCTCAAAATTATTATTTTTTTTACAATCATAATCAAGGCTGGCAACACCTTTCCACCAACCGTTCGATTTGAAATTTTTTTTTTCTTAACACATGCACCCAAAGTCCTCTTTTGCGCACCGTTTACGCGCACCCAAAGCAGACTTTTGCGCACCGGTACGCCAAAGCCGGCTTGGGTGCCCGCAGACGGCACACAGACGAGGACCTTGCGTTGCATGTGTCGAGAAAAATAGTGTTCGATACACGAGCCCAAGGCAGCAATCGCTTATACTTGTGTGAAGGCTCCTCACTCGCTACCTACGGCTCGCCTTCGGGCTCGTTCGGGCCTTCACACTCGTACGCGCTTTGCTGCTTTTGCGCTCTTATATCGAAAAGTACTATTTGTGTATTAGGAGTATAGCGGAACTGTTTGCAACAAAAATTAAAGACGATACTTTTACCCTTTTTTTTTCCCCCACCCCATAATATCTGAACCCACCAGGAGCGGCCTGCCGGATCGACGATTCTCGCATAAGAGTCTTTCAGGTAAGTATTATCCTGACTTTCATTGACGATAAAATTACCTGACCATTTTGGTCGTCAGCTCTCCGACTAGCTGGTTCAATTGGAACTTGAATTTCTCAATTATTACTTGTGACTCAATTTGACTGAGCATAATGCTGAATAATGTGTTGATTGGAATGAAATGTGATGAAAGATTTACACACCTATGAACTCAATTTGATCGCTTCCTAGATAGCGCATTTGTAGTTGATTATGTTTAGCAGCCTGCACCATACTTCGGCGAAGATTAGGATCTCTCTTCAGGAATGCTGCGACGTCATCCGGTAACAAAAATCGTACATCAGCTACAAACGGCCCGAATGCTGAATGCAGTAGCTCCAAATGAGTGATTTGATAGACTTCATCTTCTTTCAAGGCGCTGATCTCATTGGTTGGTGATGAATCCGACCCTTCAGCAATCCCGTTGATTATCTTGAGATTAATTGTATTTCTGTGGACTGAATCTTATTTTTTAGCGTTACAGGCTCGGTTACAGCCGGCACGGAAATATATGAGGGATTCCATGCCGTTTCGACCTGAGTTTGACCCTTGACCTCTCGGATTTGGCCCGCGATTTTTTTTATGGTTGTTCTCACTTTGAAAAGCACTCAGTTTTTATTTTAGATTTTTTCGACTCGATTTGAATTTTCTACAATTTTTGAAAACGATTTCATTGATCGACACAATTTAAAAATCTGAAAGAATTCTGAAAAATCGTATGTCAGATATCAAAATTTTTCCTTCTTACTGCTCTCAAGCTTTTACGAAAAAAAAACGTGACAAAAATATTAGGAGCGGAAGCCATCTTATTATAGATTGTTGCTGAAACATTTTCATACGTCACATCGGATTTTTGAAAAAAAATTTGATGATTTTTCGCATGAGATTTATTAGCAAAATAAAGAAGAAAAGAAAATCTCATGCGAAAAATCATCGAAAATTTTTTCAAAAATCCGATGTGACGTATGAAAATGTTTCAGCAACCATCTATATAGTAAGATGACTTCCGCTCCCAATATTTTTGTAACGTTTTTTTTTCGTAAAAGCTTGAGAACAGTAAGAAAGAAAAAGCTCCCCACTTCGGCTCTAGGCTTCAAAATTTTGATATCTGACACACGATTTTTCAGAATTTTTTCAGATTTTTAAATTGTGTCGATCAATGAAATCGTTTTCAAAAATTGTAGAAAATCCAAATCGAATCGAAAAAATCTAAAATAAAAACTGAGTGCTTTTCGAAGTGAGAACAATCATATAAAAAATTGTGGACCAAATCCGAGAGGTCAAGGGTCAAACTCAGGTCGAAACGGCATGGAATCCCCCATATACTGATATACACTATAACCTCCGCTATTCGACCGACTTGGGACCGGGCTACTTTCGCTATTCGACGAAAGTAGGGGCCCCCCACTCACTCTCTTTAGGTGCGCAGACATTTCGTGCGCAGGTACAGGCCTTACCGACCCGATATCATGGTGATACATAGTATTCATACTACTCGTTAAATGACTGCGTGTTGTTTCGTTTGAATTACGTTTATTGTCTAGTTATAAAACATATATATTTATTAATACACCATTTCGGATCCTCGAAATATGGCAGGAAGGCAAACTGCAGGTAAGATGTGATTTATTGTGTATTTATTCAGTCATGTGATACAAAGTGAGGTTATGGTTGGATCGGTTTTCCTGGACCCTAGCCTTGAATTGATTTGATCTTCTGATTCGATTGAATTTTTTTTCCTACAGCTTCCAGTGTACAATGCAAAACACCAAAGTACACGCAAATTTCGCTGGCGGAAAAATATAAAATTCTGCAACGTCTGGAAGCTGGCGAAACTAACGGTCAAATCGCCAAGGATTATGGTGTGTCTCATTCTACCGTGTCGTACATAAAAAAACAAAGAAAAAATCTACGCACAACGAACTACACGGAAAGAAAAATATAGTACTGGTTACCAAGCCGGATAGTACTCAGTGCTATCTGAAATCTAGAAAAATTTCAGCTTACACTCAGTACTATCTGGATAGTAGTGGCTGCTATCCAGATACTACTCAGTACTATCTTAGATGTCACTCATTAACATCTGAGATTGTACAGTGTCAGATGGCACTGAGTACCATCCAGATACTAACCAGTTACATGCCAGATAGTATACGTTTCTATATTACGGTGTGACAGTGTCGTATCCCGTTGGTTTTTTTCACGCGCATGCGCATTCCGTACTATTTATGTGTTTTTATTCACTGTTTTTAGGTTAGGTTTTATTGACACAGATGAAAACAACAACACGAGTTTTAAAAAATTATTTTTCACGTACCTTCTGAATATTATAATTATAATTACTATTAGAATATATCACCATTACTAAATATAAAATCAACACAATAGTATATAAAGATATAAAAATTATATTTCAACATTCGATCGCGGTATCGCATGTAAATCACAACACATAAACAGTACGGAATGCGCATGCGCGTGAAAAAAACCAACGGGATACTACACTGTAACATCGTAATATAGAAACGTATACTATCTGGCATGTAACTGGTTAGTATCTGGATGGTACTCAGTGCCATCTGACGCTGTACAATCTCAGATGTTACTGAGTGACATCTGAGATAGTACTGAGTAGTATCTGGATAGTAGCCACTACTATCCAGATAGTACTGAGTGTAAGCTGAAATTTTTCTAGATTTCAGATAGCACTGAGTACTATCCGGCTTGGTAACCAGTACTATATTTTTCTTTCCGTGTATCCTTCAAGAACAACGAGGAAATGACCAAAAAACTCGTTTGACTTCAACAGAGACTTCAGCTTTGGAACAGGGAATTTACCGATGGTTCTGTCAAAAAAGATCATTGGGTGAAACAATATCAGGTTAAAAAAAATGAGATATATTACCGAAAAATGAACAAATTTAATGAAAATTCATGTCAGATAAGTGAACTCATGACTTTTCGATTTCTACTAGGCCCCATGCTGCGTGGAAAGGCGCTGCTTTATAACGAAAAACTTGAAGGTCCAAAAAGTTTTCAGACCAGTAATGGTTGGATCCAGAAGTTCAAGACAAGGCATGACATTCGCGAGGTAGCTGTTAAAGGAGAAAAACTCTCAGGCGATACCGAAGCAAGCTCTCGATTTGTGACTGAATTGAAGAAAATAATCGAAGAAGACGGGTACCACTTGGATAACGTATATAACGCAGATGAAACCGGATTGGCATGGAAATCCTTACCACGCACAGTGGGCCGGGCGACCCGATTCCGTGGCCAAAAGTTAAACTGTTATCGAAATGGCATAAAGGTGTAAACTTCGGGGTTTTTGGGGTCGGTGAACCCGAATTTGGCATTGAAAATTCATAATTCAAAAAGGTGCCCGAGTCGAAATTTAACCCCTATTTTGATCCTCTCAGCATCTACCTCAACCTCTTTAGACCCTGCTATCACCTGAAGTGCCTATTTTGAACCTCCAGGCCCTCCGTAGCCTCCCAGATAACAAAATGTCCGCACAGTGCGCGCATAGTGTAGGCACGCGTGCGAGTTGAACCGCACGGCATGCGCTCAGTGGACCATACAGATGTGTCCACATATGATGTACTTATGCGTCGCACGTCGTGCGGGTCGCACAAACCAAAAAAACTTACTCAAGTGTGAATATTCAGATCTACACTTTATAACTCTATCCGCATATATTTGTAGATCAACAAACATCACTAGTTCGCTAAGAAAAATGTCATCCGATTCTTTCGACCTCACCGGGATTCGAACCCAAGTCCGCTCGCATTCACATCACTAGTCGCATGCTCTACCGACTACGCCAAACTACCTTGTTGTAATTAGCTTCATATTTTCCTATTTGTCGAAACCTATGATCAAGCTATCGAATTCAGAGCTAATACACATTTAAGTGGATCAATTTTTTGTTCAACAATAATATAATAATTGACTCTGTACAATAATGATTTATTATAATCATTTTTATAAATTAATGAGGATAATAAAACTCCACGAAAAAAATTCAAAATTCTACTCGCGACTCTTCATCAACAATAAATCCTTATTACCTACATAAGATTAAACATTCTTGACTAAAAATCAACTAATTAAAAAGTCTTCCAAGGCCGTGGATGATTTTATACAATTTTATACAATTTTATACATAATTCTATATAAATTCTATATTAAATTATGTATAAATTCTGTATAATTCTTCGATATAATGATATATAATTATATATAATCTTTTTTACTCGGGAATTTGATTCTTTATATATCTTGATGAGTTTAAAATGAAGAGAAGAAAATGCATCTTATACAAGCGTCACTCAGCATTTTGCAAAAGTGACAAGTGAGAAAAAAATTACGAGAAAAAGTGAATAAAAAACATTATTTCGCCACCAAGGTTCAACAAATTTTGCTCCCAATCGTGACAGTCAGGTTTGATCTTAGAAAATATTTTTCACGATTTCTGAAACATCGAGTAAATCCTACTAACTGTTTTATGATGAAAATAATATTGATCATCTCATATCGAATGACTCCACACTGACACCATGGTGCCCGCACGCGGTGCTTCGCACAACAGCGACACAAGTGATTGTATTTCTTCGCACGCGTGATGGCTAGATGTAACTCATTACGCTCGCACATGTGTGGCGTCACTTCGTGCTAGCAAGAATGGCGCGTCCTCGCCCGCACAACGTGAGCCGCACGTTGTGATGGTTCCGTGCGTGGCACACTTGTTATCTGGGCAAAATTTAGCGCCTACTTTAGTACTCATAGCGTACATATGCACCTCTTTGAACACCGATCGACCTCGAGCGCCCGTTTAGGACCTCCACGTCCTCCGTTTAGGACCTATTTTGACACTCACAGAGCTCAGTCTAGAGTCAAAATTCAACGCCTACTTTCATAATTCGAAAATGTTCATCCTCGAACTCCTATTTTGAACCTCCAAGCCCTCCGTGGTTAAAATTTAGAGAATTTATTTGCTTCAAAAAAATCTCTAATTGGCGGAAACGGAATCTACGGAATAAATATATTTAGAGTGAAAAAATTTTCTCATTGTTACAAATGAAGTTTGGTTGCCACGGATAAAAATTTACTTGCAGCAAATACATTTTTGCAATGTTGGAGAAAAATAATGATCCAGGAAATGAAGTAAAATTTTTACGCTAATTTCAACACTGTTTTTAGTTCTTGCGACAGAACGATTTGCCACTGTGAGTGAATTTATGTTGTTTTAATTAAAAAAAAAAAAAAAATTGCGAAATAAACATGAAAATTATAGCAGACCCGAGTCAGAATTTAGCGCCTATTTTAATACTCGTAGCAACCAATCCAACCGCTTTTGACCCTACTTTAACCTCAAGCTCCTCTTTTGAACCTCCAGGTCCTCAAAAGTTGAAATTTAGCGCCTACTTTAATACTCATAGCTTCCAGATGAACCTCTCCAAACCCTGTTCGTCCTCAAGGTACTACTTTGAACCTGCAAGTCCTCTCCCGAATCGAAATTTCGCGGATATTTTAATACTGATAGCTTCCAGATGAACCTCTCTGAACTCCGTTTGTCCTCAAGCTCCTCTTTTGAACCTCCAGGTCCTCAAAAGTTGAGATTGAGCGCCTATTTTAATACTCGTAGCAACCAACCCAACCGCCTTTGACCCTACTTTAACCTCAAGCTCCTCTTTTGAACCTCCAGGTCCTCAAAAATTAAAATTTAGCGCCTACTTTAATACTCATAGCTTCCAGATGAACCTCTTCAGACCCTGTTCGTCCTCAAGCTCCTCTTTTGAACCTCCATGTCCCCCAAAGTTAAGATTTAGCGTGCTACTTTAATACTCATAGCTTCTAGATGAACCTCTACAAACCCTGTTCGTCCTAGAGCTTCTACTTTGAATCTGAAAGTCTTCTGGATTCACAATTCAGCTCCTGCTTCAATACTTGTAGCGTCCAGACCAGTGTTGTAAAGGGTATACTTTGTATTCGGTACCTACAGGTACAGGTAAGGTACTGAGATATTTACCCAGGTACCAATACGCACTTTACAATACTAGTCCAGACGAACTTCTCAACAGACTGTTCAATCTCGAGCTTCCATATTTCTCACCCATGCGTCCTCCAGAATGATAATTGAGCGCTTACTTTAATCCTCATTTACATACACATGAAAAATTTTGTCTTCCAGAAAATCCACCTCAATTTTTGGGTTGCCTTTGTGTTCATTTAACATTTCTATCATTCAACACAAAATGAAAACTCGTTGTTACAAATGAAAGAAATGTTGAAATTAACACAAAATTAACACACAATTCAAGTAGATTTTCTAGAACCCAAATTTTTCAATGTGTATCATACCTCTTTCGAACAACAAGCCCTATATACCGTGAAGTTAAAAGGAAGCCGAACGATGACCGCACTATAGCTCGATCAACACACGCTCGCGTTGCGTACGTGAGCTTCTACTCGCTGCAAGTGACTGCCATCTCGATCCGCCCGGCGCCTGTCTCACACTATGGATGAGCGTGGCCTTGACGACAGGCACCGAGCGAACCGAGTTGGCAGTCACTGGCAGCGAGTAGAAGCTCACGTACACAAAGCGAGCGCGTGTTGGTCGAACTATAGTGCAGTCATCGTTCGGCTTCCTTTCAACTTCACGGTATAGGGGAGAGTGGCCTAAAGCGGGTAGGGGGCCTAAAGTGGGTAGGCGTTCGTACGCTGCCGCATGCAGCGCGAGTGTCAATGTGTACGTATGCCGTGGTTACCCAAACACTCCCGAGTTTCAATCAGTACCACTCGAGTATCGGAGGTATACCTAGGTATAACTAAGTGCAATATAAAAAAATCGATGAATCTATTAAAAAAACTGAAGGTATGTAACTTGTGACCAGTCGAGAACTATTATTCTGATACTATTGACCTTCAAAACAGTCGAGAACTATTATTCTGATACGATTGACCTTCAAAACACAATAGACAGCTTAGCTTTGTTTTGTTTGTTTTTGAGGTTATATTTCCTCAAGTGAACAATGTGCTTTCGGGCAAAGCGGGTAGGGAAAAGCGGGTATCTACCCGTTTTGCCCTGATACAATTTCATAATATTTTTTTTTTTTTTCATTTTTTTGTTTTATTTTCATTTTTTTTCATTTTTTTTTCATTTTGTTACGTCTGGGTATCACCACCCATACGTTCGCCCATACCTCTGTCCTCTAACTCTTCACACGCTTCCCCCCTTTTTTCCCTCTGCATCTCTACTCCTCTACATCTCTACGTCCCTACTCTTCTTATCTACTTGCTACCTGATCTCCGCGACTTCCTTTCCTACATTTTAGAAAACGCTCGTTGCACACGGCTCTGCCGAATGCAACGAGTCAGCTAAAACCTTTTACCTTACTTTTTCTAACAACTACTTGACTATCCTTCCTTCGCCTCACTTCTCAACTATACTTGTTACGGTATACACCTAACATAACCGAGCCTCCTAAAATATAACCTATTACCAGAGGACCAAACATACATACCATATAAACTTAATACTATAGGATTTAAATAAAACAACTACTTAACTGATATAATTATTCAATTACCAATCATTTACATCCCTCAGTTATACGTTTGTATATAAAACAGGGCAAGACCCCAATTTAAGACATTACACTGGTGGCAGCGGTGGTCCCCCTGTTACTGAGGGTAATCGAAGTAAAGTGAGCGAACGAAACCAATACTACGACAATATAAACTTCGAACTAAACAAATTGTGACATAAACCAGTGAACTAGTGAAAAGAACTCAAAAGACGCAAAACTAATATAAAAATCTAACTGAGACGGAAATATCAACCTACAACTTGTGAAACAAAACGTAGTTACCAAATATCGAGAAACTGCACAGCCGAAAACTCAAACAAACACGGAAGTTAACTATACTTCGCGGCAGAAGCCGAATTTCATCGACGAACCTCAAAGGCACCTCGCCCCCCAAAGGCTCATCTGAGCCCCACAAAGAGCGAACTCGCTCCAACGAGGTATTCCCTTGACGACCCCAAGACATCAACAATCACCACTTCGGAAACATTCTGAGAAAAATCATTATCATTCTACTCAGCATAAATTGCGGAACGTAAGCTAACTTAACATATGTATACCATTTAAGACAAGTCAGAAACCTTGCCAGAAACCATGTCCGACACAGAGATAGCATTCATGAACTTAAAACTCGCGGCTACACTGATCCCAACTTTTGATGGATCAAATATCACGGTAAAATCTTTCCTCAAAAAAGTCGAAAACACCAGATTACTCATAGCACCGCGAGATACACTGCTATTCATTGCACTAGTACGATCAAAAATCGAAGGCCGTGCAGAAAAAGTACTCCCGCGAGATAGTCTCCTGACACTACAATCTATTACAGACAACTTAAAACGCGCGTTTGAACCAAAACAAAGACTATCAGACGTGCAATGCGCTATAGCGTGTGCACACCAAGAGAAAAACGAGACCGCATTAGAGTACGGAACCAGGATAGAAGAACTTGTAGATACGGCCATCGAGATTATAGAGTCAAAAGAGACCCCCGAACATGCGACTATACTAACAAAAAACGTAGAAGAAAACGCTCTACGCGCATTCATAAAAGGTCTGTGTGACGCGCTAGAACAAAGGGTATTAAACGAGAAGCCAAGCACGCTGCGAGAGGCAGTCGATAAGGCGGTGAGCGCGGAAAGACTAGTATTAGAAAGGCAAAAACTTAGAGCACAGACACCAAACGACAGAAAATCGAACGAAGTCAGCTCAAAAACAAATGAACCAACCCGAAACCTTAGCAATAATAGCTCGAGACAAACACCGCCTCACGACCCGTCGCTAAACTGTAGGTTCTGCAAGCGTGTTGGGCACTCAATAGATAACTGTAGATCACGAGAGCGTACCGACAATCTATCTTGTACATATTGTAAACGTAAAGGTCATACGGTCGAAAGGTGCCGCACGCGAAACTACCAAAACCAACAGACACCCCAAAATCCTTCATTCTACCAATCAAACACTCCACAATACGCCCAACAAGCTCAGGCACACGACAGACCCCAATACAACAACTCTGGTCATCGACCAAACCAACCTTATAACGAAAGACGAAATAAACCAGACTCTGAACAGCCAAGATACGCACGCATAAACTTTACGAATGCAAATACTAGCATCGCGAATACAGACAATTTCCCATTAGAATCGCAGACTTTAAACGAGTAACGCACAGTGGGGAATTTTCACGAAAACGTGGCCAAAATTCAAAAAACAAACTTTCCCATGCAGGTATAACGACCGGGGGGATTGGTTAAGAACTAATTTCTGCGTAACCTCCCGGTTGTCCCGACCCTTTAACCCTTATAGTCTCTTAGATATTTCAGTTCAAAGTTGACCCTCGTCCGTGACAGTCACGTACCTGAATTTCGCTTTCATATCCGCTCTAACTTTGAACACTCATAACTTAACAGTGTAAAGTGATAATCAATTTCGACAAAATGGATGATCTTCCTCAAGGTATGTAGAAAATTTTGCTCATCTTACAATTAAAAAATAGTCTTTATTGTCCATGTTTACGTAGTCTAACGATAATCCCGAAAAGTGCCTTCGTTCGGAAATAAATATTGACTTTACGTAGACTTTTAGTTTAGAATCCCGCAATATCCCGCCTTCGTTTTTTTTTCAAATTGTAGCTTAGAATATCAGCTTTCGAATGAAGTGTGGATCAGACTGCGCAAACCTGCGCGGGCTGATCCAGAGCATTTTTAGTGAACGTATGCGCGTTCCGAGAAGGCCCCCGGCGCGGCTGCGCTCGGTCGGCGCGCCGCGTTCCATGCCAGTTCAGCTGCCTAGTCAGCCGAGCTGTGCAGGTAGCTCGCTTACTTGGAACCTTCTCACCCTAAGCGAGCTCGGTCGACTGGTTTACTCTAACAATGGATTCGAAATATTAATATATTGTTAATGAAAATTCTGATACCTGATTTATCATACCTACAATTTGTTCCCGAGAGGCGAAGGGATTTATTCGAAATTTGTTATTGTATTCGAAACGCCGAATCCGCATTTCAATGAAATGTTACTAAATGTACAAAGGCGTATGTCTTATCCTCATTCGGATTACAATGCCATTTATAATTAATACGAAATACTATTATTTTTTCCTAGGTTCTGGAACTTCTCTTATCACCTTCAAGCGAAGGGAAATCTTTTCAATAAAAAATGGGAGCAGTTTTCGTCAGAAACCATTCCACTATTAGCGAGCCCAACTATCACACATAAAGATCTCTATCCGGCTTCGGATTGACTTTTGACTTTTAATTTCTGGAAATAAAAACTTTGTTTACTATATTGCAAGAGAATAATTATTTTCCCCGAAATTCCCGAATCTATTGTCTAATTTAGTATAGCACATATATTTTAGGTACGCCATTTCGTTTTTACAAATTTGAATATCAGATTTGTAATCAGCAACCCCGAAAACATCGGTAAAGTGTATAATCAATTGTGTTTTCTATGAAATTCATGTCTGAGTCGGCCATATTAGGTCCGCCATTTTTTTTTTTTGAAATTTAATTATCAAATTCGTAATCAGCAACCCCGAAAACGTCGGTAAAGTGTATAATCAATCGTGTTTTCTATGAAATTCATGTCTGAGTCGGCCATATTAAGTCTGCCATTTTGTTTTTCCAAATTTGAATATCAGATTCGTAATCAGCGACCCCGAAAACATCGATAAAGTCTATAATCAATCGTGTTTTTTACGAAATTGATGTCTCCATCGGCCATATTGGAGCCGCCATTTTTTTTTTCCAAATTTAGATACCATATTCGTAATCAGCGACCCCAAAAACATCAGTATATCAAATTTCGAAAAATTCCGATGATCCCCTGGATTATGGCCACGTTTTCGTGAAAATTCCCCACTGTGAGGTGGATAGGTAGGGATGAAGTTCTCCGAATGTAAGGTGTATAGGTAGGAATGGGGTTCTCCGAATGTAAGGTGTATACAGGATGTTGTGTCTTAGATTGAGAGTTAGAGAAGTATTGAATAGAGTGGGATACGTAACACAGCATTTTAGGGTCAAATGAGGATTTCACGAGAACCTCGCGAGAACCTCGTGGAACCCGGCTCCCTAGTAGAAATTTCGGTAGAAGGTCGGGCTAGCCGTCATATCGGAGCCCGTAATTTATTTTCGTGAAATAAAAAAGTCATGATAGTAGAAAAAAAAGTAGAAAATTTTACGAATTTTATTGCCAGTTAACCGAACCTACGCATTATAACGATGAAACCGCATTTTAAATCCATTGAAAAAACCGCCGCAATATTAGTCCCCGCTGGGATTTGAACCCACGTCCGCTCGATTTCCAGTCGCACGCCCTAACCACTACGCTAAACTACCTACCCGCACGGAAATATATATATGCGAAAAATATATGCAACATATATGTCGCACTTATAACATATATGTGCGCAAAATCCAAAGATGTCGCATATATTATAACATATATGTACGCATTTACATATATGTATCCTATATGTTAGATGAATTTTACATAGTGTTGACATCTATGTCGACATCTATGTCGACATACATGTCACTACATGTATGTTGACATTTATATCAAACTTATAAAAAATAAATGTTACTTATATTTTAGCGCAAAAAACAAATATGTCGCATATATTTTTCGCATATATATATTTCCGTGCGGGTATGGCATAGTTCCCAACACTTTCCTACTTGTTCAGAGTCTATCAAAGTGTCAAGTTATTACTCGAAATATTTCAATGACATCAAAATTTTTCATTTGCAGGACTAGATTGAAGTCTTTGCAAATTTTATTACGATTAATTACTGAATATTATAATATTATCCAATATATGAGCTAATTCACAAATTCCCGGTGTGGTTTTGTACCTCAAAATTTTCGACCATTTTTTTTTTTTTGTCATTAATGGGTCATTTCCGTGGAAATGAGTCGGAAGCCACCGCAATATAATTTTCATCAGTGCAGCTCATGGCATTTTTGATATTTCGCGTTTTCAACTGTTTTTTTGAGAATACCCGAGACGTTGATAGTCTAACAGAAAAATTTAAACACAGTTTTCGAAGGAAATTTTCCACTCTTTTCATTGCAAATATTTTCATGCACCGCAGACAACCGGAAGTTCAAAATACATACGGCTGAACCTTCTTCCGCAAGTCCAAATTCGATTTTTTTTTCGCCATTCGACAACTTGAAATATTCCCTGTGACATGTCAAAAGTATAGACTGGGCTACCACATACTCGAGTATGTGGTTATAGACTGTTAAGTAAGTGTAACTTAAGTATGTGAGAGCCCAGTCTATACTTTTGACATGTCACAGGGAATATTTTAAGTTGTCGAATGGCGAAAAAAAAATCGAATTTGGACTTGCGGAAGAAGGTTCAGCCGTATGTATTTGGAACTTCCGGTTGTCTGCGGTGCATGAAAATATTTGCAATGAAAAGAGCGGAAAATTTCCTTCGAAAACTGTGTTTACATTTTTCTGTCAGACTATCAACGTCTCGGGTATTCTCAAAAAAACAGTTGAAAACGCGAAATATCAAAAATGCCATGAGCTGCACTGATAAAAATTATATTGCGGTGGCTTCCGACTCATTCCCACAGAAATGACCCATTAATGACAAAAAAAAAATGGTCGAAAATTTTGAGGTAAAAACCACACCGGGAATTTGTGAATTAGCTCATATATGATATATTTTTTGTATACGCGGTCATAATATGTGTTTATCCGAATGAAATATAACATTTTGTTGTAAAAAAAAATGTTTCAGAAGGTCCCCGAGTCAGAAGTTAGCTACTGCTTTGAACCTCCAACTTCTACCACTGTGAGGTTTTTGAGGGTTTTCGGTGGTTTACTTTTCATGGGAATTCAGATCCTCGTTAACGCCTCAAATTCGTAGATATTGCACAAAACGCAGCATTTTAGGGCCAGATGAGGTTCTCGCGAGACCCTATTTGAATACCCGTAGCATCCAACCCAACCGCTTTTGAGTCGGAATTTTGACCCTATTTTAATACCCGCAGCATCCAACCCAACCGATTTTGACCCTGTTCGTCCTCAAGCTCCTATTTTGAACCTCCAGATCCCCCAAAGTCAAGATCTAGCGTCTACTTTAATACTCATAGCTCCCAGGTGAACCGCCGCAAACCCTGTTCGTCCTCAAGCTCCTATTTTGAACCTCCAGATCCCCCAAAGTCAAGATCTAGCGCCTACTTTAATACTCATGGCTCCCAGGTGAACCTCTGCAAACCCTGTTCGTCCTCAAGCTCCTATTTTGAACCTCCAGATCCCCCAAAGTCAAGATTTAGCGCCTACTTTAATACTCATACCTTCCAGGTGAACCTCTGCAAACCCTGTTCGTCCTCAAGCTCCTATTTTGAACCTCCAGATCCCCCAAAGTCAAGATTTAGCGCCTACTTTAATACTCATAGCTTCCAGGTGAACCGCTGCAAACCCTGTTCGTCCTCAAGCTCCTATTTTGAACCTCCAGATCCCCCAAAGTCAAGATCTAGCGCCTACTTTAATACTCATAGCTCCCAGGTGAACCTCTGCAAACCCTGTTCGTCCTCAAGCTCCTATTTTGAACCTCCAGATCCCCCAAAGTCAAGATTTAGCGCCTACTTTAATACTCATAGCTTCCAGGTGAACCTCTGCAAACCCTGTTCGTCCTCAAGCTCCTATTTTGAACCTCCAGATCCCCCAAAGTCAAGATTTAGCGCCTACTTTAATACTCATAGCTCCCAGGTAAACCTCTGCAAACCCTGTTCGTCCTCAAGCTCCTATTTTGAACCTCCAGATCCCCCAAAGTCAAGATTTAGCGCCTACTTTAATACTCATAGCTTCCAGGTGAACCTCTGCAAACCCTGTTCGTCCTCAAGCTCCTATTTTGAACCTCCAGATCCCCCAAAGTCAAGATTTAGCGCCTACTTTAATACTCATAGCTCCCAGGTAAACCTCTGCAAACCCTGTTCGTCCTCAAACTCCTATTTTGAACCTCCAGATCCCCCAAAGTCAAGATTTGGCGCCTACTTTAATACTCATAGCTTCCAGGTGAACCTCTGCAAACCCTGTTCGTCCTCAAGCTTCTACTTTGAACCTGCAAGTCCTCGATCGCTACATCCCGCAACTACCAAATGACATCGTTAATCTGTTGCGCAACGCGCGCAAATCCCTGTCGTTTTCTTATTGTATACTCTTATCTGCAATGATTGTAGTTGAAGAATATTTCAAATTTTTAACATTCATAGAATTGGTGATTAGGGGAGAGTGGCCTAAAGCGGGTACGTTAACGATAAAAGCTCAAAAATCTTAGTTTCCGTTTGATTAAAATAACAATTATGGTTTTTGTTGATTAGGAGGGATATCGAACTTCAAAATAATGAATCATATTTGTGTCATTTTGTAATAAGTACTTTTTTATTATCAAAAATTGAAAACTCCTCGAAAACCCGCTTTGCCCTGATAGGGGGCCTAAAGCGGGTAAGCCGCTCGGGCAAAGCGGGTAAGCGCTATAAACTTGACAAATCTTATCAGATATTGATTTGTCTGAATATTAATGATGAGACTTCGATTATAATTCAATAATAATGAATAATAAATAATTTTATAACAAATAATAATCATTAATTTTATAATAAATGATAATTAATTTTTTTTTTTTTTTACTATCGTAAAAAAATTACTCTTTAAATATTTATTTCAGTCTTAAGTAATTAAATAATCAATCGACGAATTTCAGGTAGATACTTTTGTTAGTAAAATAAAAAATAATAAATAGTTAAATCATTAGACATTAGTTAAATATCTATCATAAAGAACAAATAAATGAAAAAAACAAATATAAAAAATTAAAAACAAATTAGAAAGTGAAAAAAAAAAAAAAAAGATGATTAAAAATTGAAAAAAAAAAAAAATAAAAAAAATGAAAAAATTATTAAAAAATGAAAAAATTATTAAAAAATTGTAATGTCTTAAATTGGGGTCTTGCCCTGTTTTATATACAAACGTATAACTGAGGGATGTAAATGATTGGTAATTGAATAATTATATCAGTTAAGTAGTTGTTTTATTTAAATCCTATAGTATTAGGTTTATATGGTATGTATGTTTGGTCCTCTGGTAATAGGTTATATTTTAGGAGGCTCAGTTATGTTAGGTGTATACCGTAACAAGTATAGTTGAGAAGTGAGGCGAAGGAAGGATAGTCAAGTAGTTGTTAGAAAAAGTAAGGTAAAAGGTTTTAGCTGACTCGTTGCATTCGGCAGAGCCGTGTGCAACGAGCGTTTTCTAAAATGTAGGAAAGGAAGTCGCGGAGATCAGGTAGCAAGTAGATAAGAAGAGTAGGGACGTAGAGATGTAGAGGAGTAGAGATGCAGAGGGAAAAAAGGGGGGAAGCGTGTGAAGAGTTAGAGGACAGAGGTATGGGCGAACGTATGGGTGGTGATACCCAGACGTAACCCCCCCCCCCCCCCCCCCCCCCCCCCCCCCCCGTTAGAGGAAACATATTGCCTGTATTCAGGCGGTATGTTTTCTTTTAACGCAGTTATTTAAATATCATCTAGGGTTTATAAATAGGTATTATTATTCTAATGTTAAGGTCTGAATTATATTCTAAAGGCTTATGTCTAACTAAGTAGGTGATTACATCTTTTCACAATGGTATATAAGGTTGTGTATCCTAATGTTGTGTGGGATTATATTTTAAAGGCTTATATCTAAGTTAATGATTACAATTTCAAAAGCGTTGGTAATGGTATGATAATATGGTTAACATGATATAGGTATTTACAATCTAGCTTACATTATTCAAGTTTATAATAAGTATATATAAGTAATTGGCATATAAGTCTAATGACGTTATAATATTGTCGTCAAAATTAGAAGAGCGTAGCGAAAAACTTTCCCGTTTTTAATCGTAATATTTTATTGGTTCTAGCGGGTGTGATTTTGCGGTTGTCCTGTGTGGGAGGTGGGTTTTTCGGGTTTTGTTTTTGTGTATGGTCGGGTTTGTTGTGAACGGTATCAAGGTGTAAGGTTGGTTTCCATCGTTCTCGAGTGTCGTGCCGTAACTGTAATTATTTGTCGTGTTAGTCTCGTGTGTGTGCTAATTTCAATTTGTTTAGGTGAACTATTTTTGTTCTGTTCGGCGTAATGTAAATTTCTGCGTTGATGTTGTCAATTATTTGTTTGATAATGTACGGACCTTTGTAATGGTCGTCGAATTTTGAGCGTGTTTCGTTTAATAGGAAGGCTTTTTGTCCGGCTTCAAAGGTTTGTGGGTTAATTAGCCTGTCGTAGTATGTTTTTGATTTCCGTTTGGCGTCTTTTAGGTTCGTTGCCGCTTGTTTTGGTATGTCGTGCATATTTGTTATTAGGTCGAGAATGAAGGTGTTGTACGTATTTGTTGTTGCATTGGTTGGTGTTTTGTCTGTCGGTAGGCGTGCTTCTTTTCCAAAAATGAGATTGTGTGGGGTGAAGTTTGTGCCTTCGTGTTTAGCTGTGTTGTAGCAGAAAATTGCAAAGCGAATGTATTCGTCCCAGTCTTTGCCAATGTTTGTGTAGTGTTTGATATGTTCGGTGAGTACGAGGTGACTACGTTCTAGTGATCCGTTCGATTGTGGGCGGTAGGCAGTTGTTCGAACTTGTTTGATCTTAAAGAGTTTGCTAATTTGTTTGATTGTAGTACTCATAAAGTTCTGTCCTTGGTCCGTCAGTATTGTTCGTGGAGCTCCGTAGCGCGTAATGTATTCTCTGGCAAAAGCTATGCCTATTGTTTGGGCAGTAGCATTAGGGAGTGGTATTGCGTCTAGGAATTTAGTGAGGTTGCATTGGATCGTTAACAGATATTGGTTGTTGGATTTCGTGATAGGAAGTGGCCCTACAATGTCGAGTGCTACTTTATCAAAAGCGTCGGCTGGTGTATCTGTGATTATCATCGGTAACTTGGTCTTGATTCTGACTAATTTTTTTCTTTGGCAGCTATCGCAAGCTTTGATAAAGTTTTGTATTTGAGTTTTGAGATTTGGCCAAACGTATTTTTCTCTTATTCGGTTAAAAGTCTTTGTTACCCCTTGGTGTCCTCCAATTAGCGATTCGTGGTTTTCTTTGATTATTTCGTGGCGTAGCGTTTCGTCGGGCGTGGTAATTTCTTCGGTGCAGAGTGTGATTTTGATATTGGTATTCGCGAAGATGTAATAAAACAGTTTTTTGATCGTTGACCACTGAAAGCTACCTAGCCCTACGTTGTTTTTTGTGAAGGTGAAGGAGTTTATATTTTTATATATTAGGATACGTCTCAAGTTGAGGAGTATGTTATGAAAGTCTTCCAGATTGTCTTTGTCTGTGCGTTTGTTTTTGATTATAAGTGTGAGAATGGATCTTTCTCTGAATTTTGTCAGGGCTATTTCTAGTTTATGTGGTGTTCGGATTGTCAACGTTTTTTTGTTCAGCATTCCCTTATCTATCAGTTGTTTTGCCAATGGGTCATCTAACGGGTGGTCCGCTGGAACGCAGTGAACGTAGTTGTCGTTTATTAGGAACATTTCGTCCTTTGATTCCTTGACGTTAGTTACAGGTATTATATCATCAAGATTATTTATAAAATGGTTGAAGTCATTAGTTGTGTCGTTGGTATCGTTATCTCGAACGCCTGTATGTTGTGGGGTGTCAGTGGGGGTTGGGGTGGGAGAATCATTGTTGCGTAGGTTTCGGGAATCTAAGGTGTCCATTGGTGAGTCGGTGTCGTCGCTTTCTGTTGATCTTAAGTTTTCGGAATCTGACGAGTAGTCTGTGTCCGTCGTGTAATCGGTAGTGTTATCTACTTCCGTTGGTGAAGTGATGTTATGTTTTGTTGTCGGGTGTGGGGTTACTGTTACTGGGTCAGGTTGTTCGTTGATTTCGAGGGTGGATCCGTGGGATATCGGATTTTCGTGTACGCAAATAGTGATTTTAATGTCTGCGTCTTTGAATATGTAATGGATCATTCGACTAATTATGTCCCAGTTAAGTTCGTCTAGGCCGCAACCTAATCTTGGTATTGATACTGATTTCACTCCTTCTTTGATAAGTGCTGTTTTTAGTTTGGCTAGTATCTTGTACATGACTTCCTTCGTAGGTTTGTCGTAGTGATGTTTTTTTGTTACCAAATTATAGATTATGCGTCGTGGGTATGTGACTGTAATAATGTCTGTCACTTCGGGTTTCATGGCTAGAAGTTGTTTACGTTGTATCAGTCCTTGTTTCACCATCTGATCCGCGACACCTAGTGAAGCTTTACAGTCTGCTGAAATGCAGTGTGCTAGATTGTCTTTTTGTTTCAATATGTCAGCGTTTATTTCTGTAATGTGTTTATTGTAAGTCAAAGGTAGAAATTCCATATCTCGGAGGAATTGGCCGTATGGGGGTGTGTCTTCTGGGTTCTGGTTGGGGGGGGGGGGGGGGGGGGGGGGGGGGGGGGCGGGCTGCTAGAGCACTCAGTAGTCCTTCGTCTTTTAAGGGGTTCAGGTTTTTGATAGGTAACTTCCATATCTGAACTGTCCGAGGTAGTTGACGTTATCGTAGTTGGCGTTTCTTGTTTTTTTGTTCTTTTGGTCGGGGCAGGGTTAGTGGATTCGTCTGTGGTTTGTCGAGGACGTGTCGGGTATTGGTGCGTTAGTTTTTCCTTTTTGTTCTTTTCGTCTGAGGGTTCTGTGTTGGTTCTAAGGCGTTTTGAATCAAGAGGTAGGATTTGGATTGTGTCGGGTGGTGGGTTTCTGGATAGCGCATCTGCGTTTGAATTCATCTTTCCTTTTTTGTAAATAACGTTGTAAGAATATTCGTCGAGTGTCAGGCGCCATCGTAGCAGTCGTGAGGTAGGGTCTTTCACATTGTTTATCCAAACTAGTGGTCTGTGATCTGTGACGAGTGTGAATGTTCGTCCGTAAAGGTATGGTCGGAAGTGTTTTACGGCGAAGATGATTGCTAAGAGTTCTTTATCGATCGTTGAGTAGTTGACTTCCGCCTTTTCGAGAGATCTCGAGGCGTATGCGATCGGTAAATCTTCACCGATTTTGCCTTGGCTAAGGATCGCGCCCACCGCGCAGTTAGAAGCATCGGTCGTTAATACAAATGGTTTCTCAAAGTCCGGGTACTGTAAGATAGGTTCGTTACAAAGGCTATCGCGTAATGTTTCGAACGCGGATTGGTGTTCGGACGTCCAAAGGAATCGGTTCTTTTTCTTCAGTAGGTTTTTTATGGGCTTTGCGATTTTTGATAAGTTAGGTATGAATCTGCGGTAGTAGCCGATCAGTCCGAGGAATTGTTTGATTTGTTTAGGATTCGTAGGGATAGGGTAGTTTTTGACGGCTGCTATTTTGTTTGGATCCGGTTTTACTCCGTCTTTCGTGATGACGTGGCCTAGATATGCTATCTCTTTGCGTAGAAATTCGCATTTGTCAGGCTGAAGGGTTAATCCGGCATTGGCTAATCGTTCCATAAGTTTTTTGAATTTAATTGCATGTTCTTCTAATGATCTCGCATAGATTACTATGTCGTCCAGATAAACGAAAACTTCGTTGCCTAGGAGTCCGGAAAGTACCTGATCCATTAGGCGTTGGAAGGTCGAGGGTGCATTTTTTAGGCCAAAGGGCATTCTGTTATATTCGTAGTGGCCATGCGGGGTTGAGAAGGCCGTCTTTGGACTGTGATCAGGGTGCATCGGTATCTGGTGGAAACCTGACGCTAAATCGAATTTAGAAAAGTATTTGGCGGATCCCAATTGGTCTAGAATGTCTGTTATGTTGGGTAGCGGATAAGCGTCACCGACAGTTTTTTCATTAAGTTTTCGGAAGTCTATGACCATGCGCCATTTCTTATTGCCGGTGGCGTCCGTTTTCTTGGGTACTATCCACACTGGGGAGCTATACGGTGAAGAAGAGTGTTTGATGATATCTTGATCGAGGAGTTTGGCAACTTGTGTATTTATCTCTTCTTTGTGAATTTGAGGATATCGGTACTGTTTTGTGTGGATTGGAATTTCATCTGTGGTAGGGATGGTGTGGCTGACTAGTTGTGTATGTTTTAATTTGTCGCCTGGTAGGAAGAAAAGGTGGTTATATTTTATAGCAAGGTCGGTTATCGATTGTTTTTCTTCGTCATTTAAGTGGTTCAATCGAAGGTTTTCCATAAGGGTGTTAAGACGTTTCGAGTCATAGTTAGGGGAGAAGTGAAGCGTACGGGAGTTGTTACTGGTATTAGTTTGGCGAGCCTTGGTTAGTAGGATTGATTGAACGCTCGTGAGTCTTGTGTCGGTCAGCTGGGGTCTTGTATCCCCGAGTTCGTCGACTTCTTCTAAGGTTACTACAGGCCTCCTTATCTCAACAGCTGTGTCGCTGGAGTTGATCGCGTAGGCATATGCTAAACCGTTTCTGTTCGTGACTAAGGCCTTACCGAAAAAAATACTGGGGCCGAGGTCTATGTTATCAATGAACCCTGTTTTCAAAGTCGGGTTGGCGACTTTCAATGATATTACTTTACCAGTTCGGCTAGGAATAGATATGATATTTTCGTCTGGTATTTTCAGTGGTTTACAGTTATCCGTTGTTACTGTACTAGTTCCGAACGAAATTGTGGCGTTCTCATTATATAGGAATTTCGTACCCAAAATACCGTCTTCTTTTATCGGGAAGGAATTATCAACTAGATGGAATACGTGCCAACTATTGCCGATTTGTACGTTGACGCTTCCGAGTGTTTCTATAGTACCGTCTGTTGTGCCGGTTATCTGGGTGTTGTCCGTCGGGGTACAGTGTATGTTCGGTTCGACTGCGTTGAGTTTTATCACGTTTATGTCAGCTCCGGTGTCAACCAAGAGCGTGCTTGTCTGTCTTGCGAGTTGGGGCGTGTGTAGGTGTATCTTAGGTGTTTGTGTTACCGCCGTTGTGAGGATGCGGGATGTTCTTATATTATTATTCGAGGTTTTGTAACGTAGTGGAATAACGCCCGTGTTTCGCGAATGGAGTTGGTCGTTTTTAAAACAGATCGTTGCTTCCTCGAGTCGCAGGAAATCTGCGCTCAGGATCCCGTCTTCTTTTATAGGAAATTCGTTGCTTATTACGTGGAATTCGTGGCAGGTTCCGGCAAATTCTAGATTAATGCTACCTAGTGTTACTGTGAAACCTTCTGTTATTCCAGAGATGTAATGTTTATCCCTTGGTTCAACACGAGTGTCTGGGGTGATACTTTTTTGTTTTATTAGGTTTAAATTCGCACCGGTATCTACTATTAGTGTTCCGGTGTTGCCAATAATTTGTGGTGATTGAATAGTAATGGTCGGTGATTCTAGAAAGATCCTTTTTACATATTCGGACGCATGTCTAGAGTTCGGGACGGCGCACAGTGGGGAATTTTCACGAAAACGTGGCCATAATCCAGGGGATCATCGGAATTTTTCGAAATTTGATATACTGATGTTTTTGGGGTCGCTGATTACGAATATGGTATCTAAATTTGGAAAAAAAAAATGGCGGCTCCAATATGGCCGATGGAGACATCAATTTCGTAAAAAACACGATTGATTATAGACTTTATCGATGTTTTCGGGGTCGCTGATTACGAATCTGATATTCAAATTTGGAAAAACAAAATGGCAGACTTAATATGGCCGACTCAGACATGAATTTCATAGAAAACACGATTGATTATACACTTTACCGACGTTTTCGGGGTTGCTGATTACGAATTTGATAATTGAATTTGAAAAAAAAAAAATGGCGGACCTAATATGGCCGACTCAGACATGAATTTCATAGAAAACACAATTGATTATACACTTTACCGATGTTTTCGGGGTTGCTGATTACAAATCTGATATTCAAATTTGTAAAAACGAAATGGCGTACCTAAAATATATGTGCTATACTAAATTAGACAATAGATTCGGGAATTTCGGGGAAAATAATTATTCTCTTGCAATATAGTAAACAAAGTTTTTATTTCCAGAAATTAAAAGTCAAAAGTCAATCCGAAGCCGGATAGAGATCTTTATGTGTGATAGTTGGGCTCGCTAATAGTGGAATGGTTTCTGACGAAAACTGCTCCCATTTTTTATTGAAAAGATTTCCCTTCGCTTGAAGGTGATAAGAGAAGTTCCAGAACCTAGGAAAAAATAATAGTATTTCGTATTAATTATAAATGGCATTGTAATCCGAATGAGGATAAGACATACGCCTTTGTACATTTAGTAACATTTCATTGAAATGCGGATTCGGCGTTTCGAATACAATAACAAATTTCGAATAAATCCCTTCGCCTCTCGGGAACAAATTGTAGGTATGATAAATCAGGTATCAGAATTTTCATTAACAATATATTAATATTTCGAATCCATTGTTAGAGTAAACCAGTCGACCGAGCTCGCTTAGGGTGAGAAGGTTCCAAGTAAGCGAGCTACCTGCACAGCTCGGCTGACTAGGCAGCTGAACTGGCATGGAACGCGGCGCGCCGACCGAGCGCAGCCGCGCCGGGGGCCTTCTCGGAACGCGCATACGTTCACTAAAAATGCTCTGGATCAGCCCGCGCAGGTTTGCGCAGTCTGATCCACACTTCATTCGAAAGCTGATATTCTAAGCTACAATTTGAAAAAAAAACGAAGGCGGGATATTGCGGGATTCTAAACTAAAAGTCTACGTAAAGTCAATATTTATTTCCGAACGAAGGCACTTTTCGGGATTATCGTTAGACTACGTAAACATGGACAATAAAGACTATTTTTTAATTGTAAGATGAGCAAAATTTTCTACATACCTTGAGGAAGATCATCCATTTTGTCGAAATTGATTATCACTTTACACTGTTAAGTTATGAGTGTTCAAAGTTAGAGCGGATATGAAAGCGAAATTCAGGTACGTGACTGTCACGGACGAGGGTCAACTTTGAACTGAAATATCTAAGAGACTATAAGGGTTAAAGGGTCGGGACAACCGGGAGGTTACGCAGAAATTAGTTCTTAACCAATCCCCCCGGTCGTTATACCTGCATGGGAAAGTTTGTTTTTTGAATTTTGGCCACGTTTTCGTGAAAATTCCCCACTGTGCACCTGCATAAACGCGCCCATGCCCGGGAGAACAATGAAAACGATGACATGATTAATAGCTCGGCAGTAACGAATATTATACCAAGAGCACTCGCACTTAAATCGTCAAAGAGAGCACTCGCTCCTATCTAGCTCCCGACATTATAAAACGCTAACCCAAAAACCACTCATCGCTAATATCCAAGAACGTGTAAACTTATATAGATGGTCCTACCACACCACTAGCTGTAACCTCCAATAATAAACAACTATTCTGTTAATATACATGAATTCACTGTGTTCACCCAAATCTCAAAACCCCGGTTACTTTAGAGTGTAAAAGCAAGGAACGAACCAACAAAATCTAGCTCCTTCCTAATACATAACAACGGAGCCAACTCATCCCTAAATACAAAACAGCTGCATTTGTCTGGTAACTACGAGTTTTAGGCGCTAAAGAGGGTTTCAATTCCCATACAAAATAAACCTCTCCAGACCCTCAAAAACCTCCCAACGGAAAAATTTTGAGGTTCTAATGAGACGTTAAATTTCGACTCGGGTGGACACAATATGTCGGTTGAAACTATGTAAAATTCACTGGTATTGGCACAAAAATCTCTCTTCCGAGGTTTTTGGAGTCAGTGAACCCGAATTTGGCATTGAAAATTCAGAATTCAGATTCGGAGCCAATATTGAATATCAATGAATATCCCGAGTCGAAATTTGGCGCCTCCATTGAACCTATACTTCTAGGTTCAAATCAGGATGTGGAGGATCACAGGAGGGTTAACTCGCATTGTAATTAGCGCCTACTTTGAACCTCAAATGGGCCGTTATTGGACGATCTTCCATGTTTAGGTTCAAAGTAGGAGCTCGCGAGCACCTAGGAAAACCCTCGACCTCCTCCCATTTGCAAAAAAACAAAATAGTAGCGGCAGATCAGACTCGTACTTTGTCATATATACTTGTTGTCCCAGCGCCTATGTAAACCTCCTATGATACTGAAATTTACTGTAGGAGCTCTAGGTCGAATAGTATCATAGGAGGTTCAAATAGGCGCTGGAAGAATCAAAGCAGGGTTAAAATTTCTACTCGGGAAGAGTTGGAGGTCCAAAGGAGGAGCAAACGTAGTAAATGGAGAACTTAGAGGTTCACTGTAGGAGCTCTAGGTCGAATAGTATCATAGGAGGTTCAAATAGGCGCTGGAAGAATCAAAGCAGGGTTAAAATTTCGACTCGGGTAATCGGATATACAGTGCTCCCTCACTAATTTTAACCTCTCTAACATTTAACCTCTCCGCCGTCAGAGGGAAGTAGGCTCCCCCACTATGGTCCTGGTCGTTTCTAGTAAGTCAGCTGTCAGCTATTTCCCCTCAGCTCCCCGTGCACACATCATAAACTCCGCCCATGGACATAGTGAGGGACCTCGCTAATATTCTCTATACCCCGAATCCGTGAAAATTAGTGAGGGAGCACTGTATTAAGTCATGTCGAGGTGCTTCCGGAGTGAGTTTCCCTAGCCTCTCACATAACATGTCAGGGTGCTTGCTAAGTGAGTTGAAAAAAAGGAACCGATATTTAGTAGTTATGCCCCTTGTAGAAATATTTCTCTGTCAAAACTGAGAAATTTTCTTAATAAGTATGAATAATACTTCTGAAATTCTTATTTTTTTTAAAAAAGTCTGAAAAAGTCTGACTAACTCCGAAAAACTCTTGATTTGACATAAAAAGTTAGAGTATTTGCAAGATTTCGGACTCTTCCAGAAAAGTTTTTCTTAGTTATTAAGACTTTCGGCAGAGAATTTATGCGGCTACGGAAAGAGTTATTCTGAGTTTTTCTCAGTTATTAAAACTTTCCGCAGAGAATTCCTGCGGCCACGGAAAGAGTTATTCTGAGTTTTTCTTAAATATTAAAATATTGAGTAGAATTGCTGCAACAGTAGGAAAATTTTTATTTAAATAAATAAAATACACAAGTCAAGGAGGGGCAAATTTCAAATATTAATTATTTATTTATTTATTCAGTGACATAAATTATAAATATTTTTTCGTACATTCTTCGTATATGGAAACATTATCTTTTATCAACATTTTTCTTGCATTTTACAATATCCATTCGATTTTATGACAAAATATTCTTAACAAATATATGTTAAGGTGCTTTCTTACGCAATTCCACCAGTCCTGAAAACATCGTGAAAAAAGGTGCTATTAAGGTTGTTAGCTTGTAAAAGCGGTTTCCGACAGATCTGTGTGAAATTTTACTGGTAGATAAGTTGAAACAAGTTCTATAACATATGATACGAAGTTCATTGATTTTTGCCGTATATTAGTGATGAAACAAATTATTGAAGTTTACATTATTTGCATACGTAGGGGAGAGTGGGGTAATTGCGAACGCGGGGTAAATCCGAACAGGCCATTTCTCTAGTTTCCTCTACCCAATCTCCGCAAACCGGTGCATATGGAGAGCTGTCTCAAATTGCAGTGTTGACGCCCTATCAAATGTAAAAAAACTCGTAAGATGTTGGAGCTAATAACCGTAAATACATTTCAATGAATTTGATCTAATTATTCTTAGGTGTTCAAATCGATGAAATGACCTGGTTTTATGTAATATAGTGTTGAATATTTAGCTTCAGAAAGTAAAATCCATGACGATATCATCGCCCACCTTCAAGTTCAGAATGTGAGGCCGTGTTTCTTTGCAATGTTACTTTCTATCGATTTGATCGTTTGGGGTAATTGCGAATTGCGTAATAACAGGTTCGCAATTACCCCGAGCTGATATTTCTTCACCATGTGTTGTTGGAATATTGATTATCTGTAGGTATTCGGTTGATTTTTGATGTTTTACGCCTATTTATTATCGGATTTATCTCAAGTCTAGTCGTCCGGGCTACCCCAAGTGCTGTTCGCAATTACCCCAGGGGGGTCGGGGTAATTGCGAAATGCAAGGGTTTCGTATTTATTCAATATTTTAACCTAATTCTTGATTTAATGATATAAATTGTGATGGATTGCCAAGATAAGATATCATAGTTGAGGTTGCAATAAAGAAAAATTTCATAACTATGTGATTTCCTCGGTTTTTTTCCAATCTCCCTTAGGTGTTCGCAATTACCCCATCTTCCCCTACATAGGGAAAATACCAAATTTTATCACTCTAACGTTTTTTATGATTCAACTAGGCGACAGATTTCAATAAAAAACTAGTATTAAGCACAACACCCCCACCCTATCTCGGAAACCCCGAACAGAGGGGGATTAGGATTAAGTGTACCAAGGCGGTCGGGATCAAGTCAGTCTGAATCCCGGCCTCAAAAGAATAACACATTTTTCAGTTACAGAGTCTAGTGGTTGAGTTGTCGAAAATAAATTAATTTGCTTTTGGACCTTCTTCTTCTTCTTTCTTTAGTGACCTAACGCTCGTTTGAGCATGTGGTCTGTGCTTTTGGACCTAAACGATTTTAGTTTCATTTCTTCCGAGTCCTTTCCTAACATCAGAAGTGGGATTCGCGAAAGGGGAATATTTTTTTTTTGTTTCGTCTTTTCCTCATTTTCGCGGGCGTACCCAGAAAAATGCACGATGACTGGTCAGAGGGCGAGCAAGTGCAGTCGAGAGATGTGCTGGGGCTTGCCGCCTTGCAAACTATACTGCGGTCCGCAGTAAAATCGATGAATCGGAACCATGACACTATAGCCATCCCACCGTTTAACCCGAATAAACTTACAGGCTATACAGCTGATGCGTGGTGCAGTCAGCTAGAGAAGTTACGGAAAAAGCATAATTGGTCAGCAGACGAACTATTAGGTCGAGCCGAAACCAACGTATACGAAGATGCAAAGACATGGTGGGAAGCATGGACGCCGGACTGCAGACACTGGGAAGGGTTTCGCATAGCCCTGGTCAATAACTTTCCGTCTGCCAGAAGCTATGTGCATGAGTTGCGTGACATTATTAATAACACCTCACGAGGCGAGAAGACGTTCACAGCCTATGCTCGTGATAAATACAATTTGCTCAGCCGTCTTGATTGGAGCATACCAGAGGAAACCATAGTTGACATTGTGATCGATCTCATCGAAGACCAGCGTATACGCGACACTTTGCATACATGCAGACCCGGTTGCATGCCGGACCTATACGGTTATTTGAGTAGATTCGATGCTGAGACAAAGAGCTTCAAGAGACGACGTGAACCTCATAGTCCTGTACGTACTAATAAACGTCGCGAACGAGGACGGCGCTCCGACGATATTAAGTGTTTTCACTGCGGTATTGTGGGCCACATAAGAAACGAGTGCCGCAAACTCAAACGGGAACAAAACTCCTCCAAACCGGGTGGTAGTTTGACTTGTAATTTTTGCAAAAAATCTGGCCACACTGAGGCCACCTGCTTCGCGAAAGAGCGCACGAGTAAAGAAAAGGTTCACGTCTTCACAAAATTAGGCTCAAAACCAGATAAAACAGCGATCATACGTGGCGAGCATTTCTCTTGCCTACTCGATACCGGGGGTGATTGCAGTCTCATTACAGAACGCGCAGCTAGCAGGTGTAACTTAGTGCGGTCATCATCCATGATCAAACTTTCGGGGCTTGGCGGACACGCGATAATATCATCCACAACTACCGAATCGCTCGTGTCACTCGAAAATGTAGATTTTGTCTGCACACTACATGTGGTCGGCGACAATGATATACCAACCGATGTACTCATCGGGCGGGACATTATTGACCAAGCCCGAGTCAGAATTTAGCTACTGCTTTGAACCTCCAACTTCTACCACTGTGAGGTTTTTGAGGGTTTTCGGTGGTTTACTTTGTATGGGAATTCAGATCCTCGTTAGCGCCTCAAATTCGTAGATATTGCACAAAACGCAGCATTTTAGGGCCAAATGAGGTTCTCGCGAGACCCTATTTTAATACCCGTAGCTCCAACCCAACCGCTTTTGAACTGGAAATTTGACCCTATTTTAATACCCGCAGCATCCAACCCAACCAATTTTGACCCTGTTCGTCCTCAAGCTCCTATTTTGAACCTCCAGATCCCCCAAAGTCAAGATCTAGCGCCTACTTTAATACTCATAGCTCCCAGGTGAACCTCTGCAAACCCTGTTCGTCCTCAAGCTCCTATTTTGAACCTCCAGATCCCCCAAAGTCAAGATCTAGCGCCTACTTTAATACCCATGGCTCCCAGGTGAACCTCTGCAAACCCTGTTCGTCCTCAAGCTCCTATTTTGAACCTCCAGATCCCCCAAAGTCAAGATTTAGCGCCTACTTTATTACTCATAGCTTCTAGGTGAACCTCTGCAAACCCTGTTCATCCTCAAGCTTCTACTTTGAACCTGCAAGTCCTCGATCGCTACATCCCGCAACTACCAAATGACATCGTTAATCTGTTGCGCAACGCGCGCAAATCCCTGTCGTTTTCTTATTGTATACTCTTACCTGCAATGATTGTAGTTGAAGAATATTTCAAATTTTTAACATTCACAGAATTGGTGATTAGGGGAGAGTGGCCTAAAGCGGGTACGTTAACGATAAAAGCCCAAAAATCTTAGTTTCCGTTTGATTAAAATAACAATTATGGTTTTGTTGATTAGGAGGGATATCGAACTTCAAAATAATGAATCATATTTGTGTCATTTTGTAATAAGTACTTATTTATTATCAAAAATTGAAAACTCCTCAAAAATCCGCTTTGCCGTGATAGGGGGCCTAAAGCGGGTAAGCCGCTCGGGCAAAGCGGGTAAGCGCTATAAACTTGACAAATCTTATCACATATTGATTTGTCTGAATATTAATGATGAGACTTCGATTATAATTGAATAATAATGAATAATAAATAATTTTATAACAAATAATAATCATTAATTTTACAATAAATGATAATTAATTTTTTTTTTTTTTACTATCGTAAAAAAATTACTCTTTAAATATTTATTTCAGACTCATTTCAATATTTATTTCAGTCTTAAGTAATTAAATAATCAATTGACAAATTTCAAGTAGGTACTTTTGTTAGTAAAATAAAAAATAATAAATAGTTAAATCATTAGACGTTAGTTAAATAGCTATCATAAAAAACAAATAAATGAAAAAAAAAATGTAAAAAATTAAAAACAAATTAGAAAGTGAAAAAAAAAAAAAAAATTATTAAAAAATGAAAAAAAAAAAACAAAAATGAAAAAAATTAAAAAATTATTAAAAAATGGAAAAAAAAAAATATTATGAAATTGTATCAGGGCAAAACGGGTAGATACCCGCTTTGCCCTACCTGCTTTTCCCGAAAGCACATTTTTCACTTGAGGAAATATAACCTCAAAAACAAACAAAACAAAGCTAAGCTGTCTATTGTGTTTTGAAGGTCAATAGTATCAGAATAATATAATATCATGAACAATAAAATAAATGTACTAGTTCTCGACTGGTCACAAGTTACATACCTTCAGTTTTTTTAATAGATTCATCGATTTTTTTATATTGCACTTAGTTATACCTAGGTATACCTCCGATACTCGAGTGGTACTGATTGAAACTCGGGAGTGTTTGGGTAACCACGGCATACGTACACATTGACACTCGCGCTGCATGCGGCAGCGTACGAACGCCTACCCGCTTTAGCCCCCTACCCGCTTTAGGCCACTCACCCCTATACCGTGAAGTTAAAAGGAAGCCGAACGATGACTGCACTATAGTTCGACCAACACGCGCTCGCTTTGTGTACGTGAGCTTCTACTCGCTGCCAGTGACTGCCAACTCGGTTCGCCCGGTGCCTGTCGTCAAGGCCACGCTCATCCATAGTGTGAGACAGGCGCCGGGCGAATCGAGATGGCAGTCACTTGCAGCGAGTAGAAGCTCACGTACGCAACGCGAGCGTGTGTTCGTCGAGCTATAGTGCGGTCATCGTTCGGCTTCCTTTTAACTTCACGGTATATAGGGCTTGTTCTTCGAAAGAGGTATGATACACATTGAAAAATTTGGGTTCTAGAAAATCTACTTGAATTGTGTGTTAATTTTGTGTTAATTTCAACATTTCTTTCAGTTGTAACAACGAGTTTTCATTTTGTGTTGAATGATAGAAATGTTAAATGAACACAAAGGCAACCCAAAAATTGAGGTGGATTTTCTGGAATACAAAATTTTTCATGTGTATGTAAATGAGGATTAAAGGAAGCGCTCAATTATCATTCTGGAGGACGCATGGGTGAGAAATATGGGAGCTCGAGATTGACCAGTCTGTTGAGAAGTTCGTCTGGACTAGTATTGTAAAGTGCGTATTGGTACCTGGGTAAATATCTCAGTACCTTACCTGTGTCTGTAGGTATCGAATACAAAGTATACCCTTTACAACACTGGTCTGGACGCTACGAGTATTGAAGCAGGAGCTGAATTGTAAATCCAGAAGACTTTCAGATTCAAAGTAGAAGCTCTAGGACGAACAGGGTTCGGAGAGGTTCATCTAGAAGCTATGAGTATTAAAGTAGCACGCTAAATCTTAACTTTGGCGGACATGGAGGTTCAAAAGAGGAGCTTGAGGACGAACAGGGTCTGGAGAGGTTCATCTGGAAGCTATGAGTATTCAAGTAGGAGCTAAATTTTCACTTTTGAGGACCTGGAGGTTCAAAAGAGGAGCTTGAGGTTAAAGTAGGGTCAAAGGCGGTTGGGTTGGTTGCTACGAGTATTAAAATAGGCGCTCAATCTCAACTTTTGAGGACCTGGAGGTTCAAAAGAGGAGCTTGAGGACAAACGGAGTTTAGAGAGGTTCATCTGGAAGCTATGAGTATTAAAATATCCGCGAAATTTCGATTCGGGAGAGGACTTGCAGGTTCAAAGTAGTACCTTGAGGACGAACAGGGTTTGGAGAGGTTCATCTGGAAGCTATGAGTATTACAGTAGGCGCTAAATTTCAACTTTTGAGGACCTGGAGGTTCAAAAGAGGAGCTTGAGGTTAAAGTAGGGTCAAAGGTGGTTGGGTTGGTTGCTACCAGTATTAAAATAGGCGGTCAATCTCAACTTTTGAGGACCTGGAGGTTCAAAAGAGGAGCTTGAGGACAAACGGAGTTTAGAGAGGTTCATCTGGAAGCTATGAGTATTAAAATATCCGCGAAATTTCGATTCGGGAGAGGACTTGCAGGTTCAAAGTAGTACCTTGAGGACGAACAGGGTTTGGAGAGGTTCATCTGGAAGCTATGAGTATTACAGTAGGCGCTAAATTTTAACTTTTGAGGACCTGGAGGTTCAAAAGAGGAGCTTGAGGTTAAAGTAGGGTCAAAGGTGGTTGGGTTGGTTGCTACGAGTATTAAAATAGGCGCTCAATCTCAACTTTTGAGGACCTGGAGGTTCAAAAGAGGAGCTTGAGGACAAACGGAGTTTAGAGAGGTTCATCTGGAAGCTATGAGTATTAAAATATCCGCGAAATTTCGATTCGGGAGAGGACTTGCAGGTTCAAAGTAGTACCTTGAGGACGAACAGGGTTTGGAGAGGTTCATCTGGAAGCTATGAGTATTAAAGTAGGCGCTAAATTTTAACTTTTGAGGACCTGGAGGTTCAAAAGAGGAGCTTGAGGTTAAAGTAGGGTCAAAAGCGGTTGGATTGGTTGTTACGAGTATTAAAATAGGCGCTAAATTCTGACTCGGGAGGTCTCTACTTCGTATACGATAAACAGGGGCTCAGGATTGAGCGTGCCATGTCAACAGTGAATGCTATAACTGGCGGGCAGCCCACTATATGCGCATTCAATAAACGGGACATCGAGTCAGGACTAGCCGAAGCGGAGCATGCCAATCTAATCACGCTTCTTTCGAAATACGAACAAAATATCACGACCGGGAATAAAGTTTTCGCGGTGAACAATGCCGAACTCTCTATAAAGCTTAAACACAACGCCATGATTTATTACAGACCCTATAAGATGGCCAACTCCGAACGAGAAAAGGTGCGCAGTATCGTGAACGACTTACTTATGAACAATATAATTCAGGAAAGTAGCTCCCCGTACGCCAGTCCAGTTATCTTGGTCCGCAAGAAAAACGGCGAAGACCGCCTGTGGATTTTCGCAAATTAAGGTAGTTGTGCCGCGAAGTGCATTTCTATAGAATCATCTGAAATTTTGACAATAGTTTTAATAACGTAATATCTACCCAAACGATTTTTTCTAGAATTTTCGACCGTCTGAAACGCGAGATAATTGCACTCAAAGTTGATACTTTTTACACGTGTTGGCTGTGTTGGGTATATGAAAACCGCACATTTTCAATTTTAATATCCAAACGGTTCTACAAATCGTTACAAAAATCGAGCATATGGTAAAACAATATTTCATGATTATTATTGAAAAAAATCAGATCAATCGACCGCATAGTTTTGCTGATATATCAATCAAAATGAATCAAAGTGATTTAATTTCAACTAAAATTTCACGTGGACGGACCGAGTGGTGGGAGAATACGGTGAAAAAAAACAATAAGAAACAATACCCGAAACAATCAGTCATAGTGTGCGTGTATCGGTATATGGATCTATTCTCTCTGTGACAGTGCTTCGACGACACTCCCAGACAAAAGTTTTTGGCATATTCGGTGATTCTAACACGCATTGCGCGCAGGAACTTTTGGGACGGACTGTCGTGGCACAACTACCTTAAACGAGTTGACAATCAAAGATAGGTACCCACTACCGCGGATCGATGATCAACTCGATCGTTTAGGTAAGGGCAAATACTTCACAAGCCTTGACATGGCATCGGGCTTCCATCAGATACCTATTGCCGAAGGTTCGCGCGACAAAACATCTTTTGTAACCCCCGATGCCCAGTATGAGTACCTTCGTATGCCTTTTGGTCTGGCCAACGCACCCGTTGTATTTCAGCGTGCTATAAACAACGCACTCGGGAATTTGCGATATACCATAGCCCTGGTTTACCTCGATGACGTGCTCATACCCTCGGCTAGTATTGAAGAAGGGATGGCAAATCTAGACCTCGTGTTACAAGCACTGACAGGTGCTGGATTCTCCCTAAACTATAAAAAGTGTAAATTCTTCCAGACAAGCATAGAATACCTCGGTCGCGAGATAACCGCTTCCGGAATACGCCCTGGTGATACTAAGCTTCAAGCTTCAAGATTAAGTCCGGTACCAAGCAACGTAAGGCAAGTGCGACAATTTGTTGGATTGGCTAGTTACTTTCGTAAGTTTATACCAGGTTTTGCGACGCTTATTTCCCCAATAACCTCTCTGACGCGTAAGGATGTTTCATGGCAATGGACGAATCAATGTGAGGACGCTCGTCTAAAAATTATTGAGCTACTCACAAATAGACCGGTAATTCGTATATTCGATCACAAGAGACCCACCGAGTTACACACTGATGCCAGCAGTATCGGCGTAGGCGCTATCCTTCTACAATGGAACGAATCTGAGCGAAACGTGATAGCTTACTACAGCAAGCGTAACTCTGTTGAAGAGAGCAGGAGACATTCCTACGAACTAGAAACACTAGCTGTAGTGTCGGCCGTTAAACATTTCAGGCCCTACCTACTCGGAATCAAATTCAAAATAATAACCGACTGCAACGCAGTAAAATCTACGATGACAAAAAGGGATATTAGTCCGAAGATTGCTAGGTGGTGGATATACCTTCAAGATTTTAATTTTGACATAGAGTACCGATCAGGAACTAAGGTAGCCACACGTAGACTATTTGAGCAGAAACCCTGTCATGATAATGCGTAAACAATGCATACCGTGGTTAGTAGCCGAACAAACTAAAGAGACCGGAGTACAAGACATAATCAGCGACTTAAACGCGCATCCTAGTTCCGAATTGCACCAACTCTACAAAGTTCAGAACGGAATGCTGTACAGACGCCAAATAGCTGACAACGGTAAGGAGGAGCTCGTGTGGTACGTCCCTTCAACGGACAGGCTACGCATTTGTAGGGCATACCACGACGACTTATCTCACGTATCAGCTGAAAAGGGGTATGACGTAGCTGCAAAGACATATTGGTTTCCGCGTATGAGGCAATCATTCATTAAATACGCGAGGCATTGCCTCAACTGCAGCCTAGGAAAAGGTAACACAGGTGTACAGCCAATAACGCTTGCAAAACGGGAACGGGCCACCGTGCCTTTCCATACGGTATACCTTGATTTCCTCGGTCCTGTTGCAACCAGAGTATCAAGGTGTTGCAATCCAGATGTTTTGAGACACACTTTGGCAATACTCTGGAATGTGCAAGTGCGAGGCTTGACGCAACTAACAACAATTGCAGAAACAAGGCGACCTCCTTATACGTAATAAATAAGCGATGATTATAATACTCATCGTCAGAACATCAAGACCGATATTAGGGCAGGTTATGCCAGATCTCTGTTAGACCTAGTAAATCACCTTTTGTAAACTCTTTATACATTAATAAACTTGAATCACTTTTGTACGACTGAGTTCCAACTCTTAATTCGACAACGGATCCTTAAACAAATTGTAGTTGTATAAAGGATCTCAGGATCCCGATTACAACAGTCAACTCACTACGATCGCTAATATGAAACACGTTTTGGTACTAGTAGACGAATTCACCAGATTTTGTATCCTAAAGCCAGTATCTGCCGCGAACGCTGCCAACGTTATAGATATGCTCGAGTTACAATCCGCAATGTTCGGATGCGCACGGATGATTTATGTTGATCGGGGCCGAGCCTTTGAATCCACCATGGTATCTGACTATTGTAAAACAACTGGCACACAAGTGCACTATACTACAACAGGAAATCATCGGGGCACTGGCACTGTCGAAAGACTAATTCGAAGCGTACATGAGAAGACCCGCACGGAAATATATATATGCGAAAAATATATGCGAACATAGATGTGACATATTTTTTTTTTGCGCCTTTTTATAATTTTTATAAGTTTGACATAAATGTCGGATATTGGTCGGATATATGTCAACATAAATGTTGCGGCATGTATGTCGACATAGATGTCGACATAGATGTCAACACGATTTGATATAAATGTCGGATATATGTCAACATAAATGTTGCGGCATGTATGTTGACATATATCCGACATTTATATCAAATCGTGTTGACATCTATGTCGACATCTATGTCGACATACATGCCGCGACATTTATGTTGACATATATCCGACCAATATCCGACATTTATGTCAAACTTATAAAAATTATAAAAAGGCGCAAAAAAAAAAAAAAAATGTCACATCTATGTTCGCATATATTTTTCGCATATATATATTTCCGTGCGGGGATCGTCACCATACAGGGTGATTGGACCAAGGAACTCCAAAAAATACAACATTCACTAAATATCACACGATCATCTGCAACTGGATACGCACCGCTTGAGCTGTTGACTGGTAGAGTCGACATGTCGCGCACCGATGCGTTGGCAGAAGTTGTGCGGACGACGTCCTGCGACTCAATTGAGGAAAAACGTAGATTGGCGGTCGATAAAAGTAAGAAGTATGCTGATGAGTATATCAGAAAGTACAACCTCAAGCATAGACCTGCCATTGAGTTTGAAATACAGGATATTGTCTGTATGCGAACGAACAATACTGGAGGCAAGCTGCGACAAGCCTACGATGGCCCACTGAAGGGCACTGGCGTATTGGATAATCACAGGTATGAGCTGCGTAACTTGCAAACCGGCCGCACGCTTATTCGTGCTTCCGATCAACTGCAGTTGTGGCCAACACAAGACGAGCAACTGGCCCACGTGGGTAAGACGTCCTATGTACTCGTATAAACCCACCTTGTGGTATCGTATAGGTAGCATAAGCCCACAATGTGGCAGCATACTAGCTTAAGCCCACAATGTGGCAGCATATTGGCATAAGACCATAAATATGGCAGCATACTATAGTAAGCCCACAATGTGGCAACCTGAGCACACAGCAAAAAGAAAAAAAAAAGAAAAATTTCAGTTCGTACTGGCAGCTCAGATCAGCTGCCAGGTGAATTTGTTTCAGATACAGAATCGCGAGGGACATAGAAGACACGCTCGAGGACGATCGTAGTATCAGGATTGGCCGTGTTAAGCACAACACCCCCACCCTATCTCGGAAACCCCGAACAGAGGGGGATTAGGATTAACTGTACTAAGGCGGTCGGGATCAAGTCAGTCTGGATCCCGGCCTCAAAAGAACAACACATTTTTCAGTTATAGAGTCTAGTGGTTGAGTTGTCGAAAATAAATTAATTTGCTTTTGAACCTAAACGATTTTACTTTCATTTCTTCCGAGTCCTTTCCTAACACTAGTATGTTTTGAATTGAAATTTAACGAACATTTTGAGACTAGAAACCCAGGTAACAATTTCGGAAGTTTTGTAACGAGGATGTAACGGCGATATAGAAATGTCCGCCACATTCAGAGATCAGATACATATCTGGTACTTTGACATCGCAGGGACGTCACTGAGACGTCAAAGTACCAGATATGTAGCTGATCTCTGAATGTGGCGGACATTTCTATATGGCCGTTACATCCTCGTTACATAACTTCCGAAATTGTTACCTGGGAACAAAAGTATTTCCAGTGTAATAAGAAAGATATTGTTAGTTAAACTCAAGTATCTTTTAGATATTTGCATGTAAATCAAATGCTGATGTGATACACGTGACAACAGCGCTCACGTAGCTCAAACGGACGGTTTGAGCGGATTCTTCCGTTATACAGGGTGTCCAAACTAACTATGTCACCCCGACGGGTGGTGATAGGGGGGACCTTAACTAACATTTTCGATATAGGAACCCATGTCCGGAAAGTTGACGTTACCTTGGTGAGAGGGATTCAGAGTTTTCGGCGAACGCCTGCAACGCTCGCTCACAGGCGCGGGGAAATCCTCGAGGATTTAGAAATAATCTGAGTCTAATTCAACTATTTATTAGCAACATAAAGAATCTATCACAGTTTTACAAATATCACAGAAATTAAGTATTCTCGCCGTTCATTTCTACAAAAAACAACCAACTTGCATTGTCACATTTCTTTGACTCGACAAACAAAAACAAAACAACACAAGCGTGACAGTTGTTTTTTGTAGTAATGAACGGCGAAAATACTTATTTTCTGTGATATTTGTAAAACTGTGATAGATTCTTCATGTTGCTAATAAATAGGTGAATTAGACTTCGATTATTTCTAAATCCTCGAGGATTTCGCCGCGCCTGTGAGCGAGCGTCGCAGGCGTTCGCCGAAAACTCTGAATCCCTCTCATCAAGGTAACGTCAACTTTCCGGACATGGGTTCCTACATCGAAAATGTTAGTTAAGGTTCCCCCTATCACCACTCGTCGGGGTGACGAAGTTAGTTTGGGCACCCTGTATACACGCAATGTTGCCACGATCTATTATAACTTCGACTCAATACGCGTGTGCCTATGCCTAAAAGAAATGTGAACTGTACCTTGACAAAAGTTTGTCAACTTGGCCGTTTTAAAAAAATCTTTAAAAATATTAGAAAGACTTTGTTGAACCATCAAAACATTTTAATACGGTATGCATATCATAGCATGTAATTGATACTGTGTAAATTTGATTTTGTGACTTATTTATTACTGTGGTCATTCTAGAACTATCGTCAACTGAAATAAACTTTTGGCTGTCACTATAACAAGCTAACAACCTTAAGGGCTTTTGAGCGCTCTGCTGTTTTACCGACGGAGTAGCATTTTTGGCCAATTCTCATAACCGCAATTTAGTCCACGGATCACGTCTCTATTGCTCTACTAATCACTCTCAGATTTCGTAGGGGTGATCCTCAGATTATCAGCTACACCGCGCTGGTATCCGACAAGTAATTGAATGAAATTCCAATTAATAATATATTTATTTGTACGAAGCTGTGAAATTAGCTGACACTAATACCATGGCCGATACACAGACACAGGGTATTAATAACATTATTTTCTGCACTTTATCTGGAAAACTGGTGCTGGGACAACCAGCGCGGTGTACAGGCTCTCGTTAGCAATCTTTTAATATTATTCCGCGGTAAATCAGAGCAGCAGGAGCGATAACATCCGTGGACTAAAATCCGAAGTGACAGGCTA